>OX638369.1:86072511-86641367 GCA_951812925.1 Calliopum simillimum | reverse complement strand
AAACGAAAGGATAATGTTTTTCTACGACTACAAACGATTCTTAAGCGAACTGCAAACTTGGATTTGAGGTAAAATTAATATTTCAAAGATAACCGTTTCAAATTTTAGAAAATCGTTTGTAGTTTTTTATTCTTTGAACTACAAACAAAAAAAAAGTGTTTTTTTTGCGACTACAAACGATTGTTAAGCGAACTGCATACTTGGATTTTGGATAAAATTAATACTTCAAAAGTAACCGTTTCAAATTTTAAAAAATCGTTTGTAGTTTTTTATTCTTTGAACTACAAACAAAAATTAAGTGTTTTTCTACGACTACAAACGATTGTTAAGCGAACTGCTTACTTGGATTTGAGGTGAATTCAATAATAAAAAACAGTTTGAAATTTTAGAAAATCGTTTGTAGCTTTTTATTCTTTGAACTTCAAACAAGAGGAAAGTGTTTTTCTGCGACTACAAACGATTGTTAAACGAACTGCTTACTTAGTTTTTGGGGTAAATTCAATATTAAAAAAAATCGGTTTTGAGTTTTAGAAAATCGTTTGTAGCTTTTTATCCTTTGAACTACAAACGAAAGGAAAATCACTACAAACAACTGCAAACGGTTGCAAATAAAACTGCGTTTTCAGTTTTATGATTCCGAAAAGTGGGGGGCTAACTTTTTTTTTAAACTTCGATATCTCAAAAACGGTTGGCCCAAAATGGAAATGAAGATCACTAGAAACAACTACAAACGATTTCAAACGAAACTGCGTTTTCAGTTTTACCGATTTCAAAAGTGGGGTGCTAACGTTTTTTTTAAACTTCGATTTCTCGAAAACCGTTAAACTACAAACGAAATACAAATCACTACAAACATCTACAACAAATATGCTATCGATTTATAAAAAAAAAATCATTTTTTTTTAAACTTGGGTGCCAAGTTCACACAGCTCTGATTTATGTATAAATTTATATGTATTCAATCAAATCAATTAAGATGAAATGAACTCAAAGTGAAAATGGGTGGGGCCACGCCCCAAAAACAAATTCGTCATATCTCCGAAACTATTAGACGCAGATAGATAAGATTCGGTATGTTTGTAATAGGTACAAAGAGAAATAATATTTACTAGAAAAGTGGGAGGCGCCATGGCCCAAAAAAATAAAACACATCATATCTCCGAAACTATTTGACCCATGTGAATGAAATTCGGTTTATATACAAAAGTCATCAAAACAAATGTAATGTCTGTTGAAAAAATATGTGGTGCCACGCCCACAGGCAGAGCTACATGAATGAACATTTTTGCTATTGAATAGAGTGGCAATTAATAAGGAGTACCTGGAGACCGATCCCTGCTCGGTCAACAATCTGATTTTATTTTTTTAGTCGATGTTTTTATTCATAGCTATTTTTTGTTATGAAACTTGTACCTTTTCACCTCTAATGGTCATGCTTTCAAAATGATAAATAAACCGATGGGAACAATAATAAGAAAAAACTCAGAAAATAACGAATGGTATAGAAAAATATTCAAAACTCTTTTTTTTTTGGTGAAATAGAATGCCCTAAAATAAATTAATGGGATATGCCACAAACCCAAAATATTTCGTCTTTTGTATGGGGGCTGAAATATCTTATCTTCAAAGGATCATAACTCGGAAAATAAGAGTCCTATTGTAAAAATCCGAAAGGATATTTTGATAAGGAAGATTGTGGCTATTCGATGCTATTAATGAAAAGAATTTTACCTTTTCTTGTAGTTATGCTGTACAGCGTTTTCTTCAAATTCAAGCATGGATATTTCAAAATCCTGCAGGTGTAATGAAAGTTCTGCAATGGAGACGGATTCAGCGTCAAAAAGTACATAAGGCTGCATATAAGAATTAAAAAGTTAATTCCTTTTTTTTTTTTTTTTTGTGCCTGAGTTATTAACCAAAATTTTTATTTTGATAAAAAGTGGGCGTGGCAATTATTGAACAAAGCCTATTTTTCGTTATGCTTTAGATACTCAAGCCTATTTTTTGTTATGTTTTAGATACTCATGATACAGATCCGCATACCAAATTTCATCAAAATATGTTGTACTATTTGTGAGAAATAGCTTTTAATTTGTTTTACTTGTATGGGAGGTTCCACGTACACCGGCGATATTTTGTCCACTTTCAGGTCATAGGTGCTAATAGCAAGTAGACTCCTTGCAGTTAAATTCAGAAAGATTGCTTTAGTAGTTTTCTTTTTATAGCGTATTATATTTTTTGTGGGCGGTGCCACGCCCCTCAACGTATTTTTTTAATATAACGTTATATCACATATTAATCCTTGATGGCAGTGTTAACATCTCCTACATTATCATTAAAATTGTTGGAGTCGTTTTCGAGTAATATTGAATTAAAATTTTCAATGGTTAAAAGGGGGGTGTGGCACTTCTTCGATACCGCTCACTCTTCGATTATTAAAAGGCATTTATAAGCAGTACCTACATTCCAAATTTCATCAAAATATCTTGTAACATTTGCGAGATAAAGCATTTTACGTATTTTGCTTGTATGGGAGGTTCCACGCGCAACTGCGATATTTCGCCCACTTCAAGATCAGAGATGCCTTATAGCAATTAGGCTCCTCACAGTGAAATTCAGAATGTTTGCTTTATTAGTTTTCTTTTTATACCGTTTTATATTTTTGTGGGCGGTGCCACGCCCTTCAACGAATTTTCCCAATATAACGGTGTATTACATATTAATCCTTGTTTGCAGAGGTAACATCTCCTAAATTTTCATTAAAATTGTTGGAGTCGTTTTCGGGTAATATTGAACCAAAATTTTCAAGGGCTGAAAAGTGGGCGTGGCACTTCTTCGATCCCGCCAACTTTTTGTCTGTTCCAAGGTACTATCAAGCCGTACCCGCTCACCAAATTTCATTTAAATATCTTGTATAGTTTGCGAATTATGACTAAATCAATTTAAAAATTTAGGGCAGCGCCACGCCCCCTGGTGAGCATTTACAAAGTTCAAATCTAGCTCATTCTTCATTGTATGCTAATATCTAACACTATTCCAAGTTTCATTAAAATCGCTGCATCCGTTCTCGAGAAAAATTTGGGCATATATATATTTATAAATATATAAATATATAAATAAACATACAATTTTAGCTCGTATAAGAAGAGAAGATATGTTCATTGTTGGGTGTGGTACCGGTCTTTTTTTTAACAAATGTTATTTGACTCACTACCCTTTATATATGTACATATATACCGAAATTCATCCCTATAGCTCAAATAGTTTCGGAGATATGATAAGTTATATATTTTTAGGGCGTGGCACCGCCCACTTTTTCAGTGGATGTTATTTCTCTCTGAGCCTGTTACAAAGACACCGAATCTTATCTCTCTGCGTCTAATAGTTTCGGAGATATGACGAATATTACGAATTTGTTTTTGGGGCGTGGCACCGCCGTGTGCACGGAAATTTAAATTTAAATCTAAAAAAAGAAAATTTCCAGAAGTGGAAATGGTGGTCAACCCGTGTAAGTAAAAGTTACTTCAAAATTATTTTTTATAATAGGGAAGATCCATATCAAACCAACCAAAGAGTCAACCCCCACCATCTCCGAACTTAATGAAAGTTGGTATAGTTGTTGAGTATCATCAAACTAATACTCGTGCATAATTTTGGATTCCAAACCGAAGTGGTTCCCAAAATACGGGGTCGTAAAGTTCGAAAAAAGTATCAAAAAACTGTTAAAGTGACTAACATAAAAAGGCTTTAACTTTTCAACCAATTAATATAAATCTAAAAAAGAAAAACAGAATCAAAGGTAATTGTATGGGCTTCAAAATGTTTAAAAAATTTTGTATTTTTGTCAAGGCCGAAGGTCATATTTTTAGCATCAAAAAGTTCAAAATCGAATATCCCAAAAAACGACATTTTAAAATTTTTAAAAAAAATATATGTTATATATGATAATAGACGGAGAGCCAGCGCTTGGCTGACTTTCCTCATAGTATCAAAGCTGAATTTTTTTGTGATTGTTCTTCCAATAGTAGGTATGAACTTCTGTTCTAGTGAATTTCTGAGAGGTGGTGCCTTCGTGAGATATCGGGCGCAAAAGATCGAGAAAAACAGTTTTTTGCAAATATCTCGCTAACGGTTATATCTACCAAAAAATGATGCATTACAATTTTGTAGCTCAGAAAATTTCATATCAAAAAGTGGTACAAATTATTTTCGTGCGACCCACAGTTTAGGAGACATCCTATTTTAAGGTATTTTCCGCATGCAAGTGTTCATAGTAATATGAATGTTGATTTTCAAAGTACTCTAACTACGCCTACGTCATAGAATCATGGCTGAATTTTTTTGTAGGTATTCTTCTAATAAGGAATTCTAACTTTTGTTTTAGTTAAATCGTGAGAGGTGGTGCCTTCGCGAAATATCGGGTGCAAAAGGTAGAGAAAATCAGTTTTTTGAAAGTTGATTTTGAAATTACTATAACTATGCCTACGTCATGGTATCATGGCTGCATTTTTTTATGGGTATTCTTCCAATAGTGGGTACTGACTTTTGTTTCAGTCAAACCATGAGAGGTGGTGCCTTCCTGAGATATCGGGTGCAAAAGTCGAGAAAATCAGTTTTTTGAAAATTGATTTTGAAATTACTATAACTATGCCTACGTCATGGTATCATGGCTGCATTTTTTTGTGGGTATTCTTCCAAAAGTGGGTACTGACTTTTGTTTTAGTCAAACCGTGGGAGGTGGTATCTTCTTGAGATATCGGGTGCAAAAGTCAAGAAAATCAGTTTTTTGAAAGTTGATTTTGAAATTACTGTAACTATGCCTACGTCATGGTATCATGGCTGCATTTTTTTGTGGGTATTGTTCCAATAGTGGGTACTAACTTTTGTTTTAGTCAAATCATGAGCGGTGGTGCCTTAGTGAGATATCGGGTGCGAAAGGTAGAGAAAATCAGTTTTTTGAAAGTTGATTTTCAAATTACTACAACTATGATCGATATCTCGCGAAGGCACCACCTCTCACGGTTTGACTAAAACAAAAGTTGGTACCCACTACTGCAAAAATAGCCACAAAAAAATTCAACCATGATACTATGACGTAGGCGTAGTTATAGTACTTTGAAAATCAACACTCATATTACTATGTACACTTGTATGCGGAAAATACCTTAAAATAGGATATCTCCTAAACTGTGGGTCGTACGAAAATAATTTGCACCACTTTTTGATATAAAATTTTCTGAGCTACAAAGCTGTAGAGCACCATTTTTTTGTAGAAATAAGCGTTAGTGAGATACTAATTTTCTCGACCTTTGTGCCTGAATAACTTTTTGTACGACAGTGAAATCGGTCTCGAATTTTGGTGCAAAATTTGAAACTATAAAATAGGCCGACTAGAAGAAAAAAATTATGGATTTTTGGAAAGTTCAATTTCACTGGACCATATCTCCTAAACTATAGGTAGTGCGAAAACAATTTGCATCACTTTTCGATATGATATTTAATGAGCTACAAAACTGTGGAAGTTATTTTTTTTATAGATAAAACCGTTAGCGAGATATTTGCAAAAAACTGTTTTTCTCGATCTTTTGCGCCCGATATCTCACGTAGGCACCACCTCTCAGGAATTCACTAGAACAGAAGTTCATACCTACTATTGGAAGAACACTCACAAAAAAATTCAGCTTTGATACTATGAGGAGGGTCAGCCAAGCGCTGGCTCTTAGTCTATAAATTGTTGTTTGACATATATTTTTTTTAAAAATTTTAAAATGTCGTTTTTTGAGATATTCGATTTGGAACATTTTGATGCTGAAAATATGACCTTTGGCCTTGACAAAAAGCCAAGTTTTTTAAAACATTTTAAAGCCCATACAATTACATTTGATTCTGTTTTTCTTTTTTGGAATTATTTTAACTGATTCAAAAGTTACAGCCTTTTAATGTTAGTCACTTTAACAGTTTTTTGGTACTTTTTTTGAACTTAACGACCCCGTATTTTGGGAACCACTTCGGTTTGGAATCCAAAATTTTGTACGAGTATTAGTTTGATGGTACTCAACAACTAAACCAACTTTCATTAAGTTCAGAGATGGTAAGGGTTGAAAATCAAAATTTTTTGGTTGATTTGATATGGATCTTCCCAATAAATTAATTTTTTCCTTTATTTCAGTATAAACTTCTATAATGGAATGGCGCAAATAGAGCGCCCAAACCGCGGTCCAAACCGCAACAGAAGGACGCAAAATTTTAGACGTTTCAATAGCTACAATCAATATCAAACTAACATGGAGGAAAATGTGCGTGAGATTATGATCCGGATAGAAGAACTGGTAGATGAAAACAAACGATTAAAAGAAGGCAATGAGCATCTCAACAAAGACCTTGACAAGCTTTGGTTCGACTTCAGGAAGCTCGCAGAGGAGCTGGAAAATGTCAAAAAAGGGCAGGAGGATATGGGGTGAAATTGTTTTTGCTAAAAACATTTCAAGTAAGTAAGTAAGTAATATTTATTGAGTCTATTCCAGATCAGTTACAAATTTTAACATTTTTAAAAAGTTACTTGAGACTTCTTAGAACTATTTTATGTATTGTTCTAGTTATATGTACAATAAAAGGTGTAAGCTACTTGCTATGTTATACATTATGTTTAATTTCTTTTTGAACATATAATAAGTAATAAAGTGTTTGCTCCCAACACCATGAAATTTTCATGAGATGATATTATCTCGATTTTTTTTTTTAAACTTATTACTAACTTAAAACTAAAAACTTAAATCTAATAAAACTACCCTCTATGGGTGTTGGGACTTGTAGGCCTATAAAATTCTGGTAAAAGTGGTGCCGTGAAGTCGATATCAACGTTTATGTTCTCGTTTATAAAACCAATTGGTGACAAGTAGTAATTTGTGGACCAATTTGAATTATTATGTGAATTATAAATTTCTTTTATAAGCAAATTATCATGGAAAGGTAGTTTGCCTATGAATTTTTTCAATAAAGATAGAGCATATTTACACAAAGGATTTACAAATGCTTTAGAGTATATGTAATTATTGGAGAAACGTTTGGTATAAGATGCATATTCTCTATCAACACATAATCTCGAAATTTTTCTCTCAATTATTTCTAGTTCTTTAGCGACGGAAGGTGAAATTTTGAACCAAATTGGAAACGCATATAAAAGGACTGGACGAATACATACTTTATAGATTAAAATTTTAGTCTTTGAGTTCAAATATTTGCTTTTTAACAAATTTGAAAACATCGATTTGATTCTATATGCCTTTTTTAAAATTAATCTTGAATGTTCGTTAAACTTGACTAATTTGTTAAAATGTATTCCTAAATATTTAATACTATTTTTGAAAGGAATATTAGAATCGTTTAAAATCAAACTGAGATTTTTACTCTCTGGCACCACAAATCTTTTACATTTCCCAGATGCATTCCTTAAACAAATTGCCTCAGATTTCGAAGTGTTAATTTTTATTCCCCAATCTTTATAAAATCTATCAACAGCCAAAAGGTGTGCCACATTACCCGCATAGTCCACATTACCCTAACTTCACTTTGAGTTGATTCAATCTTACTTGATTTGATTGAATCCATATAAATTTATACATATATCACTCCTGCGTTTAGTTCGACTAACATTTTTAAACAGAAAAACCGTTTTTTTCAAAATTTATGAGATTTCGGCCTCTGTCCCTAATTTGTGGATCAAATGCTAGAAAAAGCGGGCATCTTTTCAGATAGCGCAATGTATAACGTTTAATTTTGCATTTGATTTTTTTTAAAAAAAAGGGTCTTTGTAGTGAATTATTTTTGTGTGCACTTTTTAGTCCAAAAAAAAAACCATAGTGCGTCGCATCCAATCACTTTCAAATTATTTATGATATACTTTTTACCTGTCAGAAAATTAAGTATATGATTTTTTATTGTTAAAGCAGTGCCAGAAGATGCAGTTAAATGACCTATGTATTTTGAACCCGGTTCTGTCAAAACAACTACATGTTCTTCAAGAATTGTTTTTCTGCAATATTTATTACCCATTTTAACTTGAGAAATAGTGTGATCTTTACGTTCATCAAAGTAAAGTCCATGAAGCTCTCTATTTGCAAGTTCGTATGAGTTCTGAATATCATTTCGTATAGATTTTCGAGCTCTTCGAATCTTACTGCGATCGACAACCAATGAAGAATCAGATGCAGAAATCAATCCTGAGCTTACAATAAGTGCTGCTGCACGATCTGATATTCCCACTCTATCGCAAGCCAATACTACATTATGGAACTTGATATCATTAGCAACTTTACGACTTGCTTTAGCTCTATTTGGCTGCTCGTCGATAACACTCATATTAACTTGATTGTCTGGTTCAGATTCTGTTCCTAGGTTTTCAGGACAGGCGTTCCTGATCCACCATTCGCCTTTCACTTGCCTTTAAAATTCTTTTTGATGCTGTGGCATCTATGGTTCCGATGCGCATTTGCCTTAATCCCCTTTGGTCCAATAAAAATGGTCTTTCTAAGATTGGAAATTTTGTTCGGCGATGGCATTCGGAAAAATGTCTGCATTTGCAGGAGCATATGTCAAAGAGCAATATATATTCTTTCCTAAATGCTTCGACTGTGGTACTAAAATTTGGTTTAGAAGAGTTTTTTTTTAATTCTTGTATTTTCAAGTGATATTCTTTATACTTTCCCACAACTGTGCGAACAGTTATTATTTGTAAAGATGCCTTTTCCCAGATAATAATGATTTTATTTACCCAATATTTGGGTAAGTTTGTCAACACTTTCATATTTCCCAGACACCTTATTACTTTCTCTAATAAATGCGTAACATTTGGCGACATCCTGGTACGAAGGCAATAGATTGTCGGCAAAATCAGATGGTTGCCCGAAAATATGGCAATTTATAGAATTGCGTGTATGTGGCATTTTTTCAAACAATAAAATAAAACAATGAACAATCAAATCAGTAAAGAGAACAAATTTAAAAAACAAAATTAAAAAGTTCTCAATGATTCTCAATCTAGCCTTCTATGATGCTTTGCTACTTTCTGCAATGAGAATTCCATTTGAATGAATGAAATAAAGGCAATAATTAAATTTCATTTAAAAACCGTTTATTTTAAAATGTCATGGCATACCACGATAATTCCATAACATAAAAAAAACAAGTGGAAATAAATTTTCAGAGTTTCTAGGGAAAATAATTTTAAGTTCCCTACATATATGACACATTTAGCTAAATTAAAGATTTTCAAATGAAAAGCGGTATCTGAAGACAACCCGCGATCAACACAAAACCTTCCAAATCATCTCTTTATGAGTATTCACAACTTTTCCACACTCCCCGTTGTTAAAATTTAGATACTAATTTATTTTGTTCGAGTCGCGATCCACCCTAATGGAGACCTCTCATTATTACTTAGTTTTGCGAAAAAGTTTTTTTTGCAAGTAATTGGCATCAAACTTTAAATCTTAAAAGCTAATTATCTGCAATTAATATTTTTTTGTTTTTTTTTATTTTTTTTTTAACAAAAAGGTAGATGAAAAACAAACATTTTGTAGAAGACTTGTTTTGCGTTAAATGGCTGTGAGAGAAAAGGGATTTTTTTTTTGTAAAGAGTCACGTGACGATTTTTTAACTTAATGATGTACTTTGATTTTCACCTACAAGGTGGCCAAAAAAAAATTTTATTTCAAAGTACAAGGATATAACTTCCATTGCTTAGAAAATATAAGGTATACAAAAAAATAATATTTCCTATATATGTATATCATAAAAGTAAGTTTTGATGAAATGGTGGCCATGTTTTGAAAAATCTTAAAAATTAATTTTCCAAAAAAATTTTTTTTTTTTCTTACTTAAGTCTTTTGAAAAACGAATGTTTTTAATCCAGCTTTCAAAAGATTTCAACAACAAAATTTTAAGAAAAAAAATATTTTTTTTTCTTAAAATTTTTTTTTCGTCATTTCGTCAATATTTATTTTTATGATTTATATAGGAAATATTGGGGGTTATCGTGAATTAAGATTCCCCGGGAATTTTCTTAAACTGCAATAGAGAATGCACTGCAGTCTGAGAAAATTCCCCGGGAATCTTGATTCACGATAACCCCCATTGGTTTTTTTTGTATACCTTGTATTTCCTACGCTATGGAAGTTATATCCTTGTGTTTTGAAATTTTTTTTTTTTTTTTGGCCACTTTGTGGGTAAAAATCAAAGCACAAAACAAATTTAAAACTAGTAAGGGTGTAAATTTTGGCCTGGCCAAAAAATAAATACCCTACACTGCAGTATTTTGAAAAGTTTGCTTATATGGGAGGTGCCACGCCCTCTTGTCCGAGTACACCCAGTTTTTGTTCAGAGCTTGCATTTATAGTTTTTAGTGTCAGAGTGAAATTTAGTTGGATTATCTCAAAAAACTCTTTCAGTATAGCATTTTGAATCTTTTGCTTATATGGGAGGTGCCACGCCCCCTTGTCTGATTTCACCCAATTTTTGCTGAGAGCTTTCATTTATAAGTCTTAGTGTCTGAGTCAAATTTGGTTCGAATATCTCAAAAAACGCTTTCAGTATAGCGTTTTGAAGCTTTTGCTTATATGGGAGGTGCCACGCCCTCTTGTCCGAATTCGCTCAAATTTTTATCAGAGCTTGCGCTTACAATTCGTAGTACTTATATGTATTGTGGTTGCATTGTCGTGAAAAATACTCCTAAAATTGCATTTTGAATATAATTTTTGTATGGGCGGTAGGCGTGTCCGTTGACCGATTTTGCTCATTTTCAATCCCCCGAGCTAACTTTGACGACGGAGGCAGCGTACCAAATTTCATTGAATTATCTTGCTCAGTTTTCCCAAAAAGTGTATTTCAACACACAGCCAGCCAGCCAGCCAGCCACCCAGCCAGCCAGCCAGCCAGCCACCCAGCCAGCCAGACAGACGGACATGGCTATATCGACTCAGGAGGTGACGCTGATTTAGAATATATATACTTTTCTATACCTGCCACGCCTCCTTCTCTGCGTTACAAACGGAAGGACAAAGTGAATATACCCTGGGTGTAGGGTATAAAAATTGCCACGTGACTCTTTAGAAACAAAATTCCTTTGGCTCTCGCAGACATTTAGCGCAAAGCAAGTGTTCTACAAAATGTTTGTTTTTTATCTACCTTTCTTTTAAAATATTAAAAAAAAATATTACTTTGAGATATTGGAGGGAAAAAATCTACAGCGAACTATCAACAAGCCTTAACCGATGGTTTCCTTGGACAACCCAGCTAAGCTATTGGGAATTTTTGAGATGGTTTGAAATGAAATTAACTTTCCCATGATACAAACATTTTTATTAGTGACGTGGCAGTGGTATAAATTTAAGCTTTTATCTATGGGGGTTATCGTGAATCAAGTTTCCCCGGGGAATTTTCTTGAACTGCAATAAAGAATGCACTGCAGTTGGAGAAAATTCCCCGGGAATATTTATTCACGATAACCCCCAATATCTTCTAAGCTATTGAGAATGAAAAAATAAAACAAACATGCCTAGCGAAGCGGGCAGGGAAGGCTAATTGATTATAAAAGCAGTGAACCTATTTGCAAAACCAAATATCTACCAAAAAATAAAAAATCGATTTCGAAATTCCAAATGAAGAAATAAAGACAACTGTGTTCATGTATAAGGGCCATTCCACGGCAAATTTTTTCTATTGTGAAAAAATTAAAACCTGTCAAACTACAATTATTTTTTTCACTAACTTATGGGTTATGTATATCCGCAATCATTTTAAACACTTTTTATTTTGTCTTCGACAAACGGCTTAGGTAAATTAACTAACGTTTTAGTAAGCTTAGTCAAAATATTATATTTGTAGGAAAAAATTTCTTATGTTGCACAGTTGCCTACGTCTATGTTCTCGTTCATAAATTTTATTAAATCTTTTCTTAAGTCTGACCAAATACTGAGAGGAACCTAGGCCATCCCAAAATACGCATTTTTTTATCATTACTTTCCCATGATAGTGGTATAAATTTACGCTTTTATCTATGGGGGTTATCGTGAATCAAGTTTCCGCGGGGAATTTTTTTGAACTGCAATAAAGAATGCACTGCAGTTTGAGAAAAAAAAATTTGATTTAAAGTTTCACCCTTAGTCGTATGCAGCACCAACATTTACCTTGTCTCAACGATGTCGCCAAAGTATACCTCAGTGTCCCAATGTTTCTTGGAAAAGTATTCCGCCACACCATGTCTCACAATGTCTCAATAAAAAACTGCTTCTCTTTCCGTTTTGCGTTATAATTTATTTATCTTAAGTTACTATCATTTACTTTAGTTTTATATATAATTAATGTTAAGTTAATTAGAAATTTTTAGTTTTAAGTACGGGATATTTAACAAAATAAAACTAATATTAACTTGCATGGTTTTTTAACCCTTATTTAA
This sequence comes from Calliopum simillimum, assembly GCA_951812925.1. Taxonomy (NCBI): domain Eukaryota; kingdom Metazoa; phylum Arthropoda; class Insecta; order Diptera; family Lauxaniidae; genus Calliopum; species Calliopum simillimum. The sequence goes on along the minus strand of OX638369.1, from coordinate 86,628,916 downwards.
GAAATCCTTTATAAAAAGCTTTAAATTTTATTTATAGCCTTTTTTGCTAATTGGCTAAGAAGGCTATTAGCTGCAGTAGCTAAACTCTATTATTAAAAAAAAAAAATTCAATGTTACTGGAAAAAGACTCCAACAATTTTAATGAAAATTTTAGGGATGTTACCCCTGAAGACAAGTATTAATATGTGGTATGCCGTTATATTGGGAAATCTTGAGTGAAGGCGTGGCACCGCCCACAAAAATTGAATACGGTATAAAAAGAAGCCAATTAAGCCAATTTTTCTTAATTAATAAAATAAAAACCACCTGAAATTAAAGCGTTTACACTGTTCATACCCCTTAAGTTTTAAAAATTTCACGGCCTTGGAGACTCGGAATGAAATTCTCCGTAGAATATATATATTATAACCAAGTTTTTAGAAGGTCTAGAAAGGGGTCAAGAAGACCCCCAAAAACAGGATATAATGGGTTGAGATGCCTAAATTAACTGTTTGTTGCACGATTTCATGGTGTTCCCGGAATAACAAGTTTTATCCGAAATTAGGATTTATAGTATTTCAGTAGGGTGAAATTTCCAAAATACATTTTTGGTAGGTATTTCAGCGATAAGAGTAATTAATATATGGTTGATTTTAGGTTTCAGATTTTTTTTATGTATATAAATACTTTGATTTACGACAAAACATTTGAGATATCGTCAACTCATTCCAAGCATTTTTGAGATCGTAATAAAATAAAAACAGCATCAAGCCAAGATTTTGCATAAATCGACGTTGCATGATCTCTAAATTACCTTCAAAAAATTTTTTAAAAGCCTCAGCTCACTTATTATTATGACACCCTCTTTCATATTTTTTGGGGTACATGATAGTTTTTTTTTTCCAAAAAAAAAGAAAGTTTTGAATCAGCCTACTGTTGATGCATTTCCCAAAATTGAATCAAAGCAACTTAAATGTTTTATTTTTGTAAGCCATGAATTTATAAATAAATTTTGGTACAATTTTTTTTTGGTCACAATTTAGTGCATAATTAATTTGTTAACAATTAATCCACTGTATCATGTGTTTAGCAAACTTATGAAATATAAAGCGAGAAATATTTTTGTAGAAAATTTTAATCCTCTACAACCCCTACATGTGGGTCATTTTTACTCTTTTTCTTAAAAAGGTACAAAAATTACACCTAAAACAGGGGAATATTGAGCCAGTATGTACTACAGAAATATTTGTTATAAAATTTCACTACTAAGTAGTTGCTGAACACAAAAAAGTCGAAATTTTATACCAAAAAAATTCTTAAAATCAATTAGGACTTTTCACATTGCATATTTATGACATCCCTGCCGCGCTTTTCTTAAGTTTAATGAATTTTCCGTCTTTGGTAACTCCTAGTGAAATTTTTTGTAGAACATTTTTGCAAAGTTTTTCAACCCATTTTAGCCCAGTTTTTAGGATGAAGGTTCAAAAAGACCCTTAAAACAGGATATAATGGGTTAATATGTTCTAGGAAAATTATCCTTGTGTGATTTCGTTATGATCTTGTGACAACGAGTTTTATCCAAAATGTTATTTTAGCGTTTTACAGTGGGGTGAAATTTGGAAAATATTGATTGTAAGAAGCCCTAATTGATTTTAACGATTTGTTAGGTTTCGGGATAAAATTTCGACCTTTTAGGGTTCAGCAACTACTTAGTAGTGAAATTTTATAACAAATATTTCTGTCTTAGGTGTAATTTTTGCAACTTTTTTAGAAAAGGGTTAAAATGACCCACATGTGGGGGTTGTAGAGGGTTAAAATTTTCTACAAAAATATTCCTTGCAATATCCTGCATAAGTTTACTGAACACATGATACACCTCAGATGTAAGGATTCTATAGTTAAATTAATCAATTTAACACAAGAATGTATTATTTCTGTTTTTTCATATATGTACAGTGGGTTAAAAAACTTCAAAAATCTAATGCTTTAGAAAAACGACTAGACACAAGTATTTTCTTTTTTTAACGTCAACTTTAAGAATTTCTTGGATTTTTTCTATCATTATATCGAAATATCCCGTCCATCCCCGAGGAATGGCCGATAAGTCAAATAGCTACAAAAACTTTTCTAGTTAAATAAATTTTTATTGTACATACTTTGAATACTATAAATTTTGACTTTACCAAAAATTCATTTGACATCACGATGTTTGGTTTTGCAAATGAATGGGCGACTAGCGCATCAACACCACAGTTGATGCTTTAAAACCATTTTGTTTTGATGCAGCCAAAAATGGAAGTTTTTCACTATAAAGCCGCAAAATAAAGCAGAACTCTGTGGAAATCGCTAAAAGCAGACAAATTTATGGGATAGGTTTTTTTAAAAAAAGGGAAGGTGAAAGATCAATTACTTTCTGTTGAAACCTTTTTATTTCTGAATAGTGAAATGTCAAACTTTGCAAATAAAGTGTTCACTTACGCAAAAATACAGCAAAGCATTTTTTACAATGGCGTTCAATGTTGTATGCTCTTGCAGTTAAGATACTGCCACAAAACTGTCTGTGAACATTGTATGTATGTATGTATGCTGCTTTAACTAGGAGGAGCATAGAGCCAATATGAATCATCTCCATTCGTCGCGATACCTTGATATGACTTTGATCTCTTGCCACGACTTTCCCGATTCTTGGATTTTCTTTTCCAGCGACCTTTTCCAATTGGTTTTGGGTCTACCACGTCCTCTACTGCCTTGTGGATTCCACTCAAGAGCCTGGCGACAAACTTCGCTGTGTGGTTTCCGGAGAGTGTGACCAATCCATCCCCATTTGCGCAGCTTGACCTTGTTTGCTATAGCCCTCTGATTGCATTTTTGATGTAGCTCGGCATTTGATATAAGCACTACAGTGCGAGGTCACCAAACCTTTAGTATACGCCTTAAGCATATGTTGACGAATACTTGCAGCTTGTTCGTTAGTTGTTCAGTAACAAGCCATGTTTCGCACCCGTATAACAAAACCGATTTCACATTCGAATCAAAAATGCGCACTTTCGTTTTGGTGGATATAACGGGTGAAGACCATATATTGTTCAGTTGAGCAAACGCGCCTTTTGCTTTTGCTATTCTTGAGTTGATATCCTCTTTTGCTCCACCATCCATGGAGATAATGCTGCTTAAATACGTGAAGCTATCGACGTTTTCGATGTCATCACTGCCAGCTCTAAACGTAATGTCATCCCTGTTTGCGTTTAACTTCATGCTTTTAGTCTTGGATACGTTGATTTTTAGGCCGGCCTTTTGTGATTCCAAGACAAGGTCTTCAATTTTGCTTTGCATATCTGAATGTATGGACGATAAGAGGCAGATGTCGTCAGCGTAGTCGAGATCTTCCAGATGTTCGGTAAAGTTCCATTGGATACCCCTTTTGGCCTTATTAAGAGCTTTATCTAGGATATCAACAAGGACGATAAGGAAGAGTGATGGTGATAGTAGACACCCCTGCCGTACGCCTGAGTTAGTGGTGAATGTCGGTGACAACAACCCGTTGTGTAACACACTGCATTTAAAGCCCTCACATTGTGTACATACTAAGTTTATGGCCTTTGTGGCAATACCTCTTCGTTGCAGTGAAACCCCGATTGTAGGTGGTGGGGTTTGTATTCGACTACTACTGCGAGTCACTGCGGCAGTTGCAGTTGGTGATTCTGGTTGCAGGGATGTGGTAGAAATGGGATTTAGTATATCACAAGAATAATCTTTCCATCTCTTTAGTTGTTCGTCCGCGGATGTTAAGAGATTTCCATTTTTGTCTTTGATAGGGCGGCTCTGTTGGATTTTTCTGACAGATAATCTGCGGGTGATATCGAAAAGCTTCCTTATATTTTGAGCATTTGCAGCGCTTTCGGCTTCGTTCGTTATACATTCTTCTTTTGTCTTGTCTGCACGATTGCCTGACTTCTTTATTGAGAGAGTTAAAGACCTTTTCGGCGACGTTCTTTTGCACTCTAGTTTTTGCGTCGTCTCTCAGTTTTTTCGCGCTTCTTCTTTTTTCAACAAGACCCACTCCACTCTCATCCAGTGCTTCTTGTTCGAGGGCCGAAACCCAAGTATTTTTTTACTGGAGTTTAAGAACGCCGTCTTAACTGCCTTCCATGATGTTTCAATACTTCCACCACAATCGAACGGAGCGGTTTTAAGTTCTTCTACGAAAGATCTGCGTATCTCGTCGTTCTTAAGCTTATGCACGTCGAATTTTTTTGCTACAGATTGTTCGCTGGGACGTTTATTAGCGGCAAGTTTTAGTCGAATGACCGCGACGAGAAGATGGTGGTCGGAGCCTATGTCAGCGGCCCTCTTTACTTATACGTCCAGAAGACTCCCTCTCCATTTTCTGCTAATGCAGAAGCGGTCGATTTGGTTTTCAGTGATGTTGTTTGGAGACACCCAAGTAGCTTTATGGCATTTTTTGTGTGGGAATAGCGTACCTCCAACGACAAGACCGGCTGCATTGCAGGCGTCAATGAGAAGCTCTCCATTGTCGTTTCTCGCACCCAAACCATGTCTTCCAACCACGGTTAAGGTTTTCTGAGCCCACTTTGGCATTCAAATCGCCCATAACCATTATGATGTCGTTCTTGTGAGCACTGTTTATTGTAGAATTCATCTTTAGTTTCTCTCTCTGCCAACTCGGTGGGCGCGTATGCTTGGAAGATGGTAATGTTCCTTGTGGGGGTTCGAAATCTGCACCAAATGAGCCTTTCGTTTACAGGTTTCCATTCCATAACTGCCTTTACTGCAGTTTTACTTAACAAAAATTTAACTCCATCCCTGTGGATGTCATTTTGCGCTCTACCGGAGTATAGAAATTTTTCGCCGTAAGGAAGTACATATTCGCCGGCACCGTTCCATCAACACTCGCTTAATCCCAATATCTCAAGGTTGAATTTGTGGAGTTCTCTTACGGCTTGGTATATTTTGCCTGGTTCATTAAGAGTTCGGACATTCCAAGAGCCGATGTCTGTTCGAGTTTTCATCGAAAGGATTTTAAAATTTTAACGAACCGTATTGGTTCCAGTTATAGGAGAATCATTCCTAACTATGCCTGTTTCTTGCACCTCCAAATCCGATGTGCATGCTGCCGAGACAGGTGGATTAGCCACACTCTGGTGGGTACCACTTGGAGAGTTGTTTTCCATCGTTTTTCGATCCATGCTTCATTAATGTAATCTTCCCCGCTGTCTGTGAACATTGCTTAGGAATATACTTTTAGGAAGCCGTCCAATGGCTTGTTTAAAAGTCATGATTTAATCTTCAGATTCGAGTTTACCAGCTCAAAAATTCTCAGAACAGCATAAATACATTTAAGGTTTTTTCAACTATTGTTGTCAAAATTCGATACCAAAGACATGAATTGTTATAAATATATTTGAACGTAAAACATTATTTTTCTACATTGCGAAAGTAAACTTTCTGCTCTTGTAATTAGCCCTCTCAAAAAAAGTTAAAAAAAGGTAACTTTGTGTACAATATGTTTCCATTAAAACGGCTATTTCGGAATGAAAGTATCCAATAGAAGAAGTTTAAGTTAACAAATTTAAGTCCACAGATGTCTGATGTGATAAGGAGAAATAAATTACACAATTAGCTGTAAGTGTGGAATAACTTCAAAAAAAATGACCGCGACGAGAAGATGGTGGTCGGAGCCTATGTCAGCGGCCCTCTTTACTTATACGTCCAGAAGACTCCCTCTCCATTTTCTGCTAATGCAGAAGCAGTCGATTTGGTTTTCAGTGATGTTGTTTGGAGACACCCAAGTAGCTTTATGGCATTTTTTGTGTGGGAATAGCGTACCTCCAACGACAAGACCGGCTGCATTGCAGGCGTCAATGAGAAGCTCTCCATTGTCGTTTCTCGCACCCAAACCATGTCTTCCAATCACGGTTAAGGTTTTCTGAGCCCACTTTGGCATTCAAATCGCCCATAACCATTATGATGTCGTTCTTGTGAGCACTGTTTATTGTAGAATTCATCTTTGGTTTCTCTCTCTGCCAACTCGGTGGGCGCGTATGCTTGGAAGATGGTAATATTCCTTGTGGGGGTTCGAAATCTGCACCAAATGAGCCTTTCGTTTACAGGTTTCCATTCCATAACTGCCTTTACTGCAGTTTTACTTAACAAAAATTTAACTCCATCCCTGTGGATGTCATTTTGCGCTCTACCGGAGTATAGAAATTTTTCGCCTTAAGGAAGTACATATTCCGTTGAATTTGTGGAGTTCTCTTACGGCTTGGTATATTTTGCCTGGTTCATTAAGAGTTCGGACATTCCAAGAGCCGATGCCTGTTCGAGTTTTCATCGAAAGGATTTTAAAATTTTAACGAACCGTATTGGTTCCAGTTATAGGAGAATCATTCCTAACTATGCCTGTTTCTTGCACCTCCAAATCCGATGTGCATGCTGCCGAGACAGGTGGATTAGCCACACTCTGGTGGGTACCACTTGGAGAGTTGTTTTCCATCGTTTTTCGATCCATGCTTCATTAATGTAATCTTCCCCGCTGTCTGTGAACATTGCTTAGGAATATAATTTTAGGAAGCCGTCCAATGGCTTGTTTAAGTCATGATTTAATCTTCAGATTCGAGTTTACCAGCTCAAAAATTCTCAGAACAGCACACATACATTTAAGGTTTTTTCAACTATTGTTGTCAAAATTCGATACCAAAGACATGAATTGTTATAAATATATTTGAACGTAAAACATTATTTTTCTACATTGTGAAAGTAAACTTTCTGCTCTTGTAATTAGCCCTCTCAAAAAAAGTTAAAAAAAGGTAACTTTGTGTACAATATGTTTCCATTAAAACGGCTATTTCGGAATGAAAGTATCCAATAGAAGAAGTTTAAGTTAACAAATTTAAGTCCACAGATGTCTGATGTGATAAGGAGAAATAAATTACACAATTAGCTGTAAGTGTGGAATAACTTCAAAGAAAATGTTTATGCACTTTGATGCAAAAATATCTTTTAATATTAAGTCAATTGTTTAATCGGAAAAACTGTCTTATCAAATGACTTAAGTAATTCGTTGATGTTTCTATATTATCTCTTGTACATGATTCATAATAATCCAAAATTGATTTTAATTATGCCTTTTATCTTTCAAAAAATAATTTTCATTGAAAAGCCAAACATACGACAAAATTGTCGGTAGAGTAGGGGAAACATACGAGTTTCACAATGAAAAAATGCATGTTGTTAGGTAGTCACCCTGGAATATAAACTGTTGATGGCAAATGGACACGAAAACGTATGTCAACACCTTGCAAGGACGCTAGTAGGCATTTGTGACCAAGAGCAAAATAGAGAGACGGGAAAAACATATCGATCAAGGATACCCACTCTCATTCTTCAAAGAATTCAATGTTGACGCAGGCGTCCAGTGCGCTTCGTAGCTCTCTCTCTCTCTTGTTTTCCATTGAAAACTTAACTGTATGAGGTTAGTGAAATTGGATGTGTTTGTATTAGTGCTTGAATTTCCAATAATGAACAATAGCTTCGTTACCGATTATAGGCAGCGTTCGGCTACTATGTCCTTGAAAGTCGCCGATATGCAGTTTTCATTCAATGGCGTTCGATTGTAAATTAAATGAACACGATAGAGTAAACACACTTATGTACATATGTACACTTTTGGGGGCAGTTCACACGCACGCCAACCTACATACATTGGTGGGAGTCCTGTAAATACTTACATACCACTTATATGCAATGCGGCGGCACCCACTATACAAAATAAAATACACACACACATAAGTATGTACGTTTTACTGCCCTCGTGACTTTGGCTCAATATTCAATTGATTTTTTGCATCGAACATCTCAATTTACAGCGGAAATTGCGAAATTTAAAAAAAAAAAAAAAAAAACAGCCAATTATTTGTGGCCTTGAAAATAAAATACAAATATTGACTTTTATCAATATTTTCCTAATAAAGGTAGTCTCCTTTTGCAATATGTACACATACAAATCTACTTACATGTAAAGCTTCTGTTCAAATATAGATTAATTTTCTTTTGGCTTTTATTAATTGACTTATTTATCTGAATGATAAAATCGAAATCACTTAAGATAAACAAGGTTATCTTACATCTAAAACAATATTAAAGCAATACCCAAACACAAAGTCTGAATCGATGATTGTATAGACCCACATGTTATATGAAGCATGTAAGGCTTTAACGTATGAACGGTTAATGTAACCTGTGGAGTTTTTTTAACGATCATCGATTCACTTGGTCACCCCATAAGACAAAATGGATATTTTGAAAAACTGCAACATACCTTTCCTTAATTTGAAAAATAAAACTCCCTCCAAATTTAAGTGTTCTAAAACAATTTTAGAAGTGTCGAATGTAGCTTTTTGTATGCCTGTTTTTGTGTTACTACGAACTTATAAAAATATGTCTCCGGTCAAAGAAGAGCAATTAAAGTTATCAATTTGTTAACGTTCATCGGAGGTTTTTTTTTCCATATATGATAATTTGCTTTTTGTGGTGGTTTATGTAGCTTACACTAATAGTCGGTGTATTGACTTGTTATTCGTAAATTTAAAGGTTTTAAGTATAGTTTATGGAGTATTTTCAGTGAACGCGTAAAAATAATTGAAAGAAATCATTTCTAATAGCTCTTTTAAGCGAAAGAATAAAGAGTGTTTCGAAAAAAACTTATATGCGTTTAAAGTTAAATAAAACTTAAACTGTTCAATCAAAAAATTGTTAAAAATATATGAATTTATTAATATATTATAGAAATTCATCAAACATTAATATATTGGAATATTAATTTATAAATCTATCCACCATTGAAATTAAAAATCTTGTTTACCTGGTTTTTTTTCAATACCTGCCACGTCTTCTTCTCTGCATCACAAACGGAAGGTCTAAGTGAATATGCCCTGGGTATAAAAACTGGTATACCCGATACTTCCGGCAGTTTCTAAGCCCTCATACCAGGATATTTTTAAATTTGACATTAAGACACGTAAATTAAAAAAAAAAAACAAATTTCCGTGATAATAGAGAAATTGTATCCACTGTCGCACCATTAAAATATGTTTGGCGGTCATTTCCGGCCAAAAAAATTTGTTCAGCCGGATTATTTCTGAATGTTTTTGAAATTATGCATCGATTATTATAAGATTGACCAAAATCCGCGATGACGATAAAACGTTACACAAATAAAATAATTCAAAAATTATTAAAATATATTTTCGGCAAATTAAAACCACTCCGACCAAGCTTTTCTTATTGGCCTTAGTGCTGGTTCACACGACAAACTAAATTATCGGGCGATAGTACAATTTATAGACAAGCGGAGGGACCGCTAATCACCGCTTGCCTACAAAAAGTACTATTTAGTTTGTCGTGTGTAATAATTTTTGAATTATTATATTTTTGTAACGTTTTATCGTCATCGCGGATTTTGGTCAATCTTATAATAATCGATGCATAATTTCAAAAACATTCAGAAATAATCCGGCTAACAAATTTTTTTGGCCGGAAATGACCGCCAAACATATTTTAATGGTGCGACAGTGGATACAATTTCTCTATTATCACGGAAATTTGTTTTTTTTTTTAATTTACGTGTCTTAATGTCAAATTTAAAAATATTCTGGTATGAGGGCTTAGAAACTGCCGGAAGTATCGGGTATACCAGTTTTTATACCCAGGGCATATTCACTTAGACCTTCCGTTTGTGATGCAGAGAAGAAGGCGTGGCAGGAATACAAAAAACAAATTAAGTAACCAAGATTTTTAATTTCAGTATACTTTTTTCATAGTTGTCGAAAGTGTCGTTATTCTTTATAGTTTTCTACTTGGTAGCATTATACAGATATAATACGTAAACAATTTTTGTTGGTGCAATTTGAAAATGAAGTGTTTCATTTGTAACAAACCGACTAAAGATAAGATTATTCCATTCTCTGCAAGGAAAGACTCTTTTTAAAAAATGTGAAAACGTGCTAATTTTCAAAAAATTCAAAAAACTAAGTATCAAGATTTAAGTTCTAATGAATTGAATATCATCTTACGTGCTATAAAAAACTTATGCCCATACCAATGAATCATAGAGAAGAATTCAACAGTGTGATGCAATCTGTAAGTAAATAACACAGGTTTACAAAAAAAAAATTTCATGGCGTTTTGACCGGACTATGTGTTTCCTAGGGACTTTGATCCGAATCCCGGGTCCGTTTTTTTCCAGAACGTCTGAGAAAAAATATTTCAAGATCATATGGAGGTCAAAATGGGGTTCATGTGTCGTTTAGTGATAAATTCGCTAAAATTCTGAAACTAATTTTAAATCATTGAACTCTTAGGTTTTAAAAAGAATATGTGATCAAAAATGGTATCTCGGACCTAGTTTCGGAGATATAGCCATCGGAAGATCAGAATGTATATCTTCTATGAAAACCGATAGAAGTTGGGAACCCCTGGATGGATTTGTAAAATATTGGTGTCATATGAAAGGTATTTTATTGTTGTTGTTTTTGTTGGTGTTGTTGATTTATTTGTTGTTGTATTTGAAAAATTTCACAAAATTTCAAAAAAGCTCATATCTCGAAAACTATGAATCCAAATGAAAATATACTCAAAACATTTTTATAGGCTGTCAAAATACTTTTCATATGAGACCAACATTTTACAAATCCATCCAGGGGGGTTACTCTGTAATTCGAATGCGAATGCAAACATCTTCGCATTCGAGCAAGTGCTACTTTGTAATTCGAATTTCGCATTTCGTATTTCAATTATCGCATTCACATTTTGTCTTTTTTCCCTTTTCGGATTTTCTAAACTCTCTAATGCGAATGCGAGTGTCAAAACCGTTCAAATTTCAGATATTTCATGCGACAGCTTAAAAGCAAACGCAAGCAATGCGAAAAGGCGGAAATCTAAGTTTTCGTCTTTGACTAATGCTTTTTTACTAAATCTACTCAACTAAAGGTCCAAAAATAAGTTTTGGGGACTTTTCGCTAACGGTCCCCTCTACATAAATTCTGCCATTTCGTATTATAAGGTCCAAGGATGTATAAATGAAAGCAATCTTTATGTATAGAAATGCAATTTATTTTTTTCATTTTTTCGACAAAGAAGACTCATGACCTAGTGGAGAGATTTCGTTATTCCAAATCTATCCAAAAAAGTTGCGGGTGATGTTTGTTAAAAACTGTGTGGAGTGACTGCAGTATTTTGAAAATTTTGCTTGTTCGGGATGTGCGACGCACAATTGATGGAATTAATTTAGATTTTGCTCAAATTCTACACTTACTATCCAAGTATTTGTACTAAATTTGGTTTCATACCCCACTTGCACAGCGGAAAGACGTAAATTTTGCTTGCCCGATAGCATGCACTTACAGTTTTTAAGAGTCTGAGAGACATTTGGTTGGACTATCTCAAAAAACTCTTTCAGAGCAGCTTTTTAAAACTTTTGGTTACATAGAAAGTGACACGTCTTATTGTCCAAGGTCACCCTGTTTTTGCTGAGCGCTTGCATATGCTGTCCTTAGTGTTAGATGGAAATTAAGTCCGATTTTCTCAAAAAACAAAATCAAAAAATCTTGAATTGTATATCGATACGTCCAACGTAAAAGTTGGTAACTCAAAAATCGTAGTTTTGAGTAATGAGCATTTTTGTATTTTAACTTTTTTGTTTTTTTGTATGAAAACCTATATAAAATAAATTTAGGTTGTGACTTCAAAAATAGAGCCCAGGCCCTCAAATTTCAAGCTAGAGGTACCAAAATTTGACACAAGATGGAACCAAATGTGTAGTTTTCGAAAAATGCTGTCCCGTAAAAAGTTGGTAACTTGAGTTACCAACTTTTACGTTGGAGGTATCGATATATTGAATTTTGAAAAAATTTTAATTTATTTTTATTTATTTTCATTTTTGCTTAGTGATGCATACTTTTTATAAATATTTAGGTGCTACGCCCTCCAAAATTCACCCAGTTTTTTCTCAGAGTTTGCATTTATAGTTCTTAGTATTTAAGTGAAATTTGGTTGGATTATCTGAAAAAATATTTTCAGAATAGCGTTTTGAAGCTTTTGCTCATATGGGAGGAGCTACGCCCTCTTGTCCGATTTTATCCAGTTTGATTATCTCAAAAAACGCTTTCAGTACAGCGTTTTGAAGCTTTTGCTTATATGAGAGGTGCCACGCCCTCTTGTCCGAATTCGACCAGCTTTTTCTCAGAGCTTGCGCTGACAATTCGTAGTATTTATGTGTATTTTGGTTGCATTGTTGTGAAATATACTCCAAAATTTGCATTTTGAAGATATTTTTTGTATGGGCGGTAGGCGTGTCCGTTGACCGATTTCGCTCATTTTCAATCCCCCGAGCTAACTTTGACGACGGAGGCTGTGTACTAAATTTCATTGAATTATCTTGCTTAGTTTTCCCAAAAAATGTATTTCCACACACAGCCAGCCACACAGCCAGCCAGACAATTTTAACCCTCTAAAACCCCCACATCATTTTGACCTACATGTGGGGAGTTCAAAATGACCCACTTGTAAGGGTCTTAGAGGGTTAAAGTTTTTTACAAAAATATTCCTCGTAATATCCTGCATAAGTTTACTGAACACATCATACACCTCAAATGTAAGGATCATATAGTTAAATTCATCGATTTAACACAAGAATGCGCTATTTTTGTATTTTTCATGTACAGTGGATTAAAAAACTTCAAAAATCGATTAAAAAAAAATCTGAAGTGCTGGAGAAAAACGACGAAACACGGGTATTTTTTTTTATTTTGTTTTACAAAAAGTTTCAAATTATCGAACAGTTTATAACAAAAAACGAAAAAAATAGGGAAAAACGCATTTTGGTAACTTTTCAATGAATTGTATACAACTTTTGCATTTTTCCATCAATTTTTTTAAGTGGTATCTTATTTTCTTCACAAATATATAGTCTATGATATAAAAAAAAAAATTACAAAAAAGTTATTTCTACTTGTATAAATCTGCAGTTGATTTTGTTTTTTTTGTTAATTTTTTCGAAAAAAAAAAATGTTGTTATTAGAAATCAATTTATTTCGCCGAAATATCATTTGTAGCTAATTTAATTACCTTTAATATGGCATATAATACGTTTGCATACAAACATTGTTTCTTGAGATATTTGTATTTAAATTGAACTATCTTGTTTTTTTGGCCCGAAAACCGAAAATGACCGATATCTCAAAAACGACACGAAATAAAAAAAAAATAATGCGATTTTCGGAATCAGCAGCCCATTTTACATAAAAATAAATAATGGCATTCATTGGGGAAAAAATTTTTAATCATTTGTAGTCCAGCTAAACATTTGAATATTGTTGCTCCTAATGACGGTTTGTGCAACGACTTCTTCATAATCTGTTATTTCTAAATCATCTTCCATTGTTGTTACTTCCTGCTCTTGATGAACAAAATCATTCAAGTACAGTTCTAAAAAATTGAATGTGGTTGTTTTATCACCTCTTTATATGTTGGAGCAGAAAAAAATTACCATTTTTTTTGCATCTTGTTTTGCATTACCACTAGTTCAATTATTGGACGTAATTTCTTTTGATTTTAAATTTTTAAACGGTTATGTGTCAGTTTCGTATCCATTTAAGAGTCCTGCTCTGCATGCCTTCGTAATATCGGTGGAAAAACTCTGTTATTGAACTGATGCGTTTGTGGGTTCTTCGTTTATTTAAATTATTTTTTAGAACGCCATATATTTTATTATAATTTTATTTTTGTATCATTTAATTTTTGTTGATAACAATTGAAATATTTTATTAGAATGAATTTTATTTGAATACAATTGAAAATTTAAAAAAACTGGAAACTATAAAATTATAAAATTTTAGAACAAAGTATTTTGTGTAAAGTATATTTGTGATGCACTACATTATTCCCCCTAGTAGTTTTTAATAGTGTTGTTAAGTAGGTTGAAGTGAACTTTTTTAACACCTCTGTGTGTGGAAGAAAATGCTCGTGTTGTTTCTGTTTTCAAAAAAGCTGGTTTGAGTCTATCTATATTGACTGTAATTGTGGCGTTATTTTTTATTATTTTAAAAAATTTTGGTGTTTTATCTATGACCTCGAAAGGTCCATCATATGGATTTTGTAACGAACGTCGGATAGTGTCATTACGGACAAAAACAAATTTACAGGTCTTAAGCGCTTGAGGAACGTATTGACTAGGTGCATTATGATGTGAAATACTGTCAGCGTCAAAAGAAATTGTACACGTTAATATGTTATGTTTTTGTCTTTATTTTACTAGTTTGCTTTATCATTTTATTCAACATATCGAGCCCTAACCGCAACAGTAGCGTATGCGACATTTTTTCGAAATTTTTTTTTTGATGCAAATATGTTCTAAAATGTCATTCTCATCTATATGCCAAATATTAAAACTGAATTTTGTGTATGAACAAAGATATCGCACTTTCCATTATGTCGTAAGAGCCAAAAATGTTTTTTTTGTTGACCGCAAAAAGAACGTAAGCACCTCAAAAACCAGAGAAGGAGGCGTGGCAGGTATGGAAAAGTATATATATTCCTCGTCAGAATCACTTTTTAAGTCGGTATAGCCATGTCCGTCTGTTTGGATGGATGCTTGTGTGTCCGTGGAAATATTATTCACGGGAAAACTTAGATAATTCGACGAAATTTTTTGAAGAGGGTCGTTGTAAAAGTTAGCTGGAAGGATTGAAAATGAAGCTTGAAGCCTCAGTCCTTTTCTTTGAAAATCAGTTTGAACTATGTCGATATCTGTTTTTGGCTTAGAAATATCGTAAGCTGAAATATCAAAAAAACGTGGATTTTTCCATTTTTCACCTTTTCAGGTTAGAATAATTCGAAGAAGAAAAAATATATCGATATAATTTAAGCTGCGTTTTGAAGTAAAATAATAGGGCTTCAAGTTGTTTTTTAAGATTTTATGGCTAAAGATTTCCTTGTTATATTATATAACCTCAAAAGAATAAAAAAAAATGTATTCTACTTTTCACAAAATGGATGGAAAATTAGTCTTTAGGCTAGGATTTCTCTCAAACCATTTTTGATATAGCATTTCTAAAACCAGATTCGGATTCAAAATTTACATTGAAAATGATTTTTCTTGTTTTTGTCCGTTGCTAATTTTCTAAAAAAAACGTAAAAGTTCATTTCTTTTTAAGAAAAAAATTTTAAAAAAAAGTTGTTAAAAATACAATATCTCGTTAACGCGGTCCGTTAAAACATTCAATAATAATATTTTTGAATCTACAAATAAACAGAAAACTTACAGCACACCCAGGTTCTAGTTAGTTTTTGTCAAACTTTTTTGTTTAATGCAGATACAATGTGAAGACCATTTGGTAACCTAAATTCGACTCGGAAAATCGATTAGCTCGTTGACCGATTTAAAAAAAAAAATGTTTCTGTATATTTGGACCTCTATGAACAACTTTGCAAAAAAAAGACCTGGAGTGGAACTACATCCGAGTAAAACCAAGTTCAAACGATGTATGTGTGTGATATTTTGTAAGTTTTTAATACTAAATAGTATTGTAAAGTAACAATATTACAGTCAATCTGACCGTTTTTGTGGGTTGGTACAATTTCAACCGCTCAAATTGTTACAAAATTCTTTCTGCGTTTTAAATAAATGTAATAAATGTATTCTTCAAAGGCAAAACCATGTAATTTCAAAAAACGTATGCGCCACATTTTAATTTCAATCTACACCAAGAGTGACTGCGAAAATGTCGTATGCGCCATAAATGAGTGAAATATGCACAAAATCAATTTAAAAACGCGTCTGTTATTTATATGAGGTCTAATATAGACTACATTTAACGTTTTAAAAAAATCCACCATGCATGTTCGAAAAAAAATGAAAAAAACTCTCTCCTGTAAAATTTGCTTTTTGTCGCATACGCTACTGTTGCGGTTAGGGCTCGATATTATGTTTTTTGAAAAATATATTGTATATTCTTTCATTTTATAAAAAAAAAAAAAACAAAAATTTAACAATAAAAAAAATTATAGAACAACAACTTAAAATACTTCAAATTCACAGCGTCAAAAGAAATTGTACAGTAAGTATAAAAAAATTATTTCAAAGAATTTTAAAGAGGTTAGTATTTTGTTTGCTTTCCATTTGCGTTGATTACAGCTTGCAATCTTCTGGGCATCGATTCCACTAGGTTTCGGGTTACATCGGAAGAGATTTTTTGCCATTCCTCCATTATCACTGATTTTAGAGAGTCTTTGCTGGTAATCGTTCTTTTTCTAATCTGACGGTCCAGATGCTCCCACAAATGCTCGATAGCGTTAAGGTCGGGTGACTGGGCGGGATGATCCAGCTGTTTTGGGGTATGATATAGCAGCCATTCCTTTACTATTTTAGCAGTGTGCTTAGGATCATTGTCTTGTTGAAAGACCCAAATTTGATCCAAGCCCAATTTGTCGACACTAGGTTGCAAATTATCTTTCAAAATGGTGAGGTAATCTGTTTTATTCATAGTGCTCTCTATGAAAACCAAGTTACCTACACCACTGGCTGCCATACACCCCCATACCATGACCGAACCACCACCATGCTTGACGGTAGATATTACATTTTGTTGGGCAAATGCTGAATTTTTGCATCTCCAAATTTTAGTTGGTGTTTTCTTACCAAAATTTCAAATTTGCTCTCGTCAGTAAAGACCACATTATTTCAGAATGAATTTGGTTTATTTTGATACTTTTTAACAAAATTCAGACGTCGCTGTTGATTGATTTTTGATATGAAAGGTTTGCTTCTTGGAACTCGTCCACGTAGTCCATTTGCATGTAGTGCTCTACGTATAGTACTGGAGCTAACGTTAACACCTGAGCGTTCTGAAATGTTCTCGGATATTTTAACAGCACTTTCAGTTGGATTTTGCTTCACTCGTCGCACAATGGATCGTATTTGAGTCGCATTTAGTTTACGGGGTCTTCCAGATTTGGGACGATTTTGTAAATTTTCGAACTTTTTGTAATTATCAATTATATGTTTTACAGTATTATGGCTTCTATCAATCATCAAACCAATTTCATGCAATGTTTTTCCTTTTTTATAATATTTTAGCACAAGTTCGCGAACATCCAGGGAGGTTTGTTTACCCATTTTGAAAATAAATTTCGTTACTCAAAAATCTTCAGATTTGAACTGATCCTCACGACGTCAAGTCAATTAATAATTATTATAATTAGTTAATATTGCCTACAACATGATAAAAAGTCAAATCACTAAAAATAACGGGAATTTTTTACCGTTAAAATTCTTTAAAATATTTGGTGCACGTGTTGTACAATTTCTTTTGACGCTATTAATATGAAGATGTTTTTGTTTTTGTTCTATGAATTTTTGTTATTGTAATATTGTTGTTGTTTTTATTATGTACATTAAGAGAGGAGAAAATATATTATTAAAAAAACAAAAAATGTAAAACAAAAGGGAATTGCAAAAGAGTATAATTTAACTGCAAACATAGAGGAACAACGTGTACAACTTCTTTTGACGCTGACAGTATGTGATTGAGTATTCTTGATGTTTTCTTTAAGATTAAACAAGATATCTGACGAATTGAAAGGTTGTGAATTATGAATAACCAATTGATGTGGTAACTTAAGAGTTTGACCGAAAACCATTTTAGCTGGAGATGCTTTAATATCTTCCTTAACAGTTGATCTTAGGCCTAAAAGAATTAGTGTAAACATGTAAAACTTCATTTATAAACCTTTGAAATGTTTGCGCTGAGTTTCTTAAACCGAAGGGCATTCGGAGAAACTCGATCATTCCAAATGGTGTAGTGATTGCTGTCTTGTATATGTCATTGGAGGCCATTGGAATCTGATGATAGGCTCTTACCAAATCAAGTTTTGAGAAAAAATTTTTGTTGTGTAAATTAATTGAGAGATCGTGTATGTGTGGTAGTGGATAGCGGTCTGGTACTATTATAGCGTTAAGTCTTTTGTAATCACCGCATGGTCTCCAGTCGTTTGGTTCGCGTTTTGGTACTAGATGGAGTGGAGATGCTGTCTTGGAATCTGATGGTCTACAAATGCCAACTTTGACTAAGAAATCAAATTCATGTTTAGCTATTTTCGATTTTTGTAAATCTAGACGTCGTGGTCTTGTAAAAGGTAACTGTCCTTCTGTTATAATATGATGTACTGTCTTGTGTTTGACAGGTTTAGTGTAGTCTGGTTCTGTTGTTAGTGATGGAAATTTTTTGAGCAATTGAATGTATATGTTCTCTATTATGAATAATTTAGGAAGAGGTGTTTCTGTGAATGCAGAAAATGCATTTATTGATAATTTTGTGAGTGGATCTATGAGGCGTTTATGTTTGAGGTCAATTAGTAATCCGTATTTTGTTAGGAAATCTGCTCCTATAATTGGTTTCTTTATGTCAGCAATGATAAATGTAAAAGGTAAGTCACGTCGTAATTTTAAATTGAGTGTAAGTAATTTCTTTCCGAAAGTTGCAATGGATGTGCCATTGGCTGCCGTTAAACTTAAATCTGATTTCTGTTTTTGATTTTTGAATTTAGAAGAGGGAAGTACCGATACTTCTGCTCCACTGTCAATAAGGAAATTTAATTTGTTTGTGGTATCAAAAATAAAAAGACGGCGTGTAAGTGTTGTGAGACTTCCATCATCAGCCGTCGCGATGACAGAGTCCTTTAGTTTGTTGAGTTCTTATAATTGTTTTGAACGAATGAGCATGGTTGCTCACATCTTCTTGCTTCATTAGCGAATCTGTAGTGATACCTGCACAACCAATTGGATGAATGTGGACGAGATATATCCCTAGAGTTTGATCGACGTCTAGGAAATCCTCTTGAATCTGAACGTGAGCGTGAGCGATAATTATGATCAGACCTGATGGCTTCTACTTCTAAAGAGAGTTTGTTGAAAGACTCTAAAATCTTTGTGGTAGTTTCTGTAAAATTTTGCATCACGACTGCTAGTTCGTTAGAAGTAGAACTTTGTTTATTAAATATTTGGTGGGAAGTTTTATATATTGCAGAAGCTTCGCTTTCTGTCATCACTTCCCACAGTCTATCTGCTAGTTTCAGAAGTTCTTGTAATTCTGTGTGTCCTGATCCTGTTAAGGCGATATTAAGGTTCTGAGGCAACTTACGTAGCCATAATTTTATTAAAAATTCGGGTTCTACAGAAGAACCAGCTAGTAAGAGGAGTGACCTATAAAATTGAGATGGTTTTCGGTCTCCCATCTCAGTGTCAGATAAAATTTTGTCAATTCTCTTGTTTTCACTTAGAGAATGTCTCTCAATCAACAATTTTCTTAAGCCTTCATACAGATTATTTGTAGGGGGTTTCTGTATGAAGTCTAACACAGTCAAAATAACCTATTGGGGAAAAGCTGTAACTAAATATTCGTATTTTGTTTTATCTG
Organism: Calliopum simillimum; assembly: GCA_951812925.1. Lineage (NCBI taxonomy): Eukaryota > Metazoa > Arthropoda > Insecta > Diptera > Lauxaniidae > Calliopum > Calliopum simillimum. Next base: position 86,609,447 of record OX638369.1, on the reverse strand, counting down.
CCGTAATGGCCTTGGACTGGAACTTTATGTCAGCATGGATGAACCATGCATCCGGACAACTAGTCCAAAATTGAGGCAATTTAACCGACGTTGCATGAATTTCTAAATTAGGGTGTATCTCGGAAGAGTTAGCTATAGTATCGGATCTTAAATTAAGTCTGAGTTATCTGTATTACGTTCCTCAAGTTGAGAAGAGCGTTGTGGAGAGTGTATTATATTCATAGTGTATGAGTTAAATTAAATTATAAATACGGAACGCAATATAAAAATAAGGAGTGTAATGTTATGTTTAAATTTTAAAATTTTATAGTTCCTGGAAAAATAAGTTAATATAATATATTGAATTAATAAAATTACTTATCTAACTAAATAGGGTCTATTTAGAAGCAGGAAAGGGCATTCCTTCATTCAAATGTAAATCTCTAGGGAACAGGCATACAGGATACGGCATTCATTCATTCAATCGTACAGTTGTATGGAGAATGCATACATAAATTGGGCATTAATTGCAGTATTGGATTAATGTTCGAGTCTACAGGATGTAATGTTGAATGTTGTTGGCGGGATATATTTTAGCTGGCAAGATGAAAATTAAAGTTGGCAAGATGTGCACAAATTATTTTGAATGGTTTAGCAGGATCGCCAGTTGTGGGTTCTTCGTTTATTTAAATTATTTTTTAGAACGCCATATATTTTATTATAATTTTATTTTTGTATCATTTAATTTTTGTTGATAACAATTGAAATATTTTATTAGAATGAATTTTATTTGAATACAATTGAAAATTTAAAAAAACTGGAAACTATAAAATTATAAAATTTTAGAACAAAGTGTTTTGTGTAAAGTATATTTGTGATGCACTACACGTTAATACATTTTTATTAAGCCAGCGGGTTCGACTGGACACATAAATGTTTTTTTGCAAATTATATGCGGCAATACAATTTGAGGAATTTAGTATCAATCTGCAAAATATTTTAATTTATTTTTGCTTTTTTAATTTTGACTTTACTTTATTTTGTTTTTCAATTTCAAAATTCAAAATCAGCTGGTACTTGGAGAAAGAAAGAAACTTTCCTCGTACCAGAGTTTCATAAAAATTGTTTTTCTCCAACTCATACCAGCTGGTACGAGGAAAGTTTCTCCAAGTACCAGCTGATTTTGACAGTAGGTGACAGAAAACTATTAAATATTTGTCTTGAAAAAAAAAAAAAAAAATCGTGAGAAATATATGTTAATAATTATTCGCGTTTTAAGCAACGGATTCATAAAATTGTTATAAAATGAAGTCTGGCAACAACGGAAGAACTGACCGCCATTGTGAAAAAGATTTTTGCACAATAGTTTCTTTTAAAAAAAAAACTGAAAAGAAAAATTACTGATTTAGAGGAAATACACCGTGAAGATGTTGAAACTGCTCCCAGCACGGATGACGATAGTAAGTTGAACTGTTCTTCTCGTACTTTGCCAAATGGCCACCACCATGGTATTGTAATTCTGTTTCCCACCTTCCGTTGTTACTCTTTAGACCAATGAAAGGTTGATTAATTGACTTTCAAATTTGTGGATTTAAATTTTAATTTATTATTTGAGTTAAAGCGATTAATCAGAAATTGCGCTGTTTAGTTAACACAGGCGAAAACCACGTGATCAAAGTCCTACGCGGCGGTTTCAGCATTTGTAAGTATCGCAAAAAGAAAGGAAAAAAGATTTAATTTGGAAAGGAGCGGAGTAATTGTGCTGATGATGATGCGTGTTGATTCCAACTTGGCGCAAAATTGCAAAATAAGGGGTGGATGAGTCTTTGTAAAAAGGTGTTCCTTTGCTGCTGATGAACGTTGGGTTAGTAGGCAAGTGTTGGATGATTTGGTGGTTATTAATGACGCATTTCAAACATTTTTATGTTGTGAGTTTGCACAGTAAGAACCAACGATTGAAAAATTCATTCTGATGAAAACATTGAAATAAACTTTTCCTTTGAAGTACCACTATTTTCACTACGAACTGTATGTACCAGGACTCGAGTGGTGATTTTTGTAATTTTTTAGAATGACTGTTTTGTCAAAAACTCATTGCTTAAATTAAACTTTGTAAATTAATAATTGTAAGCAATTTATTCTATTCATTTTTCAACATCGTTTTTATAAAAAATTACTACTTTTTTTAAAAATAATTATTTTGTCAAAATTTTTAAAAAAACACCTTAAAATTTGTTACAAAAATACTTCAAAGAAAAGCTCAATTACTAGTTTTTAAAAATGAAATTCAGTCATTGATTGAAAGTTTTCGGATGTTGAAGTTTAAATAACGTGAGTTACACTGCCTCCTGGACCTGCGCCACATATCTGAAAATAGTAGTTTCTGCTACTTACTGCAAGGATGCACTGTAATCTTGCATCGAACCAACATTTTTATTAAATTTTAAGTGCTTGAAATATAAAAAGGACATGCATCTGGTACATCAAAGAAAGATTAAATAAAATTTGATTTTAGTATGATAATTTTATATTGAACTAATTAAACAGTCATTTTTGCAATTTTTCAACAACAGACGAAAGCAAGTGTTAACATGGAAATTGATTACATATGTTTCGGCTACTTCCACATACATATTTATATATTTTCATATATAAACATGTATATAGCCTCATCAGATCAGTTTTAGTTAAATCTTGCCAGAAACCGTACTCGAACCCGTGACTCCGGTTTTCTAATGAAAGAGAACGCGGTGCTAAAGCGATTGTGCTATAGGCCACGAGTAAACTCTCTGAGCAGGATCGCCATTATGCATAACTCATAAGGCTCACTAGCGCCGTCTGTTGTGAAAAATTGCCAAATTGTTAGTTGGTAACACACTCTGGTTTTGAGACATGCTACGCTAGCTACAATTAAAACCTACAAGGGCGGATTTGTTTTCCACATACAATGCAGGCTCTCGAAATTACGAGAATTTTAATGATAGATAGGCAGGTTCCCCTAGATAAATTATGAAGTTAGTTTATTGACTGTTTTTTTTTTTTATTTTTTTTTAATTGCTTGTATAGTACTAATGAAAGTACCAACGCGCTTTTTCTAAATTGAAGTATGATAATTTTATATTGAACTAATTAAACAGTCATTTTTGCAATTTTTCACAATTTTCACAACAGACGGCGCTAGTGAGCCTTATGAGTTATGCATAATGGCGATCCTGCTCAGAGAGTTTACTCGTGGCCTATAGCACAATCGCTTTAGCACCGCGTTCTCTTTCATTAGAAAACCGGAGTCACGGGTTCGAGTACGGTTTCTGGCAAGATTTAACTAAAACTGATCTGATGAGGCTATATACATGTTTATATATGAAAATATATAAATATGTATGTGGAAGTAGCCGAAACATATGTAATCAATTTCCATGTTAACACTTGCTTTCGTCTGTTGTTGAAAAATTGCAAAAATGACTGTTTAATTAGTTCAATATAAAATTATCATACTTCAATTTAGAAAAAGCGCGTTGGTACTTTCATTAGTACTATACAAGCAATTAAAAAAATAAAAAAAAACAGTCAATAAACTAACTTCAAAATTTGATTTTAATTCATGAAAAAAAATCACTTTGAATCTGGTGTGTTTTCTGTCCCTCTATAAGCAGTCGTTTATGTGGGAAGAATTTTACTTTATCAACAACAACATCTTTACTACTACTACAACAACGTAATTTTACACAAGAATAGGGGTAATTGGGCGGCCTGTGGCCGCAGCTAAGGATTTAAAACTCCCAAAAATCCAACACCGGCTTCGCGGTGGCCTTTGGTCGCGGATCAGTGTATAATATATCCAACTAGCCAGAAATGCGAGCGCAATTTTTAATAAAAATTTTGAATTTTTTATTTTTAATTTTTTTGTAGTTGTAGTAGTAGTAAAGTTGTTGTTGTTAATAGTTCCTAATTTCAAGAAAATTGCTTTGGACCATTTTCGGTTTTTCTATAGAAATTTTTTAATGATGCAATTTTGATACATGTTGCATATCAAATAAAAGGAAATAAATTGGGCTTCCTAATTTAGTTATTAAAATTATAGGTTAATGATACATTTTTTGGAAAAAATAACGGTTTTTTGGGAAAAAATCGAGCGAATTTTTGCAAAATTGTCATATCTCGAAAACTATCACTCAAATTGAGAAATATTGTACAGCAATTATATAGCCCGGTAAAATACCTTTTATATGACATCAAAATTTTTAAAATCCATTTATTTATTTCAATATGCATTTTTGCATTCGTTTTTTACATACAGGTTATAATCTATCGGAACATATTGTTAAAATTTTTCAATGTGACATTTGTAAACTGCGTTTCACAACGTACCGTAGCTTGGAGAAACATAAAAGAAATATTTATAATCTAAATATATGCAAGCGTTGCGGTAAGTGCTTTCCAAATCCTTACTTCTACCAGCTGCATAAAAAAACACATTCGATTGCAAAATGTCCCATTTGTCCTTGTTGCGAAACGATGGTCACAATTAAAAATGCATGGGCAAAAACACACAAATGAAACTCAATTTCTATGTGAAATCTGCGGACTCTCATTCAGGGATGAACTATTATTAAGAAAACACATAAATCGTCAGCATACATCTAATTATGTCCCACCAAAGCCACGTGCAAAAAGCCTCACTTGTCCAAACTGTAAACGTCAATTTTGTTATAACGGCTATTTAATGCGTCATATGCGTCGAAAAAAGCATAATACTGTAAAAAAACCAACTTTTTTTCAGGAGATTAATGGTCATTGTCCATTACTATTTTTAGCTGCCTCCATTCTTTGAAATAACATCAATAATTCTATCTCTAACCGACTCTAACAATATGTTCAGGTAATGCAGTAAGATTTGCGTCCTGGCGTCATTGAGGGCATGAAAAGAATTTTCGTTATCATCATATTATTTTCCACCTTCATGAACAATACGTGTAAGCCAACACCAAACGACAGGCTCATTTTTAATCGCACGAGCTATCTCATATACTGACATAGTTGTGCATATGTGACAGCAGCAATTGGATTTTGATTTGGCATTTCTCAAAAACAATAAGAAATTTCTGCAGATAGGTATTCTTATAAGAGAGAGAGCGATGGATGGTGGTATGTTTTGATGGGTGCATTCAGCGACAATATTTTAGGTTTCAGGAAAATATTTGTTCGCAGTATTAACTTAAAAAAAAATTTTTTTTTGTTTTAACATTAATTTTTTCACCCCAGAAATAACCCTACACAATTTTACACCCTTAAACGCACCCTAGAACGATAAAAAACACTAAATCTAGGGTTAAATTCCCAATGTTGACTACACTGTCACAATCTTTGCTTTTTTTCTACTGACAATCTTTTCAAAGCCTCCCTGTGAGCAAATTATTCGTCTCCTTTATATTAAAAAAAAAATTATCATAAGAGCAAGTTATACTTTCCTGTAACATGTTTTAGCCGGAGAGCCAGCGCCTAAAAACAACTTTGCGTTTCTAAAAGCTGAATTTTTTACAGTTGGTTACACTGTGTGTAATTTTTTAAGTCATGGCAAAATAACAATATACGGACACCACTACGTGATAAAAGACTAAAAAAAAAAAGACCCGTGTCTCCCAATTTTTCCCAAAGTCCTCCACTTTTTTTTTATGGGCCGCCAAAGATTTGGGGCCTCGGTATCATTTTCGTAAAAATGTGATCATTTTCTCAGGCTCATATCTTGCAAACCGTTCAGAATTTCGATTTACTCTCTGAGACAAAGTTGTAGCTCTTGTCATAAACAACAAAAACTGCGAACATATAAAATCAAAAAAACTTCACCTTCCAGATCAAAATCGCAAAAAACTTTAAAAAATTCGATTTTTTTTTACCTTTTTTCCCGTGTTCAGGTCCATAGGTAGCAAACCGTTCAAAATTCAAGGAAACAATCAACTACAAAAATTTACCTAAGATCTCAATAAACAAATTTCTAGAACATATAAACTTCCTAGAGATGATTCTTAACACTGTTTAGGTAGCACCCAAAAGTGAAAAATTTGCCGAAAATTTTTTAATTTCATTTTTTTTTACCTTTTTCTCCTGTTCAGGTCCATAGGTAGCAAACCGTTCAAAATTCAAGGAAACTATCAACTACAAAAATTTACCTAAGATCTCAATAAACAAATTTCTAGAACATATAAACTTCCTGGGAATTATTCTTAACACCGTTTTTTAATTTCATGTGCTTTTTATTTACTTCAACATTGAGATACTATGCTATCTATTACAAAAATATTAAAAAAAAGTATTCGTATTATGTTTATAATGTTGATGGCCCTGGACTTGCAAATCGCGCTCTCTTAAGTTGTGGATCCAAATCGTCGTCCGAATCTGACTCTGATTCAGAACTTATGGTGTCCACAGGCACGTTGCTTCTAGACTGCCCTCCATCATCAGCTCTTTCTTTTTCAAATACTTCATTAACATCATACAGGGTGATCTTGTGACTCCACCAACATACCTCTGCAAGCAATGCGTCGAGGTTTTTGCCTTTGTACCGTTTTTCCATGGGCATTGTGGTTTGGTGAAACCGTTCTCCTTGCTCATCGGATTCGGTAGGGAGTTGTTTAATAAAATCGTCAAAATGAAAATGAAGAAAATGCAGCTTTAATGTCATCGATGCGCCGATTATCTCAAAATAATGCAGCATTTCTTTCACCCATTCTCTTGCTTCCGGTTCCGCGTCTCGATCCCCTCCCAAGACTCTGGTGCATACACGCTGAAGGCAAATCCATGCCATTGAATGATTTTCATCAAGCGATGAATCAAAGTTGCTCTTGAATAGCTTTCTAATGTCAGGGCCATTAAGTACGCCTGTTAAATGAAAACAAAATATAAAGACAGAAAAGAAAACATTAACATAGTGTAAATAGTACAATTAGGTGAACAAAAATTCGTTTTAAATTTACTACAATACCTTTCTTAATTTTGTCATCGCTACGCTTTGGGAAAACGCTTTTCAAATAGTCGAATGCGTTTGGACAATTTACAACGGCCACTTCGATGAATTTTTTAACAATTCCCAATTTTATGTGGAGCGGTGGCAGCAAGATGTCTTGAGTATTGTCAATTAAAGGTGCATTCTTCAGTCTATGTTGTTGTATTTGTTCATCCACACTTCCTCTTGGCCTCCACGAATTACATTGGAATTGATTCAGAGGTGAGCGTGAATCCCAATTACAAAGAAAACAAAAGAATTTTGGGAAGCCGCCCTTATCGATGATCCCTTGCAAAATGTTGATGACCTTCAAATCACAGCAAATCTTCCATTTATTTTCGTAATATTTGATTTTTTCCATTATATCTTTCAATGTTTCATAGCTTTCTTTCATGTTGATACCCATTGCTAGCGGAATGGAAGGTTTTCGGTTCGACACATGCAACAACACTGCTTTCAAGCTTGAAACAGAACCATCAATAAATAATCTCCACTCACTAGCGATGTAGTTCATTCCCATTTTTACCACCAAAGCTTTTATATCGTTGCAGTAAGCGAACGAATTGTCATCATTTAGAGTGTAGAGCATCTGAAATTCAGCTTGTCGTTTGCGGTACGCCGTAGAGTTAACATTAGCATGTGTGAGTTTTCTTTGCTTTAAAAAAGCTGTCAAAAATATTGCAAGTCGCTGCGATAATCCCAATATGGCCACAATGAAATCCATTTCCATTTGTGTTATTAGTTGTGGTCCATCTCTTCCCTGTTGGGGCTCATAATCGGTATCAAATGGATCTTCATAAGTAACACCACTTGCTCTAGTCATTCCTGTACATTCTGTACTACGATCTGGAGTTGGCGGCCTTGGTGATACAAAATTTTCAGGTACAAGCACTGGTAGTGTGGCTGTTGCAGTTGCTTTATAAATTTTGATCTTCTCAGCATGTCGATTTAGACCACATGTGTAATTTACGCATGCATAGCAACTGGTTGCATCATGATCACCTGGGCGATTAATCCAGTTTACCGGCTTACAATACTTCATAGTACCTCTGCCTCCACTCAACCATGCCATGAGATTGTTATAACATTGGCGACACACTGTATTAGGTGTGTAATTTTCACCGGTCAAGTCCACTTCGTCGAAAAACAATGTATATGCTCTTTTGAATTTACTAGTTAAAAGATTCTTTTCCTTCTGAAATCTTGTAGATGTTTTTTTTCTGGTTTGATGACCGCAAACGTAGCAAAATAAATCAATTTTTTCACACTGCATATTGAAATTGTCAGTTGCCAATGTTGTGTGCGAATTATGCAATAACACTTTCACTTTTTTTACTTTCACTGTCACTTTATAACTTTCACCGCTGAGCTCTCGTTGACGTCGCGCTGTGTAATGCCTCGATGTGAGCGTCGTGTCGCTTTTATATTGTGTGCTGCTGCTGTCGGTGCGTGATACCTAAGCGCTACCTAAACGGTCAATGCAGATGTTTGCTTCCAGGTAGTTTTTTGATAGAAGTTTTTTGATTTTATATGTTCACAATTTCATCTTTATGACAATGTGTTTCCAGGTATTTTTATATTTTGGCTTGTTTTTATGTGAATTCAATGCAGATGTTTGCTTCCAGGTAGTTGTTTAATAGTTTGGACACGGGAACTCACCCACCAGCTTGAGAATTTTTATTAGAATGCACTTACTATCATTGAAGGTACAGTGCACTCACACACTCGGCCTCCTCACTGACACAATTATTTACAATCAACATTTTTGTTGAAAGTACTTTTGTTAGAAAAACCTCACTATCTCCGGTCTTAGAAGTGTAAATGCGGAGTATTATACCTTAAAAAAAAGCTTGAAGTGTTGTCTTTTACGGAGTCTAGGAATAAATAAGTTTACTAGGGCTGTTTTTTGAGAAAACCAGATTTTTATTAAAAAGTGAGATTAAAAAATTTTCGGCAAATTTTTCACTTTTGGGTGCTACCTAAACAGTGTTAAGAATCATCTCTAGGAAGTTTATATGTTCTAGAAATTTGTTTATTGAGATCTTAGGTAAATTTTTGTAGTTGATTGTTTCCTTGAATTTTGAACGGTTTGCTACCTATGGACCTGAACACGGGAAAAAAGGTAAAAAAAAATCGAATTTTTTAAAGTTTTTTGCGATTTTGATCTGGAAGGTGAAGTTTTTTTGATTTTATATGTTCGCAATTTTTGTTCTTTATGACAAGAGCTACAACTTTGTCTCAGAGAGTAAATCGAAATTCTGAACGGTTTGCAAGATATGAGCCTGAGAAAATGATCACATTTTTACGAAAATGATACCGAGGCCCCAAATCTTTGGCGGCCCATAAAAAAAAAAGTGGAGGACTTTGGGAAAAATTGGGAGACACGGGTCTTTTTTTTTTTAGTCTTTTATCACGTAGTGGTGTCCGTATATGGTTATTTTTTTTCGTGTTGCACTGTGTTATAGTAATTGTGTACATCAATAATCTGTCGGTCAGTCAAGCGAACTGTAGAACAGGCGGCTGCTATATGGCCTCAAACATGTAAAATTTGCATACAAATAACATTTTTGTCGGTCAGTCAGTTGAACGTTAGAACGGGGCTAGTCAGCACGCCCCAATATATGCGCAATAAATGAATCAAGTCAAAATTATTTCTAAAAGCTGAAATTTTTTTTATGGGTACTTGATTGTATATTAACCACAAATATATTGTAGAACAATCTTTGTCAGCAAGCTCAACAAAACAAACGAAAATGGTTTTTAAAAGCTGAAAATTTTTTTCGGGGTACTTGATTGTATATTAACCACAAATAAATCAGTCAGTCAACTATAATGTAGAACAATCTCCGTCAGCAAGCTCAACAAAACAAAAAACAATTTCAGCTTTTAAAAACCATTGTTTTTTGTTTTGTTGAGCTTGCTGACAAAGATTGTTCTACATTATAGTTGACTGACTGAATTATTTGTGTTTAATATACAATAAAGTACCCCTAAAAAAAATTTCAGCTTTTAGAAATAATTTTGACTTGATTCATTTATTGCACATATATTGGGGCGTGCTGACTAGCCCCGTTCTAACGTTCAACTGACTGACCGACAAAAATGTTATTTGTATGCATTATATAACGTGTATAAGAAGTTTCAGCTTTTAGAAATTGATTGCAGAAAAATCGAAATTTTACATGTTTGAGGCCATATAGCAGCCGCCTGTTCTACAGTTCGCTTGACTGACCGACAGATTATTGATGTACACAATTACTATAACCAACTGTAAAAAATTCAGCTTTTAGAAACGCAAAGTTGTTTTTAGGCGCTGGCTCTTGGACTATTTATCAGTAACGCATTTTCCACAGAAAAAAAAAGCACGATTCCTCTTCAGGTAGAGTGCATGAAACAATTCATGAAGAGGTCAATAACAGGTCTAGGTATAAAAACTGGTATGCCCGATACTTCCGCCTGTTTCTAAGCCCGCTTACCAAGATATTTTTAAATTTAACATTAAAACACGTAAATTAAAAAACAAATTTCCGTGATAACAGAGAAATTTTACCAACTGTCGCACCACTAAAATAGGTCTGCCGGTCATTTTCGGCCAAACAAATTTGGTCGGATGGATTTTTTCTGAATGGTTACGAAATTTAGCATCGATTAAGAAAAGATTGATCAAAATCCGCAATGACGGTAAAACATTCCGGAAATTTAATAATTCAAAAATCATTTAAAAATATTTTCTGCAAATTAAAACCATGCCTACCAAGCTTTTCTTATTTGTCTTAGTGTAAACTACTATTTTTCATTAAAAATTTCAGAATCCGCCATTACGGCACTTTTAGTATTGCCGGCTCCTCGCCTATGAGAATTCTTTTTTTTGGTTTTTTATATTAAAAAAAAACTGTTTGCTTATTAAAATTCAAACGTTAAAAAACTTGACTTCACACTTATTTGCTATTTAAAATATCAAAACAACTCAGTAGGACCAATAGTCGTCGAAGACATTTTCGTTAACGACCATGTCATCTATGTACAATGTCTACATTCAGAACTTTGTGGACATGATCGATGACAAAGTCTTGAATAATGTCGGAGATTTTAATTTCTTAAATAAAAATTTTGAAGTAAAAATTTAAAATTTATTAGTATTGGCATCAATTTTTAAATTTTTGTTGAATATTGTAAAATAAAAAATTTTAATTCAAAATTTTATTTTAATACAGGAGTGCACATTTTTTGTTTACCCCAGCTAAAGAAGTTACTCTTCAAACATATTTATTAGACATTTCATCGTAGCTTGCTTTTAAAAAATTCGTAATTGAAATTTGTATATTTGTACATCGAATCATTCATAGTAGGCCATGTTTTCTAAGAATTTTGGCTATGACGGGACAAATTTTTGTATTATACAGTGCATCAAGTGTAAGTCGCGAGTGAAATTTTGTTTCAGAAAGTTACTTTTGATAACTTTAAAAAGTGAATAATTTATAAATAGTGCTAATAAATACATACAGATTTGTGAGTACTTAATAATTTATTAAAACGTTTCATTATAGCCCGGGAAAATAAACTAATGTAGAAATGAGTATTTTGTAATTTCTTAATGGCGGAATATTTGTTTTGGAACTTCCATATTTTAGGGAATTAAATGTTGGTTAATTTAAAAAACAAATTTATTTAAAAATATTTATTTTTAAGGTATGAATGTGATGGCAAAGTAAGGTTAAAATACATAATTTATGTTTTAATTTTTTCTTTAATTGTTAATTTATTAAGTAAACATTTTTTGAGTCATATTTTCTAAATAATTTGAGTTCGCTGAACATGAAAGTCGCACTTATTTATTTTTGGGCCATACCAGCAGACATAGTCAAAAATTGTGACTTTTGAGCACTGTAAATATTTAAATAAAAAATTTTCAAAAATCTTTACTACTTTACTACTGCTACAAAAAATAATTTTTTTAAAAAAAAAACCCTTTTTACGTTTAGCGCAGGCAAATAAGGATTAAAAAGACTTAAATCTAATTTTGTTGAAAAAGCACCGATTGTAATCGGATATTGCTCTTTTCGTTCGTAACTAAATTAAAAACAAACCAATACTTAAGATTTATGTTGTTTTTAAAAAAGGTCGAATAACGGTTTGTTTTTGTCGATGCTGAAAGTGAATCCGATCTCAAAATCGGTCTATCAAGCATGGTTTTAGAGATATCCTAATTGTTCAAAAAAGTGATTTTTGAGGTTATACACATAGAAAACGCACGAAATTATTTTGCAATTGCCTATTAAATGCATCATTTAGTACTATTTTTCGTCTTCATGATGAGTTTTAAAGCGGTTTTAAATCATTTCTCTGATAAAAGTCTTGATCATTTGAAAATTTCACCATGAAAGTTAAAAATCGTATGTGGATTCTTATACGTATAATTTTTAAGTGGTCATAGCTTTTTAAAGAAAAATTACACAAGACCCTTCACTGCTCATTTTGAAGACAAAATGCTGTACCAAATGATGCATTTGAAAAGAGTAAAACAATTTCCTAATTTTTAGGGCCCGGCCCAATACTACCATTTTATTACATATTCACGATTTTCTATAATTTAAAAAAATTTTAATTTATTGAAAACAGAAACACTATACTTGAAGTGCTTATTTGAGTTTTTTGGACGAATCAAATAAGAAAATTTTTTTGAATTGACCTACATACCCTTTGGTCATTCTTAGCCTCACACTTAATATTATTTTACAAATTTTTATGAAAGAACAGAATTTTTTCCAAGCTTATACTTCTCAACCTACCCTTGATTTACGGGCCTCGAATTTTTGGACTTTTGTTGTGAAGCCCGCACGAAGCCGGCACAAAACTCGATTTCAAGGCCCGAGCCCGTCGTTGAAAAGTAAAGGCCACGAAAAAAAACTTGGCCAGTGCCCAGCTCTAGTCCGATAACATATAATTTCCAGATCAAATATTTTACAAAATATTCATTTCTCCAAAAAAAAAGTCATAACAATATTCTTTAAAGATTGTTGTTTACGTCGAACGTACACAGTGTGCATCCGGCATATCTGCCTGCCTTTAGCACACGCCGCATAGCGCTGCTATCGTTTACTCGTTGTGAGAATAACGAGTAAAATCCACAATAGAGTTTTTTTCTTCGTTCGTTATAACTCACCCAAAAGCGCAAGTCTGCGAATTCATTAGTTTTCAAAAGTAAACTCATAAGAAATTAGAAGTCAACAATTTCAACATAAAGTTCAACATATCACATTACACAAAACGATTAACATACAATAAATGCACACGATCGAAAATCCGCCATTCTTTTTCTATAAATCGAATCTGCAAGTCAGCAAACCCCTGCGGTTAAAGTTAAAAGTAATATTAAAAAACATTAAACATCCCAAAAATCAACATAAAGTACAACACAAAGAACATCAGGAGACAATAAACCACATTAAACGAACACTGAACATCAAGACTCAACAGTGAACGTAAAAATCAACCACGACAGTGAAGGCGACAAATTTACGTTAGCACACAGTGGACATCATCATCAAATTCAAATAATTTCCCAGAAACCCAAGCAGCACAACGGTGGACAAACTACACTTCATCGCTGTACGAGTTGAGACACCATCTTTTTTACCCACCAACTTGTACTGTAAAGTATAATTGTGACACATATATATTTGCAGTGGAATTCACTCTGGTCACAAATACTAAAAGCAATAAACTCTTTTGTAAATTTTAGATTCTTGTGTCCGCTCATTTTTACCCTTCACCCGTACAATTGTTATTTTTGTTTTAACCCTCAAATGCATAGTGTACCTTTTATGGTTCATTAATATAATCATGGTTAAATTTAACCATGATTAATGAATGATTAAACCATGATTATGTTCATGAACCATATAAGGTCCTCCATGCATTTAAGGGTTAAAACTAGAACAAATAATTTCGCAATGGACATTAAACACTATAGGTTTTATTCATATATTAAGATAGTCCTGGTTAAAAAAATTCAATTGGAGTTATTTTGCAGGGAAATCCTTATTTTCCTGGGTTATAACATACAAAATAAAGCTATCACAGTAAGGCTTTTTTTTAAATAGTTTTTGGTGCAATCTACAATTATGGATCGCCATAAAGTACAAAATAATCGCCATAGAATTAAAGAGGATTTTAAGAGCGGAAGTGCCAAACGAAAGATTGCAAAAGAGAAAGAAAAGAAGAATGAGGAATGTTTAGCTAAGATACGTCGAATGACCGATTTTATTAAGATTAAGTCACATTGATCCTCGCAGCCCGAATCAGCCAGAGAACTTTGATGATGGCGAAGTGGTAAGATCATCAAATTTAAATACGTTGGCTCTCCAATTTGGTACTTAGACAAAGAATCAGCATCTGCATTAAACGATACATCTACAGACTTGAACTTTTTTAATGCAACAAAACAATTTTTAACTAGCTACCAAAAAATCACGTGTCAAGTGTTTTGCGGTGTGAGCTTACTGTTCTGTGTTTTTGAGGCAAAATGCATAGGTAAAAAAACCAAAAAATTTTGTTGGTAGGTTGGTTTTCGATACGTTTCACCCATAACCATATGGGATCTTCAGTCGAATTCACCTACAAACCAAGAACTCGACCAAGCATGCTTTATTCATTTTTTGCATAGATTAGACGAGAATCACAGCAAAAATTCAATGCAGCATATGCAAAGTTCTAATTTTTTGTTTTTTCCCTGTTATGCATCGCCCCGCTGTTTGTAAGTCGTTGATATTATACTTTTCTTGCAAAGCGCCTTCGGATGCAAGCTTTTTTTGGCGAGTTTCAACCGAAGTAGCAAGCGCGATCGTATGTTTATCAATTTTTGTTTCTCCAGTTAGCGATTCATTTTTTTCTCAGCTTTAGATTGGTGATTAATAACCAACTTAAAACTGTGCAGCATTATTCGACAGTTAGAAATTTTATTATTTTTTTTAGGTAACCGAAATTTTAGCAGAGGTTTATGAGACAGTACCAGCCCATCTATTTTATTTTGAGCTCGTAGCTGTTGTTTTTGCAGTTGTTGTAATTTTCTTTTTAATGCTTTTAGTTGAAAGCTGACTAGGTGCTCTATTTTAGGCAAATTCATAGAACTTATGATATGTATCTCAACAGAACGTGACAAACTTTGACTTTCCCTTTCATCTGTTTGGGCAACAGCTCTCCTCAGTCACTTCCTACGCTGCTTCAATAGACTGCGGTAGAAAATAGTTAAATTATCCAATATCTTTTAGCCTCAAAAATATATATACATATATAATGTTGGAAAACATACATCATTGGCTTCCTCTTCATCTGTAGTAGGAATTTCAGCTGCAGCAAAGAGACGTATTAATGTAAATTCGTCCCAATCGTCAATGATACTTTTCTTTGCTGCATTCTTCTAAAAAAAAAATGAAATAAAAAAAAATGGACTCAAAAGGAAACATACGTACCAATTCAAAGAAATAATTTGATTTCCTTTTTTCTTCTTTCACAACTTTTTGTTTTTTTTTTTTGAGATTAACTCCTAAAAACTTGATTAGTGGATCGATTTCCTTGTCAGCGTTAAGGAAACGTTGAATATCCCTTCTTTTTAATTTTATAATTTGACCTATTCTAGTTTTTAATTTTTTAAAATTTTCCTCATTTTCTAAATCAACATCTTGTGGATTGTAATATTGTTCTAAAAATTTTTTATAATACTTGCCCTTATTCTTCCTGTATCCAGGTGTTCTCTTATCGAACAATATTTTGAAATTTGTTAGTAGTTTGAAAAATTTATTTTTTTCAAAAGGATGTACTGAAAAGAAACAAAAAAAATTAAATTGCTACTACCAGCCCCAACAATTTCCCTTGAACCTGCTTTAAGTGATGCTGTTTGTTTGAAAAATGACATTGGGTTATGGCCGGAGTTTGTGACATCAACTAATATAGATTACTGTGTAAAAATCGGTGCCACAGTGTTTCAAAATTGCGATGATGACCTATTTGCTTGTAAATCCTTCAAGCAAAGTGATGAAAATTCTGAAAAAAGTTTTACAAGAATATGCCAAATAACTTTGTTTGAGCGGAAAACACGGAACGGCGGAACCATAAAACGTTCATGGCTATGTTTTTCTCCTAGCAATGGACATGTCTACTGCTATGTATGTAAACTTTTTTCCCAAACACGATCGCAGCTTACTCATGGTGGTTTTTGTGATTGGAAAAATGCTGCTGCACGTCTGGTTGAACATGAAACTTCAAAAGACCACTTTAATGCTGTAATTCAATTTGCAGGACGCTCCAAAAGAATGGGGCGTATTGATCAAGAACTGATACAGCAAGCAGAAGATGAAGAAAAATACTGGCGAGAAGTTCTTAGGAGATTAATAACACTAGTTTACAGCCAAAATTCCCAGCGAATGCCGTTACTCATTTTATATGGAAAATGGGCTGCTGATTCCGAAAATCGCATTTTTTTTTTTTATTTCGTGTCGTTTTCGAGATATCGGTCATTTTCGGTTTTTGGACCAAAAAAAAAAAGATAGTTCCATTAAAATACAAATATCTCAAATACCAATGTTTTAATTCAAACAAATAATATGTCATATTAAAGGTAACTTAATTACCTACAAATAATATCCACTTCACTTTTTGGTTGGTTCGTTAGTTTCGGTGAAATATATTGATTTCTAAAAAAAAAAAAATTTTTTTTTCGAAAAAATTAAGAAAAAATCAAATTCAACTTCAAATTTATACAAGAAGACATAACTTTTTTATAATATTTTTTTTTTTGTATCATAGACTATACATTTGTGAAGAAAATAAGATATCATTTAAGAAAATCGATGGAAAAATGCAAAAGTTGTATACAATTCATTTATAAGTTACCAAAATGCGTTTTTCCCTATTTTTCCGTTTTTTTGTAATAAACTGTTCGAAAATTTGAAACTTTTTGTAAAAGAAATTAGAAAATCCAAAAAATTCTTAAAGAAGGCATTATAAGGAAATACCCGTGCCTCGCCGTTTTTCTCTAGCACGTCAGATTTTTTTTTAATCGATTTTTGAAGTTTTTTAATCCACTGTACATGAAAAAACAGAAATAACGCATTCTTGTGTTAAATCGATGAATTTAACTTTATGATCCTTACATCTGAGGTGTATTATGTGTTCAGTAAACTTATGCAGGATACTGCGAGGAATATTTTTGTAGACAATTTTAACCCTCTAAAATCCTCACATGTGGGTCATTTTGACCCCCACATGAAGGTCATTTTGACCTACATGTGGGGGTTTGAGAGGGTTAAAATTGTCTACAAAAATATTCCGCGTAGTATCCTGCATAAGTTTGCTGAAGACATGATACACCTCAGGTGTAAGGATCATATAGTTAAATTCATCGATTTAACACAAGAATGCGTTATTTCTGTTTTTTCATGTACAGTGGATTAAAAAACTTCAAAAATCGATTAAAAAAAAATCTGACGTGCTAGAGAAAAACGGCGAGGCACGGGTATTTCCTATTAATGCCTTCTTTAAGAATTTTTTGGATTTTCTAATTTCTTTTACAAAAAGTTTCAAATTTTCGAACAGTTTATTACAAAAAAACGGAAAAATAGGGAAAAACGCATTTTGGTAACTTATCAATGAATTGTATACAACTTTTGCATTTTTCCAACGATTTTCTTAAATAGTATTTAATTTGCCTAACAAATTTATAGGCTATGATATAAAAATACAAAATGATTTTTAAAATTTTTTTTTCTTGTAAAAATCTGCAGTTGATTTAGACATTTTTGTAATTTTTTCGGAAAAATATTCTCTTTTTTTCAGAAATCAATTTATTTCATCGAAACTAACAAACGAGCCAAAAAGTGGCGTGAGTATCATTTGTAGGTAATTTAATTACCTTTAATATGACATATTATTTGTTTGAATACAAACATTGGTTCTTGAGATATTTGTATTTAAGTGGAACTATCTTTTTTTTTTTGGTCCAAAAACCGAAAATGACCGATATCTCGAAAACGACACGAAATAAAAAAAAAAAAAAATGCGATTTTCGGAATCAGCAGCCCATTTTCCATATAAAATGAGTAACGGCATTCGCTGGGAAAAAAAATTTTAATCATTTGTAAACTAGTGTAAGTGCAATAGTTTTCATAAGTGAAAGAGGTCTAGCGTTTAGAGGTGAAAATCAGACACTTGGCTCATCGAAAAACGGTAACTATCTTGGACTATTGGAGCTTATATCAGAGTATGACGATTTTTTAAGCAATCACATAAAAAATCATAAGAACCCTGGTAGAGGTCACACAAATTACCTATCATCGACGATTTGCGATGAAGTTGTGCAAATAATTGGCAAACAAGTTTTCAATGAAGTTTTCTGTCAAATCAAGAAGTCAAAGTACTACTCCATTTCATTAGACTCAACTACAGACGAAGGACATGTTGACCAGCTTACTTTGATATTCAGATATTTAGAGGAACACATCCCTGTTGAAAGATTTCTTACATTTATGCCTAACCAAGGCCACAAAAGTAAAGATATGTTTCAAGGTTTGATGAAGGTTTTAAAGGATAATAACATGACATTAAGGATTGTCGTGGTCAATCTTATGACAATGCTTCTCCTATGAGCGGAAAGTACAATGGCCTTCAAGCGTTGGTATTGTCAGAAAATAATTTAGCGGTATGGGTACCTTGCGCTGGACATTCACTTAATCTCGTAGTAAAGACTGCTGCTGAGTGCTGTCTTAGTGCTGTAAGCTTTTTTGACTTTCTAGAAGAAATTTATGTGTATTTTACAGCCTCAACTAACAGATATGAAATTTTAACCAATTGCTTGGAAAAAACGGAAACTGACAAGCCGATTATCGTGCCAAACAGGACAACAACAACACGTTGGTCATGCAGAGCAGATGCTACAAAAACTCTTTTACGAGGCTTTAAAGAAATAAAAAACGCACTATTTGAGATTTCAGAAGACAGCGAACACTCTGAAAAATCACGTATTATTGCTCTTAGTTTACATAAAAAAATGTCAAAGATGGAAACAGGGATCTACACAGTATTTTGGGATGATATCTTAAAACAAGTTAATAAAACTAGTGAGACTCTGCAGAGTCCGAGAGTGGACGTGAATACAGCAGCTTCAGCACTGATATCGCTAAGAAACTTCATAGGAACGAAACGGGATAGCTTTGCGGATTATGAGGCAAAAGCTGCTGAGTTAGCTGAAATTCAAACAAAGCACAAGCGCAAAATAAACGTTCGCTTAGCACCTCTTGATTGCGTCCAGAAGTTGAACTGACTCCATCGGAAAAATTTCGAACTCAGAGTTTCCTTCCTGTCATAGACCAGTTCCAATTTTCACTGCAGCAGAGACTTGAGGCATACAAACTAGTTGATACCCGTTTTGGATTCCTCAATAAGTTGGATAGTCTAAATAATAAAGAAATTATCGCATCAGCTCAAGTTTTAGTAGAGATATACAGCAATGACTTAGACGAACAATTGGGAAATGAACTGATTCAGTTTAAGACTTTTTTCAGTGAGTTTTCAAAAGATGATGAGGAAAACGAAAAAATAAGTAAAGAAAGAAGAATGTATAAACTCCTACTGGAAAAAAAACGTCAAAGATTGTTTTCCTAACATCGAGGTCGTTCTTAGGATGTAGCTTTCACTTATGGTGACAAATAGCAGTGGAGAAAGGTCGTTTTCAAAATTGAAGCTTATTAAAAATAGACTTCGAACATCAATGATGAAAGGAAAGCTGAACATTTTGACTTTGCTGAGCATTGAAAGTGATATCTTGAGAACAATTAATTATGAAGACATTATAACTGAATTTATTAGGATAAAGTGTAGACGCAAACTTATAAGCCCTTTTTTTAATTACACTATAATTTAACTAAATTAACTACTGCTTTAATGTAACTTAGCTGTGATCCGATACACTTATAATAAAATAAAACTTACAAAATGATTTATTTCTGGTTTTTGGATAGAAAATAATTTGAGAGTGCAATTTTTGCAAATTATTTTCCAAAGTATATTAGGGGACGACCCCCGGACCATCCGTTTTACAAGAGACTATCCTATACTTTCAGATGGAGCCCGCACCACAAGTATAGCCTAGGGGCCTCCAAGTCCTAAACACGGCACTGTGTCTAACCAAATCGCACAGACCGGCGAGAAAGGCAAACGAATAAAATTTGAATATCTTATTCATATCGTCGGCTGAGTATTATTTTGCCGTAAACGCCACTTCGTTGAAAAAGCAAAAGCACATAACTTGTGTAGAGACGAGCACAAGTTATCTGCTTTTACTTTTTCAACGAAGTGTCGTTTAAGGCAAAATAATACTCAGCCGACGATATACGTCATTTGTATCAGGACTGTTTCATGTCATCGAATCAGATCAATTTGAAGATACTGATCAAAATCCTAATATCGCCATGGTGAATAAACGTAAAATATACATACATTTGAACTCTGGAAGTATATTTATGTAAATGACAAAGAGCGTTTATCGAGTGCTTAGGAATACAAAGCACTCACACTTATCTTCGTTAGTTGTATATTACATACTAAACCCTCTTCGCCGTTTCAATATGCATACATATATATGTACATACTTCCAGAGTCCAACGCGATATTTAAGTTCTTTGGTAATTTTCTTATCCAAAGTTTTTTAAGGTCAGAAGAAATACTTGTTCCGTCAAGTAGTTCTAAGGACCTGTTATAGTCGAATGGTTTACGTTCACCGATTTCCGAATCTGATAATATTTTCTCAAGCTTGCGTTGTTCGCTTAAAGAATTACATTCGATCAAAGTGTTTTTAATGTTTTCGTATTTGTTATGTTGAGGTGGTTTTTGTATTACGTCAAGAACGTTCATTATAATGTCTTGTGGTAGTGCAGTGACTATGTTGTCCGTATTTTGTGTTGTCTTGTGTAATATTGTACCTTTTCTTGCAAATTGCATTTGATGTATCTCCATAAGCTGGAGCATGGATTAAGGAACATATCAAATATCAAACTTTGATATTTTATTAAATTTTTAAATATATTTTTCAGGCTCTGTATTTAAGTTTATATTTATGTACGTATTTTTGTATATAATATATATACATATGGAGCATTCCAGTGAAAATGGTATTTTTTTGCAGATGTTTCAGATTTATTTTTCAAATGTTTTAATGGATCGAATATATTCTAGTGGGATTAAACTTTACTTTCCAAATTGATTTCATACTAAAATCTTGGTATTAGGCTCAGTTTTTTACAGTTAAAGAAAGTGCCAAAGTTTTTTTTTTACTAGGTATATTTTTGATCATATTCATCATTGTTTTTTATACCCTACACCCAGGGTATATTCACTTTGTCCTTCCGTTTGTAACGCAGAGAAGGAGGCGTGGCAGATATGGAAAAGTATATATATTCTTGATCAGCGTCACCTCCTGAGTCGATATAGCCATGTCCGTCTGTCTGGCTGGCTGGCTGGCTGGGTAACGGCTGTGTGTGAAAATACATTTTTTGAGAAAACTAAGCAAGATAATTCAATGAAATTTGGTGCACAGCCTCCGTCGTCAAAGTTAGCTCGGGAGATTGAAAATGAGCGAAATCGGTCAACGGACACGCCTACCGCCCATACAAAAATATCTTCAAAATGCAAATTTTGGAGTATATTTCACAACAATGCAAGCAAACTACACATAAATACTGCGAATTGTCAGCGCAAGCTCTGAGAAAAAGCTGGTCAATTTCGGACAATAGGGCGTGGCACCTCTCAAATAAGCAAAAGCTTCAAAACGCTGTACTGAAAGTGTTTATTGAGATAATCAAACTAGATTTGACTCGGACACTAAAAACAATAAATGCAAGCTTTAAGCAAAAACTGGATAAAATCGGACAAGAGGGCGTGGCTCCTCCCATATAAGCAAAAGCTTCGAAACGCTATTCTGAAAATATTTTTTCAGATAATCCAACCAAATTTCACTTGAATACTAAGAACTATAAATGCAAACTCTGAGAAAAAACTGGGTGAATTTGGAGGGCGTGGCACCTCCCACATTAGCAAAATTTTCAAAATACTGCTGTGTAGGGTATTTAATGTTTGGCCAGGCCAAAGGTAACACCATTACTAGTTTTCTATTAAACCATGATCAGTTACGTTACAAATTATATCTGTCGTTAAAGGTCATACACTAGTGTATTGATAAATAGTATTTGCAAAAAAGTATTCTTGCAAACATCTGTATTATACCGCGACAAACAAAACAGTTATGGGTGTCCCGTACAAACGCACAAATCGATGTAATTAATTTTCTGTCTACACACATAACGGTTTAATTTTATTTACATTTTATTTAAAGCTAGTTACTTGGGTACTCTTAAAAAAACGGCAGGTGGCACTCGGGGAGTGGCCGATGATATTGGAAGCTAATGCTTATTATAAGCTCCCCTCTTGCGTTTGAAAAATTCAAAAAGCAGAAACACTTTTATATCAACTGATGTGTATATACTACATATATTATATATATATATATATATATATACCATGTGCGCTCGAAAATAAATAAGTGAGAAAGAGAGAGAGAGAGAGAGAACCCGCGCGAGCTGGCGCGCGGACATAAGAGATATCCATATGTGAAATGTATATATCTATATATATGAGCGCCCCTCTTACGTTCGAAAAATAAGTGAGAGAGAGAGAGAGAGAGAGAGAGCATGAGCTGGTGCGCGCAATGTTTATAAACATATATATATGTATACATACATATATACTGTATACTGTACTTTGTATACAGTACGTCTCTATTTTTATATGTGTGACGCATTTTCGTTGCAAACATCCGTTACACTTTTTCGTTGCATGTTTTCGCTGTTCAGACTCTGCCTCTCAAAACGTCCGATAAGGAAGCATTAGCTTCCAAAAGTGCAGTAATTTTCGGATTTAATTTTGCCTAACGGATAATATTATTATCTTATTATTTGTCCCGTACAAACACAATATTTATTTTATTAAGATTTCTATTAATTTTTTTCTAATATTGTTGAAAAAACTCCTTAAAAATTATCGACATGGGTACGGTCACCGTTGGTTACTGTTTTTCTATGAACTATAAGTCTCAGGGGGCTTTATTATGTATATGCACTTAAGAAATTGTGACTTTTAATTATATGAGATATGAGCAAAACTGCTATAAATAAAATGGAATGGTGTTCATATAGGGTCGTTCAAGTATAACGTAAGCATATTTAGGTGGGGAGTGGTTCAAGATTTGCTTGTTGTTGCTTATACAGGAGGAGAGGTCAATAAAATTCTTACGTTAGACAAAAAATATTTAAACTAAAGTCTAACTTTAGCCCTTAGAATTGATTTAAAGTGGCAAGGATTTTTTCAATTTCCGTATGACCGCTATTGCTTTAATTATAAAAATAATTTAGTTCCTGAATTCTTGTTCGTATTTGAAAATCTGCTTACGTTTAATCATAAGAGAGGGGTTCGTGTTCACGATTTGTTAATTTTTGCTTATATCATTGAAAATCTGCATACGTAATGCTTAAACAGCATCTATGTAACTTACGAACACATCCCAAAGGCGTGGTTCACGGAGTCGGTGGTAATGTGAAACGACTTGTAAGTCAAAAAGGTCAAAGTCAAAGAGAAGGTGCCGCAGTCAAAAAGGCAAAAGATTTCGCGACACTAGCAGCCACTTTAGTACCCTCTACGAGAATTTTTTTCATTTCTGAATCAGATATAGCTTAAAAAATTAAAAATGTTCATCCAT
The DNA here is from genome assembly GCA_951812925.1 of Calliopum simillimum. Taxonomy (NCBI): domain Eukaryota; kingdom Metazoa; phylum Arthropoda; class Insecta; order Diptera; family Lauxaniidae; genus Calliopum; species Calliopum simillimum. Next base: position 86,585,667 of record OX638369.1, on the reverse strand, counting down.
GAGCCTATCCCAGGAATTTCAAAAGTTCATTAAATTTCAGTTAATGGCCATCAAGTAACATGCAAAAAACACGCTTGGAGTAATCATAGTGTTATATTTTCATTTAAAAAATGATTGAAAACTAATTAAATATACATGTATTTCGTACGAGTCCCGTACAAACAAAAATGTCCCGTTTAATTTTTATTTTTCAAACTTTTATTGTTTTATTATACCTTGACCCTTAGTCTATCCAAAAAATATTTTTGCTAATTTTTAAAGCTTATTAATTTCGCTAAAAACTTGCTACAAAGTCAAAAAATGGAAAGTATGGTAGATTTGGGCTGTCCCGTACAAACGAACATCTTTTCTTATTAATTACTCACTATCTATAAATATTATTGTATTAAGAACAAATAATTGGTTTTAATAGGTCTATATCACACAAAATAAATGTATTAGATGCTTTTTTTTATAACATTCTGGTTTGTCTTTAATTTAACTTTTAAACTCAAAAAACGCGTACGATTTGTCCCGTACCAACTTTGGAATGCTCCATATATAACATATATCTACGTTATGATTTGTGTGAGTATTTTTTTATTCCTTTTTGAATTGACGGAAATCGTGGAAATTTGAGAAAAGAATCCTTTATTTCTTGTGTTGGCAAATGATCTCTATTGTTGAAAGCTTTGTTGTCGGTTTTGATTTTCTTGATGCCGTTGAAAAGTACGCCGTCGTTTTAGAAATGGTATCAATAAACGAAATGATGATCCTGGCAGGATCGGCAATTGTGGTCCTTAATGTTTTTGATTTAACTAATTTATTTAATAGCTTATTAGTTTATAGTAATTTTATTTTTTACAGAAATTCATATTTTTGTATAATAATTGAAAAATTTTGTATTTACTGTATTTCAACTTCTAATTATTTTTCAGTCCATTTGGATTAAATTTTTGCAAGCTTTATCCCATTAGAGTTGTTTTTTCCTTTAACTTATTATTTTTTTTAGATTTTTGTTTTTTAGCATTGTACTTGTTCCACTTGTTTTCAACAGAACAATTTGACTGAGCCTCATCTATGATAAACGATAACAAATTTTGTCATCTCAAATGACAAATGTTAAAATACATTGTATTTATGAATCAGAGCCCACCCATTATCAAATAAGACTCAATTTTAAAATATATTGCACTGCCCACGCTTTTAAATATGTTGAAACATATTAAATGTATGAATTAAGGCCCGGCGTTCTTCCGTAGCGCTTTTTTTTAATTTTCGTATTTTTTGCGGAAGGGTTTATATATCGTGAAGCATGGAAATTTCTGAATGTGCATTTATCCGTGATCTCATTCCATGTTGCATTTTTTTTTTTGTTTTGTATGGCGACCGTGTCACTCTTTTTGCACTCGATAATATGTTTAAACGTTTTCACCAATTCGATTAAAAGATTTATTTCTGCTGTAACTTAATTTGCCGTACTAGACATTTTAGTTTTTTATATTTAAAACCGGATGAAAGTAAAATTGCTTATTTTTGAAATATTTTTCAAATTGTAGACAAACTTCAAATTTGATTAATGTCATCTATGTTTATATTTTCGGTTGGGATCTTTGCTAATGACAAAACTGAGATAATCAACTGTGAAATTGGAAATTATTTTAGGGCCGCTTAAGCTATCCTAACGCTTTAGCTGAGCTCATCCAATTTTTTTTGAAGATCAATGAAAACATTTTTTTGGAAAATTGATTTAAAATTTTCAATTGTTAAAAAGTGGGCATGGCACTCATTTAATGTTTTCTACTTTTTGTCTATTTTAAGGTACTTCTAATTCACACCTTCCAACAGAATTGAATCAAAATATTTTATATAGTTTTTGAGTTAAAACATTTAACGTATTCCATCTGTAAGGGAGGTACCACGCCCACTGCTGATATTTCGCTCATTTTTTGTTCAGAAGTACTTCATATTTACCTAGTAGGCTCCTTGTACTTAATTTCAGAAAAATTACTTTATTAATTCTGTTATTACAACGTATTAAAGTTTTGTATGTGAAGCCACGCCCATATGCGAGACTATATACTTTTTTGACATTCTACAAATTAATGCTGATTTTTACGAATACCAAAATCCTTGAATCTGCTTTCGAGATATATTGAATTCAATTCAAAAAATGTTCAAAAGTGGGCGTGTCACTTACTTAATACCGCCCACTTTTCGCTCTTTGCAAGGTAGTTTCACTAGACCTCGAGTTGCAAAATTTCACCAAATTATCTTGTGTCGTTTGTGAGATATAACCTGTTAAATGAATCAACTTGATGATTTTTTCCAACTACCCATCTTTCCTGTCGCCATATTGTTTTCTTCAAAAACAGCACTCGGCATTCGAAAGCAGACACTTCAACAAAAAAATGATCATATGAGGTGGCATAGTTGACGTGAAACGTCCCTTATATGTTTTTTTTTTTTTTTGGGCGAATGTCAAATGTGTCCCTCATAAAGTCATCCCTGCAAAAAATTAGTACCGGTTGTCTTTGAATTTTTCTACAATACATTTCTTTATTTCCATTTCACGTACGAGTATCTGGACATTTCCTGCATTTTTTAGGTATTTGTACCGCTATTTTTCCACCATGTAGTTTTCTGTCAGTTTTTGAGTATTAAAATTTTAAAAACACAATTAAAGTTTGTCAAACGTCATAAAGAGATACCAAATCATTTGTACAATATTTGCATTTATGTGCATATCGGATACCAATGAGCGCTATATCAGTGCAAGGTGAGTGGTAGTGGATGATGCAATACTTTATAGTTATTCAAAAAATGTGTTTAATAATTTTACATAATGGTTCTTTCAGATTTGCTGACCATACATACGCAAGCGCATTGGTGATAAACCGTTCAAGAATCTACTCTGGAAAGATTATGTTGTCGTCTTTTCACCATTATAAAATTCTTAAAAGTTAAATTGGAACCGCAAACACATTTTGTGCTAACGATCGCATGGAAAAGGATGCCAGCGATTCAACAGCACTTCCGCATATAACTTAACAGTACCTGGAGACCGATCCCTGCTCGGTCGAAAATCTGATTTTGTGAAGAAATTCGTATCTTTTCGCCTCTAATTTTCATGCTTTCAAAATGATAAATTTGCCGATGAGAACAATAGTAAGAAAAAACTCGGAAAGTAACTTATAGTATAGAAAAATATCAAAAACTCAAAATTATTTTCGGTGAAATAGAATGCCCTAAAATAAATAAATGGTATGTGCCACACACTCAAAATGTTTCCTCTTTTGTATGGAGGCTGAAATATCTTATCTTCAAAGGATCATAACTCGGAAAAAAAGTCTCATTGGAAAAATCCGAAAGGATATTTTAATAAGGAAGTGAGTGGCTATTTCATGCCATTGATAAAAAAGACTTTTTCCCTTTTCTTGTAGCTATGCTGTAAGACTGAACACAGCGTTTTCTTCAACTTCAAACAAGGATATTTCAAAATCCTACAGGTATAATGACAGTTCTACTGTTGAAGACGGATTCAGCATCAAAAACTACATAAGTCTGCATATAAGAAATAAAAAGTTCATTTCATTTTTTTTTTTTTTTTTTTTGTTTTTTGCCTGAGTTATTAACTAAAATTTTTATTTTGGTAAAAAGTGGGATTGGCAATTATTGAACAACCCCCACTTTTCGTTATGCTTTGGATACTCATGATCCAAATTTTATCAAAATATATTCTACCATTTCCGAAAAATAGCATATAATGTGTTTTACTTTTATGGGAGGACGCACGCGCACAGGCCATATTTTGCCCACTTTCAGGTCGCTTGTGTCTAATAGCAAGCAGACTCCCTATAGTTAAATTCAGAAAGATTGCTTAAGTAGTTTTCTGTTTATAGCGTATTATATTTTTGTGGGCGGTGTCACGCCTTTCATCGAGTTTTTCCAATATAAAGGCATATCACATATTAATACTTGTTTTCAAGGGTACAATCTCTTAAATTTTCATTAAAATTGTTGGAGTCGTTTTCGAGTAATATTGAATAAAAGTATTTAACGGGGGGGCGTGGTTCTTCTTTGATACCGCCCACTTTTCGGTTATAACAAGGCATTAATAAGCAGTACCTACATACCAAATTTCATTAAAATATCTTGTAACATTTGCGAGAAATAGCATTTAACGTATTTTGCTTGTATGGGAGGTTCCACGCGCAACGGCAATATTTCGCCCACTTTTAGAACAGAGATGCCTTTTAGCAATTACGTACATCACAGTTAATTTCAGAATGTGTGCTTTATTAGTTTTCTTTTTATACCGTTTTATATTTTTGTGGGCGGTGTCACGCCCTTTAACGAGTTTTCCCAATATAACGGCGTACCACATAATAATCCCAGTTTGCAAAGGTAACATCTCCTAAATTTTGATTAAAATTGTTGCAGTCGTTTTTGAGTAATATTGAATCAAAATTTTCAAGGGCTAAAAAGTGGGCGTGGCATTTCTTCGATCCCGCCCACTTTTTGTCTGTTACAAGGTATTATTAGTCCGTACCCGCTCACCAAATTTCATCCAAACACCTTGTATGGTTTGCGAGTTATGACTAAATCAAATTTAAAATTTAAGGCTGTGCCAAGCCCTTTGGTGAGCATTTACAAAGTTCAAACCTAGCTCGTTCTTCATTGTATGCTTTCATCTAACACTATTCCAAGTTTCATTAAAATCGCTGTAGCCGTTTTCGAGAAAAAATTTTGGCACAGAAATATTTAAGTGCAAACAAAAAAACATACAATTTTAGCTCGTATAAGAAGAGAAGATATCTAATCGGAACAGAACTTTTATCAGCTGGGCTATGAATTCTGAGTTGGAAGGTGATATAAAAATTTCAACGAGAGCAACTTACGGTTGAGAAGAAATTGCATAAATTGTAAAAGCAAAAATTATGCATTGTGAACTTAATTTTAAATAAAAATAATCGCTCCAAAAAAGGCTCACCAAATTGATTTTCTTAACTCACTGTAAACAAAATAAATAGCACTTGTACATCAAAACGTTGTGAGTACGTTTATGCTAAAAAATGTCAAACTTTATTATATTGTTGCCAGATTTTAGCTATTGACATTAGTGTTGCCAGTTCCCGAAATATAAATAGTGCCCCTCGTAGTACACTTTTTGTAGGGATATTTGCCCAGTGGCTTTTCTGGAAATATATTTAAACAATCTTCAGTTCCTCCTATGCATATGAAGTTACAAAAACTTATCTAACTTAACAAAATAAAATTTAAAAATCAAAATTGACAATCGTGCCAGCAACATTATATTTGTAAGCCAAAACTGACTTCGATTTCTTTAGGTCCGACCTATGGAGGTAAAATTTAAAAAATGTCCGTAGCGAAAGGATGTCCGGACAACGCTATCATTCTTCCAGGAAATTGTGTAATAAATTTTAACTTTTATAATTGGTTAGTAGTAAGCTCCAACTAAAAACCTTTCAATCGATGTGTTCAATAGGAGATGAAACCTATTTAACTTTTTAAAATACATATTGGTGCATGTTTTGTAAATATTTAAATAAGACTCATTAAAGTTATGAGCATTGTTCAAACCTTCTGTAGCCAAACCAGTTGCTTCGTTTACCGAACCATAGTAACCTCAAACTACTTGTTCACAAAGGATTCACGAATGTCGCAGCTCATATGCAAGTATGAGTATGCGTACATAAATACAAACAAATAAGTAGAATATACGGAATATTTGTACAAAGCTGTGAAAGCGCAGATGATGAACATACATTTTTTATATTATCACAAGTCGGGAATTCACATGGCTAACATTCTACTTACGAGTGTGTGATCAGAGTACATCCTTTTACGAGAACCTTCGATGTCTGAAATCAAAACACCTGCTAACAGATAGCAAAAAAAAAAAAAGCTCTAAAAAGGTGACTAACAACGGAATTCTAAAGTTGTTACTAACAAAGTTCATTTGTTTATGGCTAGTTTACATACATACTTTTACTATATTCATACACATATCAATCAATGTATAAAAAAACATTCGTTTCCATTCCCCTTACGCTGGTCGTGTAAACTATAATTTGGAGCAGCGATTCTTTATTGGAATTTTAACAGAAACAAACTCAAACAAGTCACACTTTATACCAAATAGAACATAATGCGAAAATGGACACAGAATTGAATACCGTAGTTGGAGGATTTTGTGAAGACAAACTCCTTGAGCAAGAAGAGAATGTACAATAGAGAAACTAGAAATCTAGTCTTCGAAAACAAATTCTAATTTCTTTATATTGTGCTCATAGCTTATATATGTATATTAACTTTCATGAGCATGATTGTTTACTTAATGATGATAATTCATATGATTAAGGCGTCTGGCGTTTTCTGGTGAATGACTCCATTAAAGAAAAAAGTCAATGTGTGGCAGAGTTCTAAAGTTCTTTGAAAATTTTTGGTGGAGAAATTTAAAATGTCTTAAGATTTTAATAATTGGAGTCATCCAAAGTTTACGCTTCGGAAATGCAAATTTTGTTGCTTTTAAAAAATAAAAATGTGAAAACTGAATATTTTTTATGTCTAAAATCTAAGTTACTCTTATTTTAAAAGGTGCAAGTAATGGGATGCATTTTAGAATTCGTCCTCCTAAAAAGAAAAATATGAAATACAACGATCGCGAAGAACAAGTTACTCTTCATATGCAATGCGAAGAAAAATTTCATAGGCGAATAAAAACGATTCCATGGATCTGTTCATTACATCCGTGTATTTGAAAATTCCTAGTTCGATTCGGAAGTTAATTCTATTCGAATACTAAATCCGATTCGGAAGGCTATCCACACTCCATAGTTCGAATTGACATTCGTTAATATTTTGAAAAGGCAGCTATACTGTTTTTCAAATGTCAAAAAAAAAAAAACTTAAACTAAAAAAAAATAAAACGTTTTATTTGAAAAATTGAAATGGTTTCGGTTGCATTATGGTTCAATGCTAGTGAAGATGAAGTTGTGAATCAAAACAAATGATGCTACATATATTTTAATTAAATTGGGAGAACTTCTTCTCCGATCTGTTGAGACTTTTTGAAAGAAAGCTTGCAGATCGTGATATGTTATATAAGAATATGATTGATAACGACAAAAAGTTTCAGACTGGTAATAGCAGGTAGGCAATTTTGCTTACATTAGATGTTTGAATCTGTTTTCTTACTATTTAAACTGCATTCATAACTAAGTACAAAAATGTTATTCCAAAAGAAATACCTTTTCTTAATATTACCTGTGATGAAAAGTTGCTGTTGTGTGACGTCGACTGCGGATAGCATCTGTGGGAACTGTCGTTTTTAACGATGGATCACTGCTGGAGCGATGCTGATAACTACCAAAATGATGCTGTTACTGCCTTCGGTCACGTTGACCCGAAATATTCGTTAGTTATGATGCTACCAAAGTAAAATGTAGGAAAAAATTTCCAAAACTGAGTCTTCTTTGCAAAGAGAAAAATGCACTTTTGACTTCAAATTTACGTTATAATTTTTTGAAAACTATTTAACTTTAGATTTAAGAATTAGTTTTACTTAGGATATTTAAAGGTTTAAACTAATTAAATTTTAAATGAATTCATGCTTTATGCATGCAAACAACTGGTTTTCTCTCAAGCGGCGCTGTACAGTTGAGGTGCTAATTTCCATAATTTGGATTCTCTTAACTTCGCAGCAATTTCTGGAGCAGTTTTAAAACTATCGCGAAGGTCTATTACATTTTTTCTCTGTCATCCCTTTCAGCTGTCTTTCTTGGAAGGCCACTTCCAGTGCGACGTGATAAGCTTCAGTCCAAAGTTCTTTCGAAACATGTTCTCCAAAACCGCCGTACTCATCATATTGAATTTTAAGCGATATTTCCGCATATGTTAAATTTTGCAGCTTGAATGCAATTATATAAATTTTTTGGTTTGTTGGTCAAATCCATAGTTTTTTTAAAATAGATGCTGCAACGCCAACAGCAGTAACGTTCTATTTTACCACAATTTTTACATATTAAAAATAAATTTTAATACAAACGAAGTATGACAAAGATTTTTAATACAAATTTAATGGAGAATCTCCATAATGGAGTCACTTATGGAGAATATCAAGTTGTTTACTGAGTTTTGAATATACTTAATTTTTTTTTTAAGATCCATCAACAATCTTTTATCAGTTTTAAATTTCGAATTTGCGTTGACTGACCATCTGTGCACTTAAAAGCTTTGAAGACCTTACATATTTTTAAAAATATGTACGTAACTTTAAAAGTAACACGACATCACTTGTTGTTTAGTTGAAGTTTAATTTTTCATTTATTTATAATCATATCAAATTTAAATTGAAGTTTTAATCTTATCTTTAGGAAGTTGATAAGACAACAGAAAAAAAATACAATTATGACTCCGAATCTGGATCATAATTATTTGAATATGAAGGATTTATGGATGATTCGGATGATGACAGCTCAGATGAAGAACAACCAACAAAGAAAGCTCAGTCCGTTAAGACACCTGTTATACTTACGGTGACCATGTCTGTGTGAGCAAAATCGGGGACAAAACGATATTTATGCGAAAAAAAACGGGGACAGTCGGGGGAAAATCGGGGACAAATAAATATTGAGGCAAAGAATGATTGCTGAGCAAAAAGAAAAGATTTTCATCTCTAAATATAACCTCCTTCAAAGCGCAAAAGTATATCTACATACGAGGACCACAACGGTACAATTTTTTTCGTAAATTTAAAAAATTAAACTTTATTTATTGCTCGTTAATAAAAACATTTATTTCTTTTACTTGAATTACATTTTAATTGGTTTTTGACCTTAACTGGCACTTTGATATTAAATTTTATATAAAATTTATATCAATCCGCGAGATGAATTTTACCCAGATATTGTGAAAACTGCTCTTAGTATTCTTTTGGCAAAATAAATTATTTTCAAAATGCCTTCGTGAGACCTCAAATATTCTTTGAGCTCGAGACAGTTTAAATGATAATTACTTTTTGTTATCAAAATAGTTTAAAGTGTATTTATTGTAAGCCAGGACTGTGCACACGTAGAGGGTTTTGGAGGTTCAACTCCCCAGGAAGATCTTTTTCCCATATATATTATATATGAATTGAATAAAATTTAATAAAATTAATCGTTATGAAAAACCTCTTCCAGAGCAAATTCTGTTCATTGTGCTCGAAGCTGTGTCTACGTTATATTCATAACGAAGAAACCTCTTCCCGTGGAAGCCTGCAAACACAAGTTAAATTAAACAATTTTTACAAGGCAAAAAAAAAATTTATACCGATGATTTTGACATTTCAGTTGTTAATTGTCAAAGAGCCGTTTATGAAATGATTCTGTCGGTTGCGAAACTATATAACACAGCTTAAGTTTGCATATTCTCAACAGGTTTTTAAGCTATTGATAAAAATATGCAACTTCGTATTGTGATGAATTAGCTAAACAATTACGGTTTTTATTGATATTTTATACATATTAATAAATGAACTGTGTAAATACAGGACAAATAGGGGACACAAAATAAAATACAGAACATTTGTATGTCCCGTATTTCTCAAATAAATTCCGGGGAAGCGTAGCCGAAATACAGAACTGTCCCCGGAAATACAGGACGGTTGGTCACCGTAGTTATACTGATGGAAGCAAATTCTAGTTCTGATGATTCATCTGCAGATTCATACGATGCTGAAGCTTAAAAACCGGCACCAAAGTCATTGCAGAAAGCTGGCAAGAAAAGAACCAATAGTGAGACAAATGATTCATATAATCATAAACACAACAATTTGGTTAAAAAAGGCAAAACCATGGTAAGAGAATTTGTTACTCGATCAGTTTAAAAAAAAAATATTTGAAATTTAAAATTTTTCTGTTTCTATAGAAAAGTTTGAATTTGTTTATTTTTGAGAGATATTTTATTTGATAGTAAATATAAATTTTATGCAGTAATGTCAGCCTGATGTGATAATGAGTTTGTACATCTAACTATGAACATTGAGTTCCAACGTCGAATCCCAAACCGGGTAAAAGTTTTTTATTATACCTATGTTAAAAGCACTTCACACTATCTGAGAAGTTATATGAGTTTTCTTATGCTTTTCTATTTGATTTTTTATTTGACTGTCAAATTTTTATTGTTTTCAATTTATTTTATTCAAATTGTTTTAATTTTTTATTTTTCAAACAACAATTAAAAATTTGAAAACTCCTATGACTTCTCTTTTCAAATACAAAATGTATAAAAAATATATATTTGTATAAAAAACACAAGTTTTTGTAAAATTTTTTGTAACTTCCTGTAATTCCCATATAAAATGCACTATGGGCACTGAGTGCCCAGATACACGGAAAGAGGTTGGCCAGACCATGCATGGTTCTAAGGTTAAAAGCATTCCCCATTACCTCAGCTCAAATTCTCCGTTCACTGCTCTCCAAAATCTGGAGCGAAGAGCGTTTGCCAAAAGATTGGCTATTGCCAACAAAAGTGCTTCTGAACAGGGTAAGCGCAAAGCTTGATTCAACCATCCGAGAGTAACAAGCAGGACTCCCGCTAAACCGATCATGCGTAGTTCAAATCAACACCCTCAGAATAATTGTCGAACAATCATGCGAGTGGCGTGCTGCACTTCAACTTGTCTTCGTAGACTACAACACTGCCTTTAGCGACAGTGAGTGTGTTTAGATTGTTACCGTTTCGTACAACGATTTTGTAGCCATTTCAAATGACACCAATAATTTTGAAATCCATCGAGGGTTCCGAACTTATACAGATTTTCATAAAAGCTATATCTTGATCTTCTGATGTTTATATAACCGAAACTAGGCTATTGCTCTTCTTGTTTTTGTTGTTGTTGTTATTAATTCCTGAAACCATATTTTGCCCAAATTAAAAAATTAGACTTGACTATAACTGGTATTTAAGCAAAAAAAAATTTTTCTTTTTCTTTTCTGTCAAAATCCAATATTATTATTTATTTGTTTGTTATATTCAAATATATTCAAAAACCAAGAATAACTGTGAAAATGAGTGGTATGTAGCATTTAATTAAGTAATACAATTTATGTTTTCTCTACGCAGCACTTACTGGTTGATGCTTTCTAATAACAAACAATATACTTATATACCTAGCCACACACGTTCATATTCTATATCTTAAACTTGATCATATAAACTATAATTAAAGTGACTAAATTCGATAACTTTGGTTAGGCAACATATTGTGTGGCTCTCCGATGCACAGAAGCATTAAAAAGCAAAAAGATTTGATTGGCTTAATTTTACAGCATCATAAAGTTACGTGATAGGATTTTTTTTTTAAAAAGGATGTGTTAAATATGAAGACCAAAAAATTTATTGCTTGCATGAAGACAAAACATCACATTGGATAAAAATGGATTTATTAACAATAAATGGGTTGCTTTTTTATGATAAAAATTCACTAAACTAAAGTCACTAAAACTCACAACAAAATTTTTAAAATATATGGAATTTCGCAAGACTGGAACCAAAAGCCATGAAAAAATACAAAATCAAAGAATTAACTTTGCGATATTATAGCATTTCGATATAAACTTAAGTAGGGTAAGCTGGGGTACATTTGACACTGGGGCACATTTGACTTTGCCATTTTCGGTGTGAACACGCCTTTCGAACTAAAAACCTGAAACGCAGAAACATAACTAATTAGAGTGGAAGCAACGTAATGAACTTTGGCAGTTCTCTTTCAACTCCTCCCGCGCTTATATGTTTTTTTAACTTTTTGCTTTTTTTTGTAATTTTCGGCATCTTGTTCGTAAGGGTTTTGCAAATAAAGTTGTATTGTTTTTTAAAAGTAGGTATGCAAATTTGGTAGCACTAACCTTTATAATTAATAAAATAAAAGTGTTTTTATCAAGGTCAAATAGTTTGAATTTTAAAATATTTTTAATTATTCAAGAGATTTTGGGGCACATTTGACTTTTGCCGAAGGGGCACATTTGACGTTCTCCAGACATATGTATTTGTGTATTTTATAAGATTTTCTAGTTTTATCTTTTTAAAGATATGATATGCCACTACAAAATGAAGACGAAGATACACAACGACGATGAAAAAAAGATAAATACGCTGTTTCTCATATCGGAAATGAACGAGAAACCCCGACTTCCGACACAGAATCAATTTTATTTGGTTTGATATAATTTGTTACTTTTGTTTTGTATACAATACAAGATTTTTGAATAGGTGCTTTCCAGGACCTTTACCCCTTATTTTAATTTGAAAATCTGGATGGATGAAACATATTGACATCAAAGTATATGCGAAGTTTTTACTTATAATCAAATCGATTTGAAATACGTCCCACCATGTGAAAGCGCTGCAGATATCTTAACAATGGTGTTACCCAAAATCCAGACCAAAGGAATATCCACCAAACTGGGTCTTATCTAATTTAACATTTTATGTTGATGTTTTCATTAAGGGTAGTGTTGGAAATTGTACTTTATATTGAAAACTTGTTTAATGTTTGCCTGACTTTGAGGAGTGCATTTGAGTTTAAACTACCAACTCCAACAAATCCAGCCTCAACTTCACGTTCACGCACTAAATACGTATTTGACATCGACTTATATGTAAAATAAATCTTCGTTAATACATACATACTTATTATTTGCGTTTATATGAAAAAAATATATGTATTAATGTTTTTGTGTTATTTTTGTGAGTGTCAAATGTGCCCCTTGCAATGTCAAATGTGCCCCGTACCAGTGGCACATTTGACAAAATGACTTTTTTTGAAAAAATTTAAAAAAGGACTCTTAATGCAATTTTTTCAAAATTTTTTTTTTTCTTGGTATTAATTTTAAATAATCAATGTTTCAGAGACAGTAAAGAGTATTAAGATCGTGCAATAATTTTCGAAGATACAGGCCTTTGAAAATTTAGTGTCAAATGTGCCCCAGTCTCCCCTACATTCAGTTCAACTCAATCTTTGAATCTTACTCAATCTCTGAAAACTAACCAATTTTGAGATTTTTCAATTGAAAAATAAAAGTTAACTTTTTCCACTTTGTATATACTTTCAAAATGCTTTCCAATTTTCTTAAGCGTATCTAGTAATATTTTATAGAAACACTTTCCCCAAACACTCGTAACTTTTTGATATGTCGAAAACTTAAAAGATAACACATATAGTAAATTTTAATGCAAAAACTTATAGGCGGCGCAATTATCTATCTACACATCCTACGAAACATGTAATGAAAGTTTAGGATAGCTACCATTATTATGATAACGCTTTTGTGTGTGTAGGCAGGCACTAATTAATGCCTAAAATTATGCAACGAAAATGTGCTAATCAGCATTAAAAGTAATCGTCAAAGCAACAATTTAATTAGCCATTGTAAGTGTTGACCCAAAAGAAACCACTTGAGAAAAGATTAAACACGCTGTATCTTAAGATTTTGTGCATATGTATGCAGTAGGGATTTCAGTCCCGGGATTCGAGCCTTTTTGCTGTCCCGAAAATCCCGGGATTAGTGCTACCAATCCCGGGATTTCTTTAGTAAGTTTTTTAGGTTAGAAAAATTGTTAGAATGTTCCAAAAATCACCAACAAAAAACGAAGTCTTACAACATTATGTTAAAATTGAACATAATAAAGAGCTGAAGTTAATCTTAGATTGCAAAACGAGATGGAGTAGTCTTTTAGATATGCTGCAGCACTTTATTATGCTTGAGAGTAGCATAAAAACAGCTTGTATTGACTTAAAGGTTTCTTCGATCCACTGTAGCGAATTTAAAATTATTAAACAATTAGCTCGTACTCTTCAATCAATCAAAATCACTATTGATATTATAAAGAAAGATAAATCTGCTTTGAGTAATATCATTTTTGCTAAAAGGCACTTCAGACTTGTTCTTTTATGTTTTTCTGTATGATTTTTTCTCTGACTGTCAATTTTTTATTGTTTTTAATTTATATTGTTGAAATTATTTTAATTTTTTTTTTTTCAAACTACATTTAAAAATTTTAAAACTCCTATGACTTCTATTTTCAAATAGACTCAAATCTAATGCCAAAATAACTCATATGAGTTTTCTTCTGATACATCATTTGTGTAATAAATTTACATTCACACTATCAGAGTTGCCAACTCAAAAGAGTTTCTGTATGACTTCTCAGATAGTCTGAAGCGGCTTTTATTTTATTTTTTTGTTTTGTTTAAGGGAGTCGTACTGTTGAATAGTTTTAAAATCGTGTCGGGCGTTGTTTACAAACGTGCGAGTGTTCGAATTCTGCAAATCCTTTGGTTAATTTGCGAAAATACAGCGGAAGAAATTTTTAAAAAATACACACATATTGTGTATTAATTAGAATTCAAAAGCATGTATTTCGTGAAATACGGTGGTTGTTTAAGTTAACTGTTGTGTGGTGTGTCAATGACAATTGAAACTGTGCGAATCAGTTGGATATTTTGAAAAAAATCAAAAGAAAATTTTTGACAAATAAAATAATTTTGTGACATTTCGGGTTAGTTGATATATTATTTTCAATAAGTAGTAAAGAGCAGCAGTATTGAATTTTAATATTTATTTGAATTTTGAGTTTTCAAGTATTTTTTTTTTAAATTTTGAGCTCTAGCCTGCTACAATCAAAAACCCGATTAAAGCAATACATCAAATATTTGAATTTTTATACAATTTATGAGTGGTCATATATATTCCACAATTTCTAGCCATGTATGTATATAAATAAGTTTGATATATTGCAGCAATAAATATTTATTAAAAACAACAAATTGGAATAACTATTTCACTCACATCCCAGATATGTAGACTTCAAAATTTAGTTTGCCGAACACTGGACTGTGCCAGCAAAAAAAAAATCCAACAATAACAACAACAACAAATTGTTCACTAATAGTAAGCACACGTGTGTGTTAGCGCAAAGGAACCTTTTAACAATCCGACTGAACCCGACCAAACTGCTGGAACTCATTAAACATTTATGCACTGGAAATGCAACAACACAGACCGGAAAGGTAAAAGCTACGGATTTGTCATTCAAGAGTTTCAGTTCGACTTCAGACGCGTGTAGAATTTAACGCTTTTTAACCGACCGTCGGATAAATCGATCAGATAACACAGTGTCCTGTTGTGCGGTGTGCTCGTTTTGTATTCGTTTCATATATTGTATTTCAGTGAAAGGAAAGAATGGCAGAACAGCAGCGGTGTAGTCGTTAAAAAAAAAAAAACGGAAGTGAAAATAATAATAATAATAACAACATAATTGCAACTATACGCGACATACACATACATATTAACATACATATATCTGTAGTTACACGCAAATAAATAGAATTATGGCAAATTATAAATACAAGTATTGCCCGATTCAAAAACAGCCCAACAACTCAATTCATCCACTAGTTACACTAAATTGCATTTTATAAAAAAAAAAGAAAAAATTGTTAACAAGTTATCAAAAATTCAAAGGATATCAAGTGTGGTGAAATTAAACTCATTATAAAAAAAAAAAATAAAAATTCAAAACAAAGAAGACCGAAAAGCACCGATTCCGCTATATTGGCTACCGAATGGATAATGGGTATTTGCTTAGACACAGGTAAGTCAACTCACATCACTGAAGCTCAAGCCTACTTTTATTGTAAATATATCAACGTTCTATCAGCCCATGACAGGGCATAAATTGGACATCATACCGTCGGTGGAAGCACAAACTGACGGCAGGCATAACGGCCAAGCATACAACATTGGCACCTTGAAACTATTTTTTGATCATATTAAATTATAACGTTAAGTGGATAATTAAACGCCATTCTCCCGCTTTTCAACTGCGTTAATTTTCTTTTTAATTTTTTGTCGTCCTTTTTTTAATAACCAACATCTATTTTTATCATCGTACGCCATTGGACTTTCTTAATATTATACGCTTTAGTTCGATTAAACTTTACTGCAAATCTAAATCATTAATATCAAAGAACAACATTTTTTATTTTTTCACAAGCGAAGTAAAAAACGAGTTTAAAGACGTTTTTACTTCGTTTGTGAAAAAAATATTTTACATATCGAGCCCTAACTGCAACAGTAAGTAGCGTATGCGACAAAATGCAAATTTTACAGGAGAGAGTTTTTTTCATATTTTTTCGAACATGCATGACGCATTTTTTTAAAACGTTAAATATAGTTTATATTAGACCTCATATAAATAATAGACTCGTTTTTAAATTGATTTTATGCATATTTCACTCATTTATGGCGCATACGATATTTTCGCCGTCACTCTTGGCGAAGATTCAAATTAAAATGTGGCGCATACGTTTTTTGAAATTGCATTGTTTTATCTTTGAAGAATACATTAATTTCATTTATTTAATACACAGAAAGAAATTTGTAACAATTTAAACGGTTGAAATTGTTACAACCCACAAAAACGGTCAGATTGACTGCAATATTGTTAATTTTCAGTACTATTTAGTATTAAAAACTTACAAAATATCACACACACACATCGTTTTTTTTTTATGCAAAATTGTTCACAGGGGTCCAAATAAATAGAAAAAGTTTTTTTTTTTTTTAAATCGGTCATCGATTTTCCGGGTCGAATTTCGGTTACTAAATAGTCTTCATATTGCTTCTTCATTAAACAAAAAAGTTTGACAAAAATTAACTAAATACTGGGTATGCAGTTAGTTTCCTGTTTATTTGTAGATTCAAAAATATTATTTTTGAAAATTTTAACTGATCGCGTTAACGAAATATTGTATTTATTTTGTTTTGAAATTTTTTTGTTAAAAAAAATATGAACTTTTGCGTGTTTTTACAAAATTAGCAACGGACGAAAACAAAAAAATTATTTTCAAAGTGAATTTTGATGTTGAATCCGAATTTGGTTTTAGAATTGTTATATCTGATATGGTTTTCGAGATATCCTAGTCTAAAGACTAAATTTAAATCCAAAGTTAAAATACAATTTTCTTTTGAGGTTATATAATAGAACAAGGAAATTCTTAGCCATAAAACCTTAAAAAACGGCTTGAAGCCTTACTATTTTACTTCAAAACCCAGCTTAAATTATATCGATATATTTTTTCTTCTTCGAATTATTCCAACCTGAAAAGGTGAAAAAAGGAAAATTCACGTTTTTTCGATATTTCAGCTAACGATATTTCGAAGGCAAAAAAAGATATCGATATAATTCAAACTGATTTTTAAAGTAAAAGACTGGGGCTTTAAGCTTCATTTTCAAACCTTCGAGCTAACTTTTAAAACGAACCCTCTGTTCAAAATTTTGTCGAATTATCTTAACAAACATCCATCGAAACATCGGCTATACCGAATAAAGAGGTGATTTTGACGAAGGATAAATATTAGGGTGGAGCGCTGCTCTATGGAGATTTTTTATTTTTACATATTCTAAACGGCTCAGTGCGGAAAAGGTGCTCCGTCAATCACCTTTTAGAGGTGTATAAATATTTTTTCTAAATTTTGAGTTTTAGTACTGCCACAAGTCAATCAAACCTTAAACACATCCTGGGAATATAGGGAAAAACTTAAAGTTGGAACACTGAAGTTTTTTTGATGAGGTTTTGTTCGTCCACTTCTCCTGAGTTGGAAAATATAAAAATTAAAATCCAGACTCTTCTTTCTTGCGAATAAACTCGGCTTAAGCCCCTTTTTTCGAGGCATGTTTAAATTACCTATATTATAGTTAACTGGAAGTTTTGGAAATTAGAATGTTTTGATCAGGCCTGTTCGTTAATTTGTCCTGAATTGGAAAATAAGAAAATTTTATCGGAACAATTCCTTATTGCGAATAAACCGAGCATAAGCGCCTTTTTTCTTTGTATTTTTAAATAAGTAATATTATATCGACCTCCAAATGTTGGCACTGAAAATTTTTCATGAGGTTTTGTTTGTTAGCTTCTTGTGAGTGGGATAAGGTGAAGAAGTGAATCAAAACAACTCCTTCTTGCGAATAAACCGGCTTTAAGCCCCCTTTTTGCCTCTAAAAGTTTGAATAAAACATACAACTTTCAACTCGCAATAACTAAGCTCACAGTTGTTTATTTTCGGGTTAGTATATAGAGAAGTGTTCATGGAACATACATATATGTATTTTGACTAAACATTTTAGAAAATCATTGCTTTGTTGATTGATAAATCAGCGCAACTATTATTTTCTGTCAGAATAATTTTTATGTTTTTCATATGAAATTCATAAATATACTTGCTATTGTGCACAATGTGGAGGAGCGCGGCACTATGGAGATTTTTAATTTTTACATATTCTAAATGGGCCAGGGAATAAACGGTCATACTCAAATCAAATAGTTACTGAAGCTGCTGCTGCTGTATGTGGTTCAAAAAGAAGAGATGGTCTTATCAAAACAAGGCTGGAATCACGAAGGACAATGCCTGTTTTTAATACTAAAAAGGATTTGTTTAAAATATATTAATATTATAATAAAAATCACAATTTGGACACGTTTAAGCTCTTTTATTGACTTTATCCCATACAAATAAGTTCAACGTAATATTTTTTTTTTTTTTTCAAAACTTCAATGTCTTTGTGGCAGTACAAAACAATAAAATATCAAAAAGTACTATATAACATTTTTTATTAAGAATATTATGGAGCATCTTTTCACATGTGAGCCATTTCGAAAATCGCAAAAAACAAATTTCGCTCCACCCTAATAAATATACTTTTCCATTCCTATCACGCCTCCTTCTCTGGTTTTTGTGGTGCTTACGTTCTTTTTGCGGTCAACAAAAAAACATATGTGGCTCTTACGACATAATTGAATGTGTGATATCTTTGTAAATATACATAATTCAGTTTTAATTTTTGGCATAGAGATGTGAATGACATTTTAGAACATATTTGCATCAAAAAAAAAATTTCGAAAAAATGTCGCATACGCTACTGTTGCTGTTAGGAGTCGATATGTTCTTTTTGAAAAAAAAAAAAATAAAAAATGTTACCCCTTTTTACATTGCACATGACATGTACATTTTAAAGATTTTATTCGAAATGTTTAAATAAAATACGACCTGATCGATCTGGCTTATTGTTGGTACTTACGCCAGAGAGCACAATCACTGCCATTTTCAGTTTCTTTAGCTCATTCTTCTATAAATAAGTTGTCCATGGACTGAAAACATTTATTTCGAAACGGAAACTTGAGTTTGGAAAACTTCTTATTTTGGAGCTGGGCTTTCACGCCTAGATAGATTAATAATATTTTCGGTCATAATGAAATGGTAGTTACTTATGATAAAATTGAATGATTTGTAGCTGAATACAGGCTTTGCACTCCAAATAAAACTTTTTACACATATTGATCTTTTTATGAAGAAAATTAAACTTTTTTCGAATAGTTTTATACTTTTTGAAGACCAAAATAAAACTTTCAACAATTTAAATTAAACTTCAAGTAAAACATAATATTTTTGCAGATCCAATTAAATTTTGTAAAAAATAATAATAATATTAAATATCAAGATTCAAGGTCAAAAACCTTCCTGTCTAATTATATAATTTCAATTTTTCACTTTTAGGTTAGGATATCTCAAAATTCTGAAAAGTTGGCGCGATTCTGGTGCCGGACTTGGATCTAGCATGAAAAAGTGCATCTAAAATTACTATTGTTGCTTTTGTTTTATTGTTTTAGGATTCTTTTGTTTAATATGGAAATTTCATTATAATTTTAAAAATGGGATTTCTCAAAAACGGCTCAACGCACAGTGAATCGAAATTAAACTTAGAAACTTTTTCGTCCGATCTTTTATTGAAATATGACAATCGATAGAGCTCATTACTACCATCAATTTATGTTTAGTGACATTCCTAAAACGAATAGTTTAGTAGAAAAAAAACTTTTTTGTATTTTTTTTGATCTCGAGGTTGCTGATTCCGAATCTGACAAACGTTTTTTCCTATCAAATCTCAGACCCCAGTTATCCTTGATTTAAAGTGCAGAAAACGCTATTTTCAGACATATGGCGTACATTCAACGTTATCAAATAGCCCTAAGTTTCCTCCTGAAATCATACCTTTAACTTCTTCAATTGGATCATTACTTTCTGGTTCAAATTTAATTTAGTCATTTCTATGGATTTACGATACTTTTTCTTCAAAGGATGATATCTCGGATAAAATGGTTCAATTGAAAAAGTTGAAACTATGATTTAAGGAGGAAGCTCATGACTATTTGATGCCGGTGGCAAAAGTGAACTGCGCCTGAATGTACGCCATATGTCTGAAAATCAAGATCAAATTCAGGTTGGTTTCCCCTCAATTTGTTGCACTTTGTAATTAAAAAAATAGTTTTAAGCGATTTAGCGAAAAGTTATTATTTTTTATTTTTAAGTTTTTTAAACTTAACATCTTAGCAACTTCTTATAACTTTTCTTTTCTCACAAGTGTAATTAAATGACTTACGAATATTTTTTTGGACAAACTAAGGAAGATTTCTAGAGTTTCCCTTTGCATAAGCACAGCAGTTATTACCTCAAGGGTTAAGTATATAGTAAAAACTCAGTTATTACTACTGTGAAAATTTAAGATAGAAGAGAACATAAGAAAAAATCATTATTAGTTTAGCGGAATAATTTTTTTTTTTTTTGCATGTTATGGGTATGAAATTTCAGAGTGTCAAAATAGTGTTTTTACGAAAAATCGATGCATTTTTTTTCTTAGTTCCGCCATTTTGTCAAAAATAAATTTTTTTGTTTTCGGATTATTGTACCATTTTAATTGTGAGGAGTTATTTTTGAAAAGGGCTTATTTCCAAAACGAGAAAAAAGTAATGTCATGAAATTAATTGCCTGAGATTTTGTTAGAAATAAATAAAATTGGTCTCTGTTTTCACGAGAAGTTTACATAATGGTGTTAAATTTGTTATTAAGATAACAAAATGATATCGCTCTAATAATCTGTTATTATGCCACGTAATGTGTATGACATTACTTTTGGCTCGTTTTGGAAATAAGCCATTTTGAAAAATAACTCCTCACGTTATTTTGATTTCCTTTTGAAAATTTACAAAATGGCCGCTATTTTTTGAAAAATCTAAAAAGTTAATTTTCTCAAAATAATATTTATTTATTTATTTTTTGAATTTTGGAAAAAGAAACGTTTGCGCTAAATGCTTGTGAGAGCCACGGGAATTTTTTTCTAAAAAGTCACGTGACAGTTTCTTAAATGTGTTCTGATTTACACCCACTAAGTGGCAAAAAAAAAAATCAAACTAGGAGGATATAACTTCCATTGCTTAGAAAATACTAAGTATACGAAAAAACTAATATTTCCCATATAAATCATAAGAATATTGATGAAATGACGGCCATTCTTTGAAAAATCTTAACTTTTTTGAACTGAAAAAAAAAAAAAACTGTGGTGTATAAAATATTCGCGATTGGCTTACCTTAGAAACTAAATCTAAGTAAAATTTTTGACCGTCTCCAAATTCAAATTTTGGTCACGAGAGGCAGTGCAGAGGTCTTGGGACATATAGTCCCAGCAGATTTTTTTAATTTGAATTTTTGGGATATAATATTCATAATATGTTAATTCATTCAATATAAGTGACGTAAATAACTAAATTCTGTATTTATTGATTATGATAAGGCCTAAAACATCCGAAACATAACGGAACTTCGCGTGCCTTTCATGAAAAATATGTACGCTTTCGTTTTTTCTACCTTTTTTATCTTTGGAGTATTTTAAACATCTTCGTCGCTTTTTACCTCCAATGGGTATGTGATCACCAATAACGCCGTAATTAACATTACGATTTTTCAAATGTCTTCCAGGTTTTTTCATCTTAAGCTACTTAGTTTCGTCAAGTCCAAACTTGACCATGTCTTCAGCCAACGCGGCGATAAACTCAATATACAGAACTAATTATTCAGTCATTTTGCAATTTTTAACAACAGACGCAACGAGTATAAACAAGGAAATTGATTACATACTTCTCGGCCTCTTCCACGTACATGTTTATGGTTTTTCTTATGTATATATGCATATAAACTCATTTTAAACTATTTTGCTCATTAAAAATTTTTTGGGATATATTGTCCCAGGAGTTTCGAAGGTGTTAAAAATTAATTTTCCAAAAAAAAATTTTTTCTTAAATTTTTTTTTACGTGGTGGATTAAAAACATTCGTTTTTCAAAAAATTTTCGTGAAACAAATTAAAAGAAAATTTGGAAAAATTAATGTTTAAGATTTTTAAAAACATGGCAATCAATTCGTCAATTAAAGCACAAAATAAAGATAAAAAGTTGTTACGTGACTTTTTAGAAAAAAAAAAAAAATTCCGTGGCTCTCACAAGCATTTAGCGCAAACCAAATCTTTTGGGAAACGTTTGTTTTTTACCTACCTTTCTTTGAAAAAAAAAAAAAAATTAAAAAAATATTATTTTGAGAAAAACAATTTTTAAGATTTTTAAAAAAATAGCCGCCATTTTGTAAATTTTCAAAATTCTAAAATGAAAATCAAAATTAAAATTTAAAACGCTACAAGAAAGCAAAAATTAAAAAAATTTATTTTTGACAAAATGGCGGAACTTAGAATTTCCATGCCCATAACTTGCAAAAAAAAAATTTTTCGCAAAACTAATAATGAGAGATCTCTATACTGAGTTGGAAAGTGTCATTGGTATTTTATTAATCACTTCATCGTTGCGTTGTGCTGAATTCTTATCACGGCAAGCTGTCTGTCAACTACAAAAGAGCGTTGTCTGATGTAAAATAAAATGAAAATATTTGAAAAATTCAGGTTTTAAAAATTTTTTCAAATATGGTAGTGACATCATATTTGAATAATAGCTGCGTTCCAATGGTAGCAGATCTGATCCAGATCAGATCCACTTTCAAGCAAAACAAAAACAAATTCAAAACAATTTTTCTGAATCCATTAATGCGTTCGGAAATCTTTTTTGGATCAATGGAAGTGTGCAGAAAATTATGGGTTTATTTGGCAGCACTGGCTTATTTATTTCTTGACGATTTGACATCTGGTGTCAAAAAATTATTGAAAATTTTAACATTTCAATTAAAAAAGAACTTGACTGAAGAAAAATCACTCGATATATAAAATTTAAATAAGAAAAACTTCATAGCATGAACATTCTTTAGCTATGTTTTTTAAATCTTATTTTAGTTTTTTTATTTACACGGGCTTATTTTTTATTTATTGAAGTTTTTTTACGCAATCCAGGTCCAGTTAAAGTAAAGCTTTTTATTTCACAGTCGTTGTTTTGAAAATATGTAGTTATATGCACATAAGTAAATACACTATCCCTCATTAATGGCTTCCTTTGTCGAATTCCAACTGTAATTTTACATTTTTCGCAAGTCAGACTTGCCCTTTGCAGTATCAGCAAATATATCGCCAACACCTGCACCCTGCACCAGGCAATCTTTTTAAACGACAACTAATCAGCAATGACATACAAGTTTTGTTATCCCCTGTATTGTCTGCACGGTTACAGCAAACCCAGGGAAATATGGGTTTTCCAAACGCGTTACCACCACGGCCTCCATAACACATTTAAAATTGAATCCGTGTGCGTTCCAATGAGTTCAGATCTGATCTGGATCAGATCCAATCCTCTACCATTGGAACAGAGCTAATATTGACATTCTTGAACAGTGCTGTCGTCTTGAAAAGTTTGAGCGAAGTGAAATTTTGTAAAAAGTGAAGTACTTATTAACGAATTAAACACAAAAATCACAATTTTATTTATTCAATTCATTTATTTTTATGCTACACGTAACAAAATTTGAAAATATATTTTAACCCTTTCCGTGATTTTGTCCAATATATTGGACGATCGCTTTCGCTATGTTTCAAAGTCTACTGTTACCGCTACTTTTTTGCTATTCTCTTTTCAACATATTTTTAGCGTTGAACAAGGTTTCTTAAGTTTGTAAATGTTGATTGTGCTGGCATTCTGAATGCCAAAAATTATTTTTTCCATGTTTTAGTGAATGTATATTTTTAGTTTTTTGATGGGCAATGTTATGATAAAAATAATACATATTTCCAAGGCTCGGATCATTTCCAAAAAATTCATGAGTATTTCGACAAAATTATATAATAGATTCGTGGTAAATAATTTTACAAAAGTTGTATGAGGTAACCTGTGGAGTTCAATTTATAGGTGTCCAATATATTGGACAATTGCTTTCAAAGGCTGCAGAGTATAAGTCATAAGTGTCCAATATATTGGACAAATGCATTCAAAGGTTGTAGTTTTTTGTATTATTGTTTATAAAAATATCGTTTTTCATAAGATATGTCATCAAATAAAAAACTTTCTATGGTCTATGTTTAATTATATGTCTAAAATGCAATGAACTTCTTTGCGTAAAAAAAAAAAACAGAGTTGCTTTCAGGAATTACACAAAGAAAAATTATTATATTGCATGTTTTTCTCTTAATTTCAAAATTTTATCAAAGAAAATATACTTTATATTAAAATAAATACTAAAAAATTACTAAAACTAAACTCTTAGATCATCATTAAATTGAAAATTGGTAAGATGTATTGAAAAAATTATGGTCGTTGCGAGTAATTGTCCAATATATTGGACACCTCATACCACCCACATTAGGCAACCTACCTCGATTTTTCTTTCATATTTGTATTTCTCGGCATCAAATTAGTCTTTGGGCCAAATTTCATAATTTTAACTTAACTTCTCGATTAAAAGCACGGAAAGGGTTAAAGAATAAATACAAAATTTCTTAGGTCAAAAATTTACCGAAAATGGTCGGCCACTCGAACATGGAAATTTTGTTTATGCGGTCGAAAAAAGTGTGTTAAGCAAAAAATGCTTAGAAATAGGGTAAATGCGGGAGATATGGCACACTTTTCGTTAAACTGCTATAAAATCAGAATCAAAAGAGATTTTTAAAAAAACTAAGCACAAATTTATTCTTTTATTAATTTAAAACAATAAAAATTACTTCGACTAGAATAAAAATTATTGCAAATATGTGTTTTCTTCATTATAAAAAAATGCTATAAAGTGCCAAATCACCTGACACTGCGGGTGATATGGCACCATATCATGGGTGATTTGGCACCCTAAGTGAATTTTAAGTTTTTGTTGCCACAATTGTTGCATGTGTGCACGAATAATGTACATGTTTTATGTAACCACATACAGCACATTACGAATTGGATCCAATCGTCTTTTTTAGTGGTTTGTCCATATTCTTTACCGCATCCAACGCCTTCATTTTCGTCTAAATCTTCAAGTCCATCAAATTCATCTTGAAATACAGCATTTTCATCAGCTTCATCGCAAGAAGCATAGTTAGTTACCAACTTGCGTTTATAAGTTTTCTTCTTTGGTTGTGTTTTTCTTTTCAAATTTTTTGTTTTCTGCTGGACCACATTTTCGGGAGACGTTAGAATCCTTACTGTTTGTTTTCGCGTACTCGGCTTAAAACTTTTCGATGTCATTGGTACAGGCGCTATTTCATTTGAGACATGTTCTGGCTTTTTTGCATATCCTAGTGAAAACCTCAAATTAATCAAATAAAAATGAAAACACAATCATTGAAGGTCCTACCTGACTAAAGTTCTGCGGCTCTGCGGCATGATATTTCTTCGACTATGAGCCCGTGTTATTATAGATGCTGTTTGTTGGACCTTCACATCCAGAGTTCGGTCAAGTTTATGTTCAACAAAATATTGAAAGCCGAAGCACAAAGATTTAGCACTAAGGATATTTGGACTCCCAAATATCTTATAACATGCAAAGGGAGATATGGCATGAGAACCATATCATCCGCAGTAGTGGGGTGCCATATCTCCCTATCGGTATATACCGAGTAAAACTGCCACGACTCGAACACACATGTTCACTCGAGCTCGCCTTCATCCGAAAACCAAATCACATTCAAATCTATTTGTTTTGATATATGCACCATAAAGCTGTATCAAATACTCACCGTTCTGCTGCTTTTCAAAGTATATGCAAAACAAAAGTAAGTCGTTCATATTTCCAAATTTTTTTTAAAAATCTCACACAGAAGCTATTATTGCAATTACAGCTAAACGAACAACATATTTTACAACAATTTTCTAAAAATTATGAAATGTACCCAATAATTAAACGTATTGTTTGAATGATTCTAAGTATTTGAGGCACTTTTTTCGTAAAACGCCTTTTTTTGAGAAAAAAAAATTTTCCGAACAGTTAAAAAAAAATTTAAATGTTCCATATTTCGGCCAATTATTCACCTAAAAATTTGTTCTGGAAATTTTATGTTGTAGGAAATTAATTGTTTATTAATTAAAAATATAAAAATACTAATTTTTAAGGTATGGATTTGGATACTGATTTTTGTCTTCAAAATGAGCTATGAAATGGTCTTGCATAATTTTCCTTTCATCAAATAATATTTTCTTTAAGGCAGAATTTGGTACCTTGAAGTTTTTAAGTTATGTAGCTTGTAACAGGATATTAATTTTATAAGTTTTATTTTTTTATAGTTAGGAGTAGAGATGGGCGTTGGCTCGGATTTTATTCATGGCCTGCGGGGCTATACTTACCAGCGATCGGCTCGGGCTTTGAAATCGATTTTTATGTGAGCCCGATCCTAACCACAAAAGCTCTTAATTTAGAGGCACGTGAGGACCAGTAAATCGCACGAAGGCATAGGAGCACGAACTTGGAAAAAATGTTGTTCTTAAATAAAAATTTGGAAAGCAAGCCAAACAAAAAAACTTATTAGATTTGTGTAAAAAGCTGAAGTAAGCAGACAATGCATAATCTTTTGTTTTTTCTCGTTTGAATAAAAAAAAATTTGAATAATTGTGCAGGCCTGGTCTTTTTCCTGAAGTGCTTGTTTTGTGTTCTTCTGTTGGGCCCGTTTCCTCTAGTTGAGCGTAAATATCATTTTGCAAGCTTGCAAAAAACTACTATACATTTTATTAATAAAGATTTTGTTTCTGCTTAGATCCGGGCTTTCCATAAAACTCAATTGCAGTGATTGTACGAGAAAATAAAAAATGCTTTTGCTACAATTTGTTTCCACCTTCCATTTCTTCAACATTACTTGGAAAATTAATCCATTCTTCCGCTCTTCTACAATTTTTTCACAAACATACCAATTTGATGTGCAAACAGTAGTTTGATGCACTCCTAAGCTTCACCCACACCAACCTGAAAATATCGATACGTCCAACGTAAAAGTTGGTAACTCGAAAATCGTAGTTTTTAGTTATGATCATTTTTGTATATATAACTATAGTTTTCGTTAAAACAAGAAAACCAAAAATGAATAAATACTTTTGAAATCTGTAGACAAAATAAAGGTCTTTCGACTATTAAATCGTTGTCGCAATTCCAAATTGATTTAAGGAAAAATTAACAATTTCAACTTATAATTTGGATAAAAATAAATAAATATGAGTTGTAACTCTAGTTACCAATTTACGTTCTGGAACATTATTATATCTTTTAGTTGTATGTGTACTTACAAACATTTTGAACGGATTTTCTTGGAGCCAAATGCTTGGTATTAGAACTTGCAAGCATATTACATGGAAAATTATTTGAAACACTGGTTTGTAACTGTAGTTAAAATGATATTGCATTTAAAAAAAGCTTATATTCATAAAAGTTTTGATTCATAAAAGAAAATAAAAACAGAAATAACACATTATTCAATGGTTTAGAAGAATTAATAAGAACGAAGGTTGTTACAATATTATTGAAAATTACAACAAGATTATGAAAAAAACATAAATAACATTAGCTGTTTGTTTAGAAAAACCAATAATTTTAAAACATTTGGTTACAATGTCTTATTATCTTCATAATCAATTCAATTTTCGTCATTGTTTTCGGCGCCACTAGACTCCATGTTTTCATCTTTAAGGTTTTTATAAAATGACTGATAAGGTTTAGGAACATAATTTGCGTCACACAGACTAACTAAATCTTTCTTTTCTTTTTTAAAGGTATTGGTATGGGCCCCTTTAAAAGTTGAAAACGGGTTATTTCCCTGACCTCACTAATATGCATTTTTGATTTGGTGCTAAGGTTGATTTTTTTTCAAATTCTTCAAAATCATCAAAGTCGTCGCTAACCATTTCAAATGTTTTTTTTATAGGGCTTACCAGAAACCTTGTCATTTCGAATGATTGTATAACACTGCATAGGAACAAATACAGTTTTCCCTTTTTTTGCTTTTTCAATGTTAGCATGTACGCTATCACCTTCGTTTTGGGTGTGTAATTTTTCAAGAAAACGGTGTTGTACTTGACACTGAATATTTATATGCAATTAAATAATAAAAACAAAATACAGTTTTATTACGATTTTGGCCAGGACAGTTGTCGGACCAAAATCTGAATTCCTTACAGCCGTCGTTCAGTTTTTGAATTATAAATTTATGCAGACAGTTTACAACTAGCAACAAATAGCAAAATGCCTCCATTCCACTGATATCGTAAACTATGAAAGTAAAAACAGAAAACTTTCTTTTATAATAAAAAGCACTAACATCCGCATTAGGGCAAGTTAAAATTTTCTGAAAATCATAAGTAGCACATACAACTTCTCCAATGCTGTCAATAGCACATTTTTTATCACCATCTTTCAGCTTTCTTTCTTCTTCTTTATAGAATAAATGAAGGTCTTGTTCTTCTTGTGCATCAACTTTTTCCTTCTCACTTAAATTTTGAAAAGAAGTGCATTCATTGCACTGGTCGGCTTTCGGTACAAAAATGAAATATTGAATTCAGAATTGAATACGTCACGATATTGACGAAGGCTTGCTTTTTGTGACTCGGAATTTTCTAAACACCTTTGTTCGTACAATCTATACATTTTAGAGCAATTCAACCCTTCTTCGTTTATGTATAGTTTAGACCTTTTCCGTGTATAGTGTGACTCAACCACTGGAAATGATTTATGTGTTCCATCACATCTTTCTTAATTTTGGAGTTTAATTCTTTTTTCGTGATTTTTTCGATTTTTCCACTCTTCGCACCCCTCCACAAGTCACAAAAAAAAATCAGGAAATATTTTTTTTTTTGTTGCCATTTCTAAAAGATTAGGCTTGAAACGAAACCATGTACCAAATTTCAGCGAAATCGGACGGGGTGTGGCAAATCTTGTTACGCTAGGCATGGAATGGCTGTATTTTGATGTTTCACAGGTACTCCATTTCACGGAAATTAATTGTTTTAATTTGAGTTAATCTTTTTTGGGCCATTGCGTTAACAAATTTGCGAAATGTCAAATTTATGGCGACATATGAAGCTGCTAATAGAAATAGAGCGGTTTCTACACAAAAAATGGCCAAAATGCAGAAATAAATTCGTAACGGCACGCAGTATTTTGTCTAATGTCCAAAAATCAAAGATTTCGTAGTCACGAAACCCAACAAAATAGGTATTACTGGAAAGGGAATAATTGAGCTAAGAAGGTTTCAAAATGTCAGCTAAAAAAAATAACTTTTGTGCATGCCACACTTTTTCACAATTTAATATCAGTAGAATTTTCGTTTTCCGGGGTCCAGGCAAAAATATTGAAAAAATTTGAGTATGTTTTCTGGCCAAAAGTACAAAAATGAAAATATTGAGCTGAAATCTCGTGGAAACTTTTCTAGGAGTGTAGAGAACATCATATTATAGAATGGGTCATATTGAACAACTGTCATGCCCTTTTCTCAATCCCTTTTCAAAGGAATTATTATAAAACTTTTTATTAAAATTTAGTATGGTGTATTCGTATTTTTAAGTACATATGTATATTAGACCGGTGCGTTTTGGACGAATGTTTAAAATTCGTCGCGCAACCGGCAGAATTGTGAAGTTAAACTATCGACATGAAGATTGCCGCCACCCTAGCTCGGAGAGATGACGGGAAGAGGTGTCGATATAATTTTGAAGGTTGAAAAACGTGGTTCAAAAATGCATGCTCATCGGTCCGAGATGAATCAATTCTTAGCTCCGTAGTAGGTCGAAAATTGAAATCCAAGACATGGATTCTTATGTATTTTTTTCAGTAGAATCGAATGGCGCCAACTTGGCGTGAACTTTTCAGCTCAAAAAAGTCGAAATTTTTTTCCACAATTGAACAGAAAAAATCTTAGAAAGATTTGAAATGTATATTTTATTAGGATTTTTCCTGACAAATCCAGTGGTTCCATTACATCGCGTTTTTACTGGTCTTTTTGACCCCTTTTTTTCAAAAACTTCAAAAACAAGACCCAATTGAGGTAATGACATCATTTAAAAATTATTTTGCTTGTTTTTGCAAGCGCTTCAAATTATGTTATCACAACTTTTTGAAAAATCAACACCCAGTGGGTCAAAATGGAAAAAACTGATTTTTTGTAACTTTGGCAGCCTCTACCGCTCAAAATATCAACTTATGGGTTTCGCGTCCCAGGTAAAAAAAAAAAACCGTAGAATTTTATTGCCCATATCTTTTGTTCAAAAATTTTTCTGTCCGACCAACAGGAAACGAGATAAATTGAATCAAACATGTATCAAGATATCGGCTAATGCGCACGGGTAGGGAGGTCACCTTTTTGACGTTAAGCTTTTTTAGTGGTCCTAAAAACATTAAGCAAAAAAAATTGCGGGGCGCAATTTTTTCTAGGTTTTCATACATTTTTTGACAACTTTGCTGTACTATTACATAAAAAATGTAAACAAATACATAATTTGAGAACAATAGTTTTGAAACTATAAAAACGGAGGAGTCTTGGTTAATAAGGTGGTTCAAAAATTTTTTTTTTTTTAAATTTTTGTTCCAAAGTTATTATCATACTTCAATAAGGTATAGGTAGTTATGTCTCAAATTTCATACACATCGGTTGATATATCGATCCTCTTCCCTGAGTTTTATTTTCAGCCTTTGCAAGATAGGAAAATGGGGATAGATTTATTAAATTACAACACTCCAGTATAACCTTGCTAGTTGCTTCGGCATTAGCATCATTTTGAAAAATTTTCGAATACAAACGCCAATAAATATTATAAATAATGGCTAAATAAGTATAAGCCGACATTTTTCAAATTCTCTGTCGTCATATCTACTTTTTGATTGCACAAGCTCATCTAATTCTTTTGACGTTAGCCCTAAGTCCTTTAAGTTAGTAAAAACAGACGAGTTATCTTTTTATCTTCAATTTCATATTTTAATTTATTTTTAAGGAAAGAGCGCTTTAACAATTGAAGTAAGACAAATCACGCCAAGTGTGTACCCCAAATTCCACTTGTTGTTGAAATTTAATTCTAATAACCTGAATCTAATGCTTATATTATTAGTAAACATTCCTTATACGAAAATTTTAAAATTTTTAATATAATGATTTTTTTACATAATTTTTTATAAAATTCAAAATTGATTTATTTAACTAAACTTTTGAAAATTTATTTCATGAAAACTGTTTACCCAAATTAAATGAAATTTTGCTGGCATATAAAAAAATGTCAAATTTTAAAAAAATAATTTAAAATTTTTGTTTTTATTTTGTTATTTTTTTAAGTTTTTAAATAAACAATTTTCTTTTTTATATGCTTTCTTAAGGGAACGGTCCATTCAGTACGTCGAGTACGTCACGTCGTTTTTTTCGACTGACACCTAAGTTAAAAATATGAGTTTATATCAAGTGTGACCCAATCAGTACGTCTCCGTCAACGCAACGTACAAAAGTTGCCCAACTCCCAACTTTCGACGTACGTCGTGTGATTTGACAACCGTAAAATAAATTTATTTTCAATTTCATTTGTTGTTTTTTTTTTTCTTTGTCGTTTTTGTTTTATTTTTTGAATAATATTGGAATAAAAAAATATTAGAGCTGTGCAAGTGTAAAATTAAAATTTGAAATTAATATTATAAAAAGAATTGTGATGTTTTAATCCGTTTTGAAAGTATGTATTCATTGGGCCAGGCTTCTCCGTCAAATGCGTCGCAGTCAGTTGAAAAAAACGACGTGACGTATTCGACGTACTGAATGGACCGTTCGCTTTAATGAGATAATTTTTTCATTTTTTTTTATTAGAAGCGTATACGTTCAAAAGGATGTTGGACTGCCCGGCACTATTTATACCAAATTTACCTCTTTAACTGCGTAGCGGCGAGCTCTAAATCTGCAGCTCACGCTATTTAGGCCAGTCAAATTATGATTTTACCTCGGAATGAGAGATAATAAGCTGAAAACTGGTATACACCTTCATTATAGTGTTCTAAAATTAGTCTCAAAAGTCTCGTGTCTGCGTCTTAAGTTATTCAAGGTCAAAGGTTAAAAAATCAGTTTCTTGCAAATATCTCGCAAACGGTTGCTTTTTCAGAAAAATGGTTTGAAGCCCTGGTAATTTCCTATAAAAAAGTCCTCAGAGTTGTTTTCGTACGGCTTATAGTTTAGGAGATATTCTAGTTAGAAAAGTGGTAAAGCTTGGTAATTCATACATGCAGTGTATTAGCGAGGAGTCGCACGAAAAAATCAAAATCATCTTTTTATAGGGAATTTTATGCTCTATAAAAACTAAGCGATATATGTTTAGGATTTTAGGAGTTATTCTATAAAAACAGGTTTTGTTACGATTTCTCAAATTCTATGAAATAATTCCTAAACGGTTAATTTTATGTGGATATATATTGCTTTTCATTTATAGATCATAAAATAACCTTTAAATAAATGGTTTTGATTTTTTCGTACGACTCATCGTTCTTGAGTTATGGCACTTTAAAAATTAACATACATATTGCTATTACCCGAGCTACAAAATTGTACCGCACTATTTTTCTGAAAAAGCAACCGTTTGCGAGACATGTGCAAAAAACTGATTTTTTAATCTTTGACCTTGAATAACTTAAGACGCAGACACAAGACTTTTGAGACTACTTTTAGAACACTATAATGAAGGTGTATACCAGTTTTCAGTTTATTATCTCTCATTCCGAGGTAAAATCATAATTTGACTGGCCTAAATAGCGTGAGCTGCAGATTTAGAGCTCGCCGCTACGCAGTTAAATAGGTAAATTTGGTATAAATAAGGCCGGGCAGTCCAATTTCCTTTTGAACGTAAGAACTCATATATTATACGCTTCTAATTTAAAAAAAAAAATGAAAAAATTATCTCATTAAGAAAGTATAAAAAAAGGAAATTGTTTATTTAAAAACTTAAAAAAATAACAAAATAAAATTTTTGATATTATTTTTTTAAAATTTGACATTTTTTTTATATGCCTGCAAAATTTCATTTAGTTTGGGTAAACAGTTTTCATGAAATAAATTTTCAAAAGTTTAGTTAAATAAATCAATTTTGAATTTTATAAAAAAATTATGTAAAAAATCAATTTTTAAAAATTTAAAAATTTTTTGTATAAGGAATGTTTACTAATAATATAAGCATTAGATTCAGGTTATTAGAATTAAATTTCAACAGCAAGTGGAATTTGGGGTACACACTTGGCGTGATTTGTCTCAGTGAGAAAAATTACTTAAAAAGAAAATTTTATCTGTTTAATTTACTAAATTAAGGACTATGTTTTTCACTTCGTCTGTAAATTCTTTAATCGCATACATATTCCAAGAACATGGATCGAATATGAAAGCTTTAAGACGTAATTGACATGTGGCTGTGATCATCTCACTTTTTTCGAAATTTGTAGTTGGGTTCTCTGATTTTTATAAAAATTCACAGAGATGTTCTAAGTGCTTAGCATGGAGAACTCTCATTATTAGTTTTGCGAAAAAAAACTTTTTTTCCAAGTTATGAGCACGGAACTTCAGAGTGTCCAAGTGGTGTTTTTGCGAAAAATCGATGCAATTTTTTTTTCTAGGTCCCGCCATTTTGTGAAAAATAAATTTTTTAAATTTTTGTTTTCGGATTCTTGTAGCATTTTAAACGTTAATTTATTTTTCATTTTCAAATTTGGAAAGTTTTGAAAATTTACAAAATGGCGGCCATTTTTTGAAAAATCTTAAAAGTTGATTATCTCAAAATAATATTCTTTTTATTTTTTTTTTACAAAAAGGTGAATGAAATACAAACATTTTATAGAAGACTTGTTTTGCGCTAAACGGCTGCGGGAGCCACAGGATCTTTTTTTCTAAAAAGTCACGTGACAATTTTTTTAACTTTGTTTTGTGCTTTCATTTACACCCACTAGGTGGCAAAAAAAAAAAATTTCAAAGTACAAGGATATAACTTCCATTACTTAGAAAATAGAAGCTATACCAAAAAAACCAATATTTCCTATATGAATCATAAAAATAAGTATTGACGAAATGACGGCCATGTTTTGAAAAATCTTAAAAACCAATTTTCCAAAAAAAAATTTTTTTATTTTTTTTTTTACTAAAGTGTTTTGAAAAACGAATGTTCATCATAACCTTTCAAAACATTTCATTAAAAAAACTTCTAAGAAAAAAAAATTTTTTTTTCTTTTGGAAAATTGATATTTAAGATTTTTCAAAACATGGCCGTCATTTTGTCAATTCTTATTTTTATGATTCATATAGGAAATATTGGTTTTTTTGGTATAGCTTCTATTTTCTAAGCAATGGAAGTTATATCCTTGTACTTTGAAATTTTTTTTTTGGCCACCTAGTGGGTGTAAAGGAAAGCACAAAACAAAGTTAAAAAAATTGTCACGTGACTTTTTAGAAAAAAAGTTCCTGTGGCTCCCGCAGCCGTTTAGCGCAAAACAAGTCTTCTATAAAATGTTTGTATTTCATTCACCTTTTTGTAAAAAAAAATAAAAAAATAAAAAGAATATTATTTTGAGATAATAAACTTTTAAGATTTTTCAAAAAATGGCCGCCATTTTGTAAATTTTCAAAACTTTCCAAATTTGAAAATGAAAAATAAATTAACGTTTAAAATGCTACAAGAATCCGAAAACAAAAATTTAAAAAATTTATTTTTGACAAAATGGCGGGACTTAGAAAAAAAAATTGCATCGATATTTCGCAAAAACACCACTTGGACACTCTGAAGTTCCATGCTCATAACTTGGAAAAAAAATTTTTTTTCGCAAAACTAATAATGAGAGGTCTCCATGCTAAGCACTTAGAACATCCCTGTGAATTTTTATAAAAATCAGAGAACCCAACTGCAAATTTCGAAAAAAGTGAGATGATCACAGCCATGTATCAATGATTCTCTTAAGTACTTCTAGTAAAGTTTGTAGAAAATCTTCACCTTTGGGTTTATTAACAAAAAAATCATATCTGTAGATTGCGACGCAGTCTTCATCAATTTCATGAATCGAGATAATTGTGACGTTATTAAAAAATGTATTATCTGTTGACATGCCTTGAAATACTTCTTTATTATGGGTACACTCCAGGGTAATTCTCGCTCCGTCGAATCCTATTGAACAGTAAAGTTTTTTAAAGTTCACTGATTCGCTAGCGTATTTTGATGCTTTTAACAATTTATCTTTCAATTGCCGATCAATTCCTTTACAGGTAGGTGCGGGAATTGCCAATAATTTTCGAAGGACTTGACTACTATCAATTTGACCGATATCAGATTGCTGAAATGCCTGAGACGGCTGAACTTCATCAGTTCCACTTCTTTCAGTCACTTTATCAATCTAATTAGTATTAGATTGTTGAACTCCATGTACACTATGGTGGACCATACTTATGTCTGGTGTAGCATTTTTTGTAAGTCATGTTTTGCTTTGAAAATGCTCCTTTATGAAATGCTTACAGCAGACATTTATATTTGTTTGTTTATCGTGTGAACGTAAGTTAAAAATTTTTAACCATTCCGTCGTTTTGTTAGTTTTTGGCCGTCCTATTTTAAATAAAGTAACACATCAACTACATCTTCTATTTCTACATAAGATCCAGTATCTTATGTCCGCGGTCTTCCTGAAAACATAAAATAAACGAAATTTAGAATATTGCATTGAAGGGATGTTATTTGCATTGGTGCATTGGGCCAAGTCAATGAAGAAATATTAGGAAAACCGCATCTTACTATATAAGATCGATGGT
The DNA here is from genome assembly GCA_951812925.1 of Calliopum simillimum. Lineage (NCBI taxonomy): Eukaryota > Metazoa > Arthropoda > Insecta > Diptera > Lauxaniidae > Calliopum > Calliopum simillimum. The sequence goes on along the minus strand of OX638369.1, from coordinate 86,549,624 downwards.
AAGGATGTTTGCCATAGCTTACCGCTTAAACCAATTAACGTATTGACATATTGACACAAAAAAGAAATTTACTTTCTTCTTTTTTTGTTTGTCCTCTTCCTGCTCGTCCTCGTCTATTTGTTTGTCCTTGTTTATTTGTTCGTCCTGGTCTATTTGTTCGTCTTGGTCCATTTGTTCGTCCTGGTCGATTTGTCACCTCGGTCCATGGCTCGAGCGGTGGCGGCGGCTTCAGCACTTGTCGATGCCACTGAAAAATGAAATTAAAAAATTTAAGAACGATTGAAGAAAAAGGAAGATAGGTTGAATTTTCTATTCTATATCTCTGTAACTAAAAACTTCAGCGATTACACCAAAAAAGCATGAGCATATGATATACGTATGCTTTGCTAAGCTAGAATTCGACAATTTTAAACAATACATTTTAATTCGTTTTTAAGGTCCTTATTTTCTATCTGTATTGCATCTAGTTGCTCTGAAACATGTAAAAAAATTAATCGAAAGAGAATAAGTTTTAACGCTTCTATCTTTTTATTCCACGAAGTCTCGAACCTCATTTGGAATCGCTATCATATTTTCTTTACTATTTTGGTAATTGGAAAAAAAAGAATGGTTTCCAAATTTAGTTATGATTTATCAAAAGAATCAAATATGAAGTCGTGGACCAATGGAATAAGAGGTATACAATTTTTGTAAGATAATTAAAATAATTTATTGAATATTGTTTTTATTCAAAGGCCAAGTTCTTATTTAAGGATTCACCAAATTAAAAAATTTGCTTCTCTTCAATATAATTTTCCCTTTAAACAACCCATTATCATATACATATCTCCAAAAATATACTGGTTCAAACAAAGTTTTTTATTGCGCAGTAGTTATCAGGAAAATCTGGGTTGTACAAACAAAGTAAGCATTAGATCAATATGTTTTACGATTCTATGTAAGTTTTAATTTTTTACAGAATCTTTATTTGGAGATATAGAATTGATGATATTGAGTTGAAAAATTTAAAATTTCTGAGATCAACTCAACACGCTTTTTTAAAATGCACTGATATTTTGGAAACTACATCTCTTCAGGGTCCTCAACGGCTTCCGGTGCACACCTGGTAACGGTAATCTATTTGTTTATAAAGCCTTTGAATTTCCTCATCTTTGTTTCTTATTATCTCTCAAAGATTTTGTAACTCCGTCCATATTGCGTCTTGCTACCGCTGTTCCTGAGCTACGATGCGCTAGTTGCCACGTCCACTGTTCTCCTCCACTGCAATGTTGAAGATTATTGCCCTATGTGACATTTTTTCCGGTTTTCTTTTTCTTTTCGACGAATTTTTAAAATATGTGTGATCAGAGCGAAAGTTCTGTTTTGTTAATACTATTGGAGCGCAGTAAAATATATCGTATATTTGTTGCGGAATTTGATTGGGCTTTTTTATATTTTTTTTTTTATAGTTTCGTTAATTTTCAAAATCATATGCGGACATCCAAAGCAATCAGTTATTGGAGTAGGTTTTTGACGTTGTAGCCACGTTGTAACCACTTCGTTAGCATTCGAATTGTTAGATCTGAAATTTTTACGGCAAAGGAGGTTCCTATATGCGCAGTGTAAAAGCTGAAAGCGATTAAACATATCTTCAGCCATAAATCCCATATATATAACAAGACCTGTATATAAAAAAAACTGTTTGAACTCTACCGCTTTCGATTGCAGTATTTTTCAAAAGATCTTGGTTTCCTTGCAAAATCTTTTGGAATACATACATGTATGGTAAATAAAAAATATAAGGGTCATTTCATCTCAAATCGTCCAGGCAGTATTTTTTTTTTTGCATATTATTTTTTTAATAGTTTCGACATTGAAATCGATGAGACACGTATTTTTTCCTTTTGCTTGATTCTGAGTTCTTTCGTCGTGGGGAATTTTATAAAATTCGTCTACAAACTCGATTTTGCGCTATTGTCGCATGTCAATTTTCACGGAAAATGTGATAACTTTGCAAAAAACTTCCGATCTTCGTAATTTTTGGTATGTTTGTAGCTAAGAGGTTCCTCTAAAGGAAAAAAATATGATACAGGGTATATTTCAAAAAATAATTTTTATATCGTCATTTGAAAAAAAAAATCAAAAAATTTTTGACTTGAAAAATTTCCAATTGCATCAGTTTTTTTTTTTCTTCATATTTTTTTTTTTAAATAGCCATACATATAAACAATATTATGTAACAGCCTCTATTAGCCCAAATTCGTTGTTTGGGAATTATGATTTTTTGACAAAAACGGTCAAAACGGTTTTGGGCTTCATTCATGATATATGTTATCATTTCGTCAAAAGTAGCTCAATCGTTATGATATTTTGTCTGTCAACAGTCAAAGGTCTGTTCTAGAAGAAAGAATCATGAAGTGTAGTACATTTTTGGATATTTTTTTTATAACCGTCTATAAAATAGAAAAAAAAATCAAATGACTTTTAGCCAAAAAAAGAAATTCTCTGGTAACTATTGAAATATATTCTTTAATTTATTGTTACACTTTTCACAAAATATTCTGGTAAGAATTTTATTACGAGTAAGGCTAGAATTTTTGAATATTTGTCTGGAAATCTGTTTTAATTGGCTACATAACGCGCAAAAGAATAAACGGGTGACACGTATGAAATGTGAGATTTGTAATTTTTCTAAACTTTTTTTTTTCGTGTTACGCTGCCAAACAAAAAAGATTTCCATACTATTAAAAAAAAAAATACTAGCCTTATTAAAGTTTTCACCAGAACCAAAATGTTTTGTAAAAGCTTGACCGTAAGCCAAGGAACGTATTTTGATGGTTACGAGAAAATTTTTTGTGTCGATTGAAAAATTTTACACTCAGGAGTTTTGCATTAAATTTAATTTTTCACTAAATTTAGTGCTAGTGAAAAAATTTTTCACTTCGAAGCAATTTATTTGATGTTAGTGAAAAATTTTTCACTATCAAAAAATGTATTTAGTGCTAGTGGAAAAGTTTTCATTATCACTAAATTTAATTAACAATTTTCAATAAAAATTCCACAAAATTTTGTGATATTGAAATTTCTTTCGCTGTCAAAAAACGGATTAGATGGTAAATTTACCATTATCACTAAATCAATGGAAAGGGAAAATTTATTTAATTGATTTTAATCAAAATTTTCATTAAATTCAGTGGAGCAAACTTTCATTTTCATTGAATTTTATGAAAATTTTTCTTACAAGTTTTATTAAAATCTTCATTAAACTTATTGAAAGTGAAAATTTGTTCCATTTAATTTAATAAAACTTGTAAAGAAAATTTTCATTAAATTCAATGATTGTGAAAATTTGTTCCACTAAATTTAATGAAAATTTTCAATAAAATCAATTAAATAAATTTTCCCTTTCAATTGATTTAGTGATAATGGTAAACTTACCATCTAATCCGTTTTTTGACAGTGAAAGAAATTTCACTATCACTAAATTTAGTGGAATTTTTATTGAAAATTGTTTATTAAATTTAGTGATAATGAAAACTTTTCCACTAGCGCTAGATGCATTTTTTGATAGTGAAAGGTTTTTTCAGTATTTCTTGAGTTTATGTGTGCTTCCACTCAACTTCCATGGAAGCATTTCAATATAAGGTGACCGGTTATAATTTTCTCGAGCCTATTCTTTTGTGACGAATCACTCTGCCAAAGATACGTAAAATTTTATTAAACTTAGATTTTATACAAAGTTTGTATTAGCTATTTAAATTCGACTTACGTTTCTTAATCTCGCACTTCCCTCTATATTAGAAGTAATTGAAACAATAATTCATTATTCTTTACATTACATGTAATATATTCAATGATACGCTGAAAGTAAAAGTGGGATAAAAAAAATTGTGAGTAAATACGGTTTAGAAAAAGTTGAGGGTAGAGACGCAACACCATTTTTTTTTTTTGCAGAGTAAATAAAGAATGATTTTTCAAAAGGGCATGTTTCCACATCCGACCTCGAGCAAACCTAAGAATGCCATCGCCATTATAATGCTAAAATGGATCCTCTACTTCAAAATCCATCACGAAAAAGGCATTTTTCCAAGAGAAAATCGTGATCAAAAATCGCATTTCGGAACAATGCTGCATGTAAGGGCAATGCACATGCATACATGAAATCAAAAAAGATCAATTTAATAAGCAGGGCAAAATATCGCAGATGCTGTTCTGTGTACGTTTATGTTATTTGGCTGGGATACAGATATTCACAAAAACAGTTTGGAGAGTAGAGCATATCGATACTAGGAGTTTCTGACTATAAAAAGCAGTGGTATGGCTTATAAAGCAAACAAAAAGTGTCCTAAAGCAAGATGATGACGTCATAGTGCGTATCAGAATTAACGCACGGATTAAAAAAAATAAAATAAAAACGATGCAGCGACAAAGTTTTGGCAAACTACGAGTTTTCTTTTGTTGCAAACTTGACGAATGTCAGTAATGTTGGTGGGGTTGTTCAGCAACATGATATGAAGGAAAAAGGAACAGGGATGTTATCGGAATAGAACTTTGCCAACATGTTTGTTAATTGTTTCAGGAAAAATTAAAGCAAATTGTTGTTTTTTTGGGACCATAAAAAATGTTTAGGAAACGTTCTATGTATAGTTAGGGTAACTAACGGCAGGAACGAAGTTCTTCAAAATTGTGCTTTTGATGTTGATTAGGGTTCGTAGAAACGATTAGCAGTTTTTTTTTTTTTTCAGGGACTGGCCAGAGCCAGGTTGTGCCTTCAATTAGGACTTTTTTTTTATTTTTATATTTTTATAAAATATATATTAAAATTAAGAAGACTATGGGCGCTGCTCCAAAAGGCGCTTCTCTAAGAGCCTCACCCTGCTCCTTCTTCTTATCATGGTTGTGCGAAAAGTTTTGGTTCCTGATTCGGTGTACAGTGCATATATAGTTTTTTTTTTAAAAAAGGAAAGGCTTAAGTCCGCGAAAATACTTTCATCCTGACTGAAGGGATTAAAGCGGCAAATTAATTTGTGAACAAGAGGTGTTGAGAAAGGCAAAAAGTTTTTGATTTTTAGTTTTGTGGTGAGCGTTTTTTTAATTTTTCGTGTGTAGGAAAGTGCACTGTTAACAAGAGCTAATGCATCGAATACACGGAAGGAAAATCGAAGAAAAAATATTGTAAGTGATTCTGGGCAAGTCAGTTTCTTTTTGGAATTTACACAAGCGCCGATAAAATTTCTCTTTTATTAGTGTGGCTGGCAGCAGTGTTGATGTAACTGCTAATTTTTAATTGGAAATAAAATCCGGAGGGCCAAAGAAAGCTAAGTGTCAGCCACAAATAATTTATTTAAATACATACATATGTATAGAATCCATACCAGTCAAAACCAGAAAATTGGCGGGTAAAAATTTGGGGACGTCTGAATACGCCATTTTTGGGGCAAAGTTCAGCATAAAAGTTAGCGTCCTCTATCTAAATGAAACCATTTTGTCGAAAGTTGAGTTTTGAGGTATGCCTGAACGTGAAACGCGAGCGAATTTGAAATTGAACGAAGCTAAAGCTGGAATTAGCCAAGAAATAGCGTTCCGTAACGTGACAGCTGTCAAAATCTATCAAACGGCAGAAGCGTGTAATCGATTATTGAAATCGTGTCGTAGCGGTACGCAACGTTGAGACCTGTTGAAATTAGATTTTCAAACGTCGCGCTACGTTGACAATTCATTTGATAGATAAAATAAATTAAATTTGGATGTTATAAATGGAATTTTTTGAACAAATTAATTAAAATAAGTATGACAATGGATGCTTGCTTACAAAAACTGGCATTTTTCAAGTAAGTTTTAAGTTGTAAGGTGACATTTCGAACGTTGCCTACCGTTTTCAATAATCGATGCTATTTTAACAAGCAACCGTGACGTTACGTTAAGAAACGCTACTTCCTGGCTAATTCCAGCTTAACATTTGAGAATCATGTTCATTTTGTGGGTGTTGTCCTTAAAGCTTTTTAAAGGTATTCAGACAACACAGGTTGGGCGGGTACATATCTCCCTCTTATGGAAGTAAAATTTATTGTTAGATTCTCGACCCAACGCGGCGGGTTGAGAACACCCCTGAACCGCCTGCTAGTCGAGGTGAACCGCATTGGATACGATAGCACAGGACACATAACAACAAAAGGGCTTATTTCCATATAATTCCATAGAAATTTTTAGAGTTTGATACAAAAGGACTTATTTCGAATAGTCGCCGAAGTAATCTTTAATATTTTTTATGTGCTCCAGGCTATATAGGTGCTTACATATCATGTCCATAGACAGCAGCTTAAATTTCCAAATGGTGAAATAAGAGTGATTTATAGAAATTTCCAAACATATGGGCTTATTTCCAAATGTTTCAGAACAAAAGGGTGCATTTCCAAATGTTTTTCCTTTTTGCAGTTACTACAAATAAGTTAGAATAAAAATGTTAAAGGGTTTAGAATCTTTGGTCAATTCACTAAAGCACCGGAGCCTTAAAAAAAAAAACAAACAAATTACTGTTAACAGCCCCTAAAAGTTTTTTCTCATTACTAAAAATTTATTTAACATGTGAATACGCCCTTTTGAAAAAAAAACTCCTCATATACTTTGATTGGGCGTCATTGGGCGCCAAGGCCTGGCACTCTCGCTTCTAAAAGAAGGCAGCAAAGCAGGCCTTCTACGATCGCTTCTAATATGAAAGGACGGAAACAGGCATGCTGACTTCCCTTCTTTCTTTTTTACACATAACACGCTTGCTTCTTCGAAGAAGGTAGCAACGCAGGCATATTTCGATATTCGTTAACATCGACATGTCCTATATAAGATGTCATTGACAGCTACTCTATCATAGAAATCTAAAATTATGTACCAAGCAAGATATACTTAAATAGTACTTTTGTTAAATATATTGAGAGTTATAATATCTGAAAAAAATCTACAAATAAATAAGCAATGTAGCCTTCTCTCATCGCTTCTATTAGGAAAGGGCAGAAGCAGGCATGCTGCCTTTCCTTCTTTTATTTTTTTTACACATGATGTCTTTGGGCACCAAGACATGACACGTCTGCTTCCACAAATAAGGGAGCAATGAAAACCTTTTACGATTGCTTCTAATATGAAAGGACAATAGTATGTTTAGAGAATCTGTAGTAAAAAAAGAGTTTGGCGTTCTAATAGGCCTGTCCTTAGAAGGCATCCGAGAATGTTTAACAGATCTTCAAGAAGACAAGAAAGAAGGCATGATTATAAGCAGGTATTGAACATTTTCCGACTGGGAAATAAGATGAAATAAGATAGGAACTACATTTCAAAAAATCGACTCTGTTTCTGTATTCTTAACTCATGACATTACAAAATGTTGATGTCTAAGTAGATGTAGTTTTAACCCGACGATATATTGTATGGTTGCAGCTTCCTAAGGTTAGGGTGACGGTAATTGCGTGAGCAAAAACCTCACATAGACCAACTAGGTCCATAGCGTTAGGTTAGGCAGCTTACTAAGCGTAATCCACAAATTTTTTCAAAAGTTTCAATTAGTTCATTGCACGCAAGTACTTTGATTAGTTTACATCTTGAAATAAAGTTTAGATTAAATCCTGTAATTTCATAAGCTTTTCCTGGATCTGAGAAGAATCTTGTTCACGAATTGCCATCATTTATATTTATTGCCTTGTTTTGGCTGATCAATAATCAATCCCAATTTGCGATATTCATCTTGAACATGTTTCTTTTTTAAACTTTTCAGCTCCTTGTTGGTGTTGTTCTTTTTTACTCATCCTGTACATTCGAAATCAAAATCATAACTAATTTTCAGTATGTGTTCCATAAATCGTATTTCTGCATGTAATAGTGATAATCCAAATTCATATGCATTACAGTAGTATCTAATGATTTAATCTTTCTAAAAAATGCTTTAATCCCGGGACTGATTCCGTGATGCCGGAATTCGGTTCATAATCCCGAAAATCCCTGGATCAGTAAAAGCCCGAAAAATGACATCCTTGTATGTATGTGCAAAAATAAAATAAATTACTGCTAATATACTCTCACATAAGTACATTAATAAGTACAACAAAAGACAATCGCTCCCTTAGCTTCTAAAACAGCTGAAATAAAATGATTCTATTGATTTTTCTGTAAATAATGAAATTGTCATATTGTTCTTTTTGTCATGCATGTCCAATATGTTTTTTTAAATGTAGTTGTAAATATTATAAATAGTGTTTACAGTCGTAAAAAGAACTATACGTACAACTTGTTATATGCCCATATTTCTTACAAATTAAAGTCAACGAAAAGCTCTCAATTGCTAACGACTCGTTTCAAAAGTCAAAAATTTTCGAGACACGGATATAACTTAAAACAGAACTTACACAAAAAAAATTTTTTCCGAGGAGCCTTAGATGCAGAGGCATTGTGAAACATAATAAATTTTACTTTTTACTTTAAACATTAGATTTTATTTCGATAAAAAAAGTCTTCAAAATTAAAAAAAATCTTTAAAAGGCAACATGAAAAGCCAACTTTCGTGTTTATTTTGTTTTTCATTATTTTTATTTTACATAATATTTTAACCCTTATTCCGGCAGTGATTCTATCGCCTCAGGAGGTAATCAATAACATACATTCTCTTCCTAATTTGCCACGCCTCTTTTTCTGCGTTACAAACAGAAGGACAAAGTTAATATTTATACCATGGGTTTAGGGTGTAAAAATTAACGTTTTATAAAACAACAAATTTTTACGGAAAATCGTAATAAATTTAAACATCACCTAAACGCAGTTCTTAGCTCAAGACCAGTATGTAGGATCATGCCGTGTTCATTATTTCTCCAATGCAAATGGTGTATTGCATCAAAAAGTCTATAAAGTAAGTCAACTTTTTTGAACGACTGTATTAAATATCTACTTCTGTTATATCGTACGATGATAAAGCTTAAAAGCCGAAGGACTAACCTTTTTTTATTACCCTGTCCAGCACTAGACACGTGAGAATGTTAACGCACAACGGAAATTTGTGGGACTACTGAGTGTGGCTTTGTTTTTCTTCGCTTGTTCCGTAGAGAAAACAAATTTGAGTCGCATTGGAAATCAACCTGTTCAATGAAAATCCAGTCAGGGAACTGTGGTGCGGTTAGGAGTAAAAAAAATTTCCATGAACTGCAGTACTTGAATTCATATGGCATTGAAATAGGACATGAAAATGATTTGTCACTCTCAGCGATTGTTGTCAATGGACGGTGGTAACTTCGTGTGGGAGATGACTAGGTATGATAAACTATGGAGTATTTAGTTTTATTGTTACTACTAACACACCAGTAATGAATGTTATTTAAAGTTTTCTGTTTTATATATCTTTTTGAAAGAGACATTTCAATTCTAAAACTTAAAATTGAAAATTACTTAAAAAAAACGGAAATAGTAAGGGTGGCCAAAGACTTATATTTACAATTGAAAGGACCGATTAACTATGTCAGTATATCGTTTTTCCTATCTTTTGCAAAAGTGTTCTGTAAATTTTACTTATACAGGAATCGCCACGCCCCACACTGCGTTGGCCCATGAAGAAAAATAATATTTTTTTGTGAATCGAAACCTAACAATATTTCAAAAAAAATCATGTTTTGTTCAATTCGTTTTGGGTTCTCTTAAACAAATAATTATAAACAATTTGTGTTTTGATTAAACTAATCGAAGTAAAGATTTTTATTATGAATAATATTTGAGTAAATAAATAGGATTAAAAAATTTTAGAAAATATATAATTTGGCCAGATGTAGTGATTTTAATATATGGTATTATCAAATGAAAAACTTCAGAAATTGACAAATTTCGATGAAAAAAAAAAAAACAAATACTATAAAAATAGGTGCCCATTTTTTTTAATCTTGTATTACGGATTCTATATAGCCAGGAACTGCAAATAACTTTTCCTACTTCGTCCTACAAATATTTTTTTTTTTTTTTTTTAAAAATGCTTAAAATGAAAAATTTGCATGAAATATAAAATTTATGTTGAAATTTTTTTTTGTTTTTATTAACACAAATGGTCTCAAAAGTACAAAAAAACATTATTTCTATTTTATATTTATTTTAAAAATAAATAAAAAAGATCGTTATATATGGGGCTTAAGAAAATCGTCCTAAATACCTGGTTCTTAGCACAACTATAAAGTTTACAACAAATCATTTTTGAGCTCACCGACTCCAAATTACTAAAAGTACCAAATTTCATCGATATCCAACCACTCCTTCTATTTTTGACCATTGCTAGTATGGGATCAACGCACTGTGCGCTCTCTGGTCCGAACTCGTCTAGTTTTTGCTCAGGACTACTTTCAAATATGCCTAGCATATGCAATTTATTTGAATTTACTCTAATAATACTCTTAATTAACATAAAGCTTCGAATGATTTTTTTGTACAGGGGGTTCAGCACGCCATTCACTGATTTCGCTCATTTTCCATCTCCTGTATTAACTTTGACGATGTACAAAATTTCGTTGTTGTTGTCAGAAAAGTCCCAATAATGGATAAATTGATACCGGGATAGAGTTATTTTCTCGATATAAAACCCCAACCGCTCAATAAATATGCCAATTAGTGTAGTGTATTTTTCGGATACTTTCAAAAGAAGATTCCTTTATATGCTCTGTTTTACAGCTCTGAAGATTTTGAACATTTACTAAAGAGTTGTTTACAATGCAATTTTGATGCATAGAACTGATTTTTTTATTCATAAAAAATTAAAAATCGTAAATTATTCGCAAACTTGTTGTTAAAATGGGCGACGAAAAAGGCTCCAAAGGATGTAAGACGCATAAAAATACCGGAAGTTTCATTCAATATTGTAACACAAATAAGGTACACGTGAAATTAAATTGCTATTTTGCACGAAACCCATGATTTATTATCCCACTATCAATTAAATTTTGTGAAGAAACTTTTTGTTTTCTTGTATGAGTGTATTTATTTTTTATTCGTATTATTAATCAAATTACTTGTATAGAGTGCCATTTATCTTCTCTTCATAAGAGGCCGAAAATTGTATATGTACTACATTAGAATGCCCACAAGATATATATCCGTAATATGTGTAAAGTTGTGATTTTTTTTTTTTGCAACGTGAAATTTTCGTAAAACAAAAGTCCAAAAAAAAAAAAAAAAAATTGGAACATAGAAAAAATTGTTTTGGTTATTCTATCAATTAGAAAGTAATCGATACAAACAATTTTTTTTGATTACTCGATTGATAACATGTAAGCGAATAATTTAATGGGGTAATCGGGACTATACGGAAAGCCTTGAGGAAACTGGACAGTTGCTACTGAATACACATTTCCCGACTGTGTTAGAAGCGAAGAGTCTTGTGAACCAATCAGGGATACCAAATTCCTGGCGGCAATCAGACGAAACTTCTCCTCAACCACTAGAATCTTTACTATTGACAAAGTTAAATGGGCAGTCTCCACTTTTAACCCATTTGAATCTCCTGGAGCATTCTAACTCATATCTTTAGACTAAGCCTAGATCGAGGAACAGTGCCTGAAGATTGGACTAAAGCCCGAGTTGCTTTCATTCCTAAAGCGTACCGCTCTATAAGTCTTACCGCAATTCTGCTCAAAACAATGGAGAAATTTTTGGATCAGTATCTCTGAAGAGTTAATCTTGTAGCTACATCCCGAACAATATGCTTTCCAAACAGGTAAATCGACTGAAACTGCCATACACAGCCTCACGACCAAAATAGAGAAGGCTTTGGGGGACAAAGAGTAGCCCTCTGTTCATCTGTTGACATACAGGGAGCTTTTGATAACGCGTCATTTAAGTCAATTGAGGACAGGCCCGTGCACAAGGGGGGGTATTTTTGGCGGTTCAAACCCCTCCCAGAAAGATATTTCACGCATATATAACGGCACAAATCAAGTGGTTAGTATAGTTCTCCCTCGTTTTTTTGTATGAAAAACCCCTCCCAGAAGCAAATACTGCGCACGGTGCCGATTGAGGAAGCATTGATTAGAAAGGGAATACCCGCAATTGACATTGATTGTGTCCTTAATATGCTTAAAAACAGGACAGTCGTCTATGAAGCTGGTACAGAAAGACTAACTTTGAGGACAACTAAAGGATGCTCCCAGGGAGGCGGACTGTCACCAAATACGTGCCCGACAGTAGCTCTAGGCATACTTACGGGACTTACTCCTCTTCACCTTATGGCCAAGAACTACCTCATTTACAAAAACTTATAGAAGTCAATCTAACAGAACATGTCAAAATACTGGATGTATTCTGGGATGTACCATGTCTCTCAGTCTCCGATAAATTATGTCTAGAAAATTCAAAGTGGCCATCAATGACCGCGCCAAGTGGAAGAGAAAGGACATAAATGTAAAACAGGGCTCACAATTATGGTTCACTGATGAGTCCAAAATGGAAGATGGCAGCGCAGGAGCTAGAGTTGTGGGACCGAGTTTCCAAAAAGCAGTTGCAATGGGACAGCTTTAAGTTTTAGGCGAAGATCCACGTTTTAGAGTTGTGCACCAGAGAATGTCTCAGAAGGGGCGCTTCCAGCACCGACATATGCATTTATTCGGACAACCAAGTGACTCTAAAATCTCTAATGGCTTTTTCAATGCACTCAAAGCTTGTCTGGGAGTGTTTTGAACTTTTTCAAGCCCTATTCAGGAAAAATTATGTTGCTCTAGTCTGGAAACCAGGGCACAAGGGGCATGAAAGCAATTAAAGGGCAGATTGCTTGGCCAAGAGGGGCGCGTTCAATACTTTCATAGGTCCAGAACCCTTCTGCGTAGTGATCAACAGCTCTAAAAACAACTTTATTCGGGAATGGGAAGAGAAAAGCCGCTTCGACAACTGGATAGCCCAAGAAGGCATATGACAAGCGAAGAAGTTAATCAACCCAAAATGTGTTAAGGTAGAAGGGTCTTTCTTTGCGTTACCGACCAAGATTTGATTTGGCATCTCCGATTTTTATGAAAAATGGTGAAAAGTTAGTATTTGACATACACATAACTGTGGTAAAATGATTTTCCGAAAATCCGAAAATTTCCAAGATGGCTGCCATAGTAAAAATTTATAAGCTTTTGAAGAAAAAAATTACACTTAAAAAAAAACCTTTGGAAACCTTTTTCCTTTTCATAGCCATTTTGGGGCTTGGTGCACCCTTTTTATTTTTTTTTAAATATTTTTATTCAAAAGTTAATTTTATTATAATAGTTTTCCTGTCCTCAAAATTGTGGTATAATTTACGGTTATCTAGTTATGAATTTTTGAAGTTGTATAATGTTACGTTTTTCATGAGTCATACAGGGCTGCCACCATCTGGACGGTATTTTTTTTCAGTGAACCTTAGTGAAATTTTTCATAGAATTTTTTTGTGGAATATTTTAACTCATTATAACCAAGTTTTTGGATAAAGAGGTCAAAGAAGACCCATAAAAACTTTATGTAATGGGTTAAGATGTTCTAGAAAATTTTTCCTTGCTTGATTTCATGTTAACCTACTAGAATGTACTAACCCATTATATCCAGTTTTTATGGGTCTTTTTGACCCCTTCATCCAAAAACTTGGTGAGCATTTATTCATTTCTCAGTTTGAAAAACATGCATTATGCATTTTTATGAGGTGCCTTATACTTTTGGCCAAAGCTGTATGAATTTTTCATTTGTTAATTAATTAAACATTTTTGAGGTAATTTTCTAAACTAATTTGGGGTCGTTGATCATGAAAATTGCCTTTGGTTATTTTCTTTGGCAGTTCCAGAAGATATAAAAGGTAAACGTACTTTAGATTTTTGAAACGCCATCCAAATTAAAATCAAATTGTTGTGAGCTCAATACAAAAGATCACAAATTACGCTTGAACACTGAATAAAAACATTTTTTAAAATCAATTCTGAAACAAACAACACGCGCGTTTTCATCTGAATTGGTATCTGGGACTCTACAAGCACAGCCGGGTATGTACGGATTGCGCTTACGTTAAAAAATGAAATCTATCCTCCAGACCCCAGAAAATTATCAAACATAAAATATTGTGTTGTTATATCGTTGAAAGGTTTGGTGGCCGCATTGGTACACAGCGTCAATGGAGTATATCTAGTGCAATTATGATAAAAACCATTTTTTTTATATAAATTCTTATAATTTCAGATGCCAGCGCGGCACAAGACACCGGCGAACAAGGCAACGGGTGGAATCATACGCGGAATCCACCAGGAGCCTCTTCACGTGTTGCTTCAGCAAATATGACCACGATCGATTTACAAAATGCTGGAAAAATAAAATTCGATCCGCCAAAAGTACCAGTGATATTTGTTTTAGGCGGCCCAGGTAGTGGCAAAGTAACACACTGCGATACATTCATGCAGGAACGGCGTGGTGTAACACACATCAATATGATGGATCTGTTGCAACAATACGCAATGGGTAATGGTAAGTGCATTCATTACTGCGTGAGGTCAAATACTCAATAGTCATATAATCATTCACATATTTGTTTCCATTGTTTCGCTGCAGATATGCAGGATTTTTCGCAGTTATCTTCAAAAACCGTTACAGAGGTTCTTATGCTAGAAATGAAAATGGCTCCAGCTGCCAAAGCTTATTTGATATCTGGCTACCCACGATCAATGCGGGACGTTGTCGAATATTCTGAAAAGGTAAGACCACAATGTGAATTGGGATTTTTATATGTAAGTAGTTAAGTTGCGTCAGGTGCCATTGCCGCATGTCGAAAAAGTTTTCCCCTCGTAAATTAAGTAATTGCAATTTACTTAAATTTCATATTTGATGTTTCCCATTTGTTCCATGTAGTTAGTACCACTACAACTACATATTCGTGTCTGTATGAATGTTTAATTAACAGTCGTTACTCCAAATGGTGATTAACGCAACCTTTTTTATTGTCACAAATAAAAAAAGAGAAAAAACTTTTGCAAATAAACAAAGTTGTTTGCATTTATTTAAACGATAAATGAGGACTCCATACTGTGAAATTACAGTGGGGTGCTGTAGTATTTAGTTGAAACACATGATGTACTTTATTGGAGTATTTACATTAAAGTACACGATTTCATTTAAGAGTTAAATTTTATTTTAAAGTTTTTGATGCAAACAAATTCGGGCATAATTAAAATATTGACCAGAGTCAAAATATTTTGTGGGAAGTCTAACAATAAGCCAAGGAACATATTTCAATGGTTACAATAACAATTTTTTTCGGTGACCCACCTTAGTTTACATAGTCATAATCAAAATATTACTGTCTCAAACAGATGAGATTCCAGAGTTCAAGTTAATGTCTATACATCTGGATGATTTATAAGCTGACTCAAATTGAATGCTCCTTCTATTTCACGGTTGTCTTGGAGAGTCAATAGGTGTGATGAAGCTGTCAAAAAATCGTAGCTGATCATATTCGCGAAATATAGCAAAAATACTTATATTCTTTAACCTCTGTTACATTTTTTAAATTAAATATAAACACGCTTTGAAATAATTAGTAGGTACATTATTTAGGTGAATGAAAGAAATTTCCAGAAATTCTCGACAGGAAAATCGTTCATGAAAAAAAAAAATTCGATAGTCAAAGTCATTCAATTAATAAGCACCTAGGTCCTCATTATTACCGTAAACTAGGTGTCCGCTGTTACGCTATGTGAGCAAAGCCACAAATAGTTGGAGCTGCACAATATTGTCGTAGATGAACGCTGTCACATACTGAAAAGTAAGTCTCGATCGAGGCCTCGTGAGTTGAATTGGGCGGATGAGAGATCTCTCTGGAGTTTGCGGCCCTTTCTGGGAACGCAGATACGGGTATTGATCGTGACTGGTCGGGTGGAATTTCCAGTCATCAGTCTGATCTTATGGCTGCGGTATGGGCTTCGTTAGAGTTTCTTGGCCACTTGCTGATGAGGACTCGACCCTGTTAGTGCCATCTTCGCTGTCGCTTACATGTACTTAATAATAACCGTGGAATTTCACTTGGGCCGAGTAACGTAACGCTAGTACCATTTCGCTGAATCTGAGTGAAATCAATTGGGTCTATAACTTAATTCGTGCGGTTTGCTAAGAGATGGCGTTACTTTATTATTATTCCATCGTTCCAATATTCCGAACATGCGTTGGAAAGCTACTGTCATTGTGCGTCTTTTTCAGTATATATCATTCATTTGAAGCGTAAACAACAATGAGGGGATTCCTGAAAACGTGTAAAAGCCTCGAAAACCTCGTAATCTCGTAAAAGTTGTCAAAATCAATACAGAATTTGACAGTTTTACGAGCTTACGAGTTTTTCGAGGCTTTTACACGTTTTCAGGAATGGCCTGAATGTTTTTTTTTTTCACTCAAATGTGTCAAACTTTGTGCCTGAAAAAGTGTTTTTGCGGAGAGTTCTTCTTCATTATTTTAATATGAAGAAAACTGCTGCCGAAAGTCATTTTTGCATCGGATCGTGACATTACGACAACCCGAAACGCAAATATTCATATGTGAAGCCCGGACAACCAGGACCTTCCCAGCCAAAGGCAAATATCCATGGTGCCAAGGTTATGCTCTGTAATGCTTACAGGTAACCGCTATCGAACAAAACTGATCCGTTTAAATAGAGCCATAGCCAAGAAACGACCGGAATATGCGACCAGATACGAAGTCATAATTTTTCAACAAGACAACGCTCGGCCACATGTTGGAAGACCGGTTAAAACCTATTTGGGAAATATTGGATGGGAAGTTTTGGCTCACCCGCCTTATAGCTCGGACCTTGCCCCTTCCTACTATCATTTATTTCGGTCTATGCAAAACGCTCTCACCGGGATACGTTTCACTTCAGAACAGGGAGTCAGAAATTGGGTTGATTCAATTTTGGCCTCATATGTTACCAGAAAGCAGGGAAAAAGTAGTAGCTAACGATGGACAATACTTTGAATTATACTATTGTACATGTTTTTCCTCAATAAACGTTGATTCAACGCTTAATTAATAGGTGTATAGGATTCCATTAATCGCCTGTTTATAAGGTCTACGCAATTGAGACCTGCTAAGGAGGGGTGGTAACTGACGGTGGCCCCACAGACTTCCCTACCCAAGCGTTTGGTTAGAGCGACCGTTAGGAGCTGTTGAGTTGTTCTTGGTCAGCTGTGGCGTGTGGCTTTTTAACCCTTTAACAGGAAGTATGTTTAGCAGCACCCTTTTTGCTTGGACGAAAGTTTTGCTGGGCCGCATTTTATCGATTTTGAAATCCCTTCGCGTTTTGGGACCCAGTCATTAAAGGGTTAATACGCCTTTCGACTTCCACCTGTGAAATCCGCTCTGTGGCTGTAAAAGGTAACAATCCATTTTCATTAATAAGGATGTATTCAGTCTTTACGTCTCGGTGCACGATGTTTTGCCGGTGCATATATTGCAGCACAAATGTGATCTCAGCGACATGAAATGCCCCTTTGTTTTCGGACAACCGTCTGTCATCGCTCAAACGGCTGAAGAAGTCACCGCCTCTCTCGTACTAGAATACTAGGTACAATTGCCTTTTGTCCCGAAAAGCATAGTGTATTCGAGCCAGCAATGGTCCAAATTTCAGTACCTCCACTTAGGTGTGGCGCCAGGATGTCGTTCTTTTGCATCACAACCCCTTGACATCCCTTGTCGTGTCCGGCGGTATTTAGGATTTCTAACACTTTCCGGAATACCCCCTAGCTCAGGATTCAGTGTCTCTGAAAATCGGCAGGGCTTACGTGGTCCTTATCTCCTTCTATTTGTACCTACATCTCCATAACCAAGTTGAGACGGCGGGAGATACTGGCCATGGCCAGTACCTGACAGCTTGCTGAATGTGCCCAAGTTAAGCGCCGCAGGGCTTTTATAGCCTTGATGTATTAATTCTGCTACATGTAGCTGATTCTCTGGTGTTTCCTTTATCTCTCTTTCCGCGGTGTGTCGGAAATCGAGACCATTGTCTGGTCATCGCTATATTTCAGTTGTTGTTTTGAATGTGTCTGCGAAATTGTGTTATACTTACGGCAAGAAAGAAAATTCTGATTACTAGCCGGGCTTAGAGAACCTGACCTGACGCAACAAAACGGGTATCATATTCGTTTTTAGAAGATCACAATCAAAACAATTTTCAAAATCTATTGGGGTTTTTAAAAACTTAACTTAATTTGTTTCAACGTGTTATAATTTGTTATCAAATAATATATATTTTTCCCGTGCAAAAACGACCCACTCTAATGTACATATCTTCGGGTTAAAACTACAACTAGAACTCTACATATATTGATGTTTTGAGTATAGAGAAACATGAAGAAAAACGGCTCTATGCTCCAGTCTAGTCCGTTTTTTGAAATGTAGTACCCATCCAATTTTATATAAAGAATAAAAAGCAGAAAACTTCAAATTTCCATATAAAAAGCTAAATTCAAAAAACTTAGAAAGCTTTTTTCTCAAAACATGAAAAATGTAGATGTCTAGTTGTAGTTTTATCCCGACGATATGAACAATTATGTATTAATGTAAACCATTTTATCTAAACATAATAATTTACTATAAAGTCACATATATCATATCTTCTTAGATTCAAGTAGTCAATGGTGTCATTCTTATTTCTTGGCGTCAATCTGTTCTACAGAAGCAAATTGATTATGGAGCCAAATTAGGTCATGTTGTTCTCTCCTTAGCCAAAATGGAATTGGATAACTTCTTTAAGAACGTTATGCCAGTTGCGGATTACTTTGATCAAAGCGATATGCTATTAGCGGTAAGATAAACATGAGAACTTACAATTATCTTAAGTCCGATATTAATTTGTCTACTTAATTTCAGGTCAATGGTGAACGCGCTCCATCGGATGTATACAAGGATTTTCGTACAGCTGTGCTTGATATACTCAGTACGCTTGAAAACCAAGAGGCCATTCTTAACGGAGTAACAGGTATGGGCAGAGGGATGAATGACATACCCGGCAGTATTGTTAGCGTTGATACCGCACCTAGTCAAGCGCAGAATATTACAGACGCAGCAAACCCAACTTCAAATGCCGCAATACCGAATGATCGGAATATCACGAATGCTGTCATCTCACATGTTGCTTCAAGTGCTGCCAATGCTGTGCACAATAGTGGAATTGGATACTCGGACGTTGTTGGTAATCAACCCAGACTTGCCAATGCTGCTACCAGTATGGCCACTGATGGAAATAGCATACCACCGGTAATTTGGGTAATAGGCGGACCAGGCAGCAATAAAGCAACATTATGTTTGAAAGCAGTGGGACTAAATCCAGGCTGGGGTCATATAAGGTAAACAGTGTTTTTTTTTTTTTGATTTAGTTTTAAATTAATTGCATTAAATGTTAATAGTGTGGGCAGACTTTTGCGTACTATAACTGATTCGGCACCACGGGCCAATACGGAGAGTTATACAATCAAGGAGGCACTATCTGCTGGTGAAATGGCGCCTGAGAAAGCGGTCAATTCGATGTTAGATGCAAATATACGACAACTGCATGAAAGATCCGGAATAATTATCGATGGGTATCCACGAAATCTGCAGCAAGTGAAATATTTTGAAAACAAGGTGGGTATTTATTAAGAAAACATATTTTCACTATCGCATATTTAAAAGATTAGTATCCTTGTTTGACAGATAGTTTTGTTTCTTCCATCCATATGATTTTAAAGAATATTTAGCATTAAATTGTTAAAAAAAAGAGTTGACGGGACAAAGCACTTTGAATGAGACACTCTGTTTTCAAATGAGCAAGGATTTGAGGGTGCTGATGTAAAACCTGCTAATTGAGGTGACTTCTCCGCATACACAACAGATCTTCCGGCGGTTCTACGACTAACGCTCCTTACCACTAATATTTTGCACTTGACTTAACCCTGCAGGATAGTCCGCCATAGATGTTTTCCCTCTACTATGCTCAGATATTCTTCATTTTGAATATGAAGCCTTCGAGTAACCTTCGGAAAACTTTGGGTTTTACGAAAAACTATCAATCAAAGCTTATTGATGAGAGGATATATAAAGTTTAACTTGGAATGGAAAACCTGTATAGCCATGATTCTATTTTGACTGAGATATCAAAGATATAATAACATTAACATATTTGGTCATATGATTATTGATAGTTAGGGGTTTTAGTTTTCTCCGATTTTTGTTTTGTTTTGAGATAGAGGATACATTATTCTGCTTTAGCAACAAACCTACTAAAGGATAAAAAAAAAAAATATAAATATAAATCTCTTTTCAGTATAAACAACGACCACCAGTAATTTTACTCGACTGTTCGAAACTTCAACTAGGAAGAGGACGCATTGATGATACGGTTTCGTCTTTTCGACGTCGCCTAGAACTTTTTAGAGAACTGACATTACCGATGCTAAAAGCTATGGATAATAGCAGTAGGCTGCAAATTGTGAGTACTTACACCTATACATTTTATAATTTAAAGCAATTAATTTTAATTTTTTCATCCAAATTATTAATATGATATTTTTCTACTCAGGTTGATGGGGATACAGACAGTCCATCAGTACAACGTGAATTTGAAAAAATCATTCGTTCTCACATACAGCAATTGACAACTCAGGGTAGTGCTGTTGGTAACTCGGCTAATCCCTATATGCATACAAATAACAAATCCGCCGCTACGGGTAATGTGCAGGACCAAACAGATGCGATATTGCATGATTTGGAAAATAACGTGCCTGGAGCAGTGCCAACAATAAGTAATCATGTGAGCCTGATGAATGGGCATTTAAAAAATCGAAATAGCGCTAAAAATGTCAATAATCACGTGAATAAAAGTGGCATGAACGGTGATGTACGTACCGGACAAGCTATAGATTTTAGACACATGCTTGAGGAGGCCGAACGATATCCGGTCGACTCGTATATGTAATCTAAATGTGCTCACACTGAGCATGCGCAAAGTTGGTAAAATTAATAGCGATGATAGATAAATGACATCCATGTTGGATTTGATTTTATTTTTTCAATTTAAAATGTGTTAAATCGAATTTAGCAAAGAACAAAAACAAATATTAAATTTATATTAAACATAATTTAGCAAGATGTTATATCTTAAAGATAACGTTATGTTTTTAACTAGTTTTAGTGGATTAAGCTTTAATTCAAAACATTTACACTAATTATTTAGAAATACGAAAATCGTATGAGGTTATTATAAAAATATTAATTAAGCGTTAAGTAAATTGAATGGATTTAAATTCAATAAATTTATTTAAAATTCTAACAATTTTCTTTATTAGTGATGATTTTAGTAGATGCATACATACTCAAAACACACAGTTCAGGACCAGGAGATTCTTAATTATTAAATTTTGCTCTATTCTTTAGCACCAAAAATTTTTTCCCAAGGTGGGCTTCGAAATTTTGGCTCAATCACCTTACAGTCCAGCCTTGGCTCCCAGCGATTTTTAACTGTTTCCAAACTTGAAAAAAGAACTTCGTCGGACGAAATTTTTAAGTGATGAAGAAGTGAAGGATGCAAATATCAAATACATACTTCCATTGTAATTGACCGACTCTCGCCATCTTTCGGGCAAAACCATAACACCGTCCTTAAAGATTTGCAGGGGACCTTTTTGCAATCCTCTAGAGAAATCAATTTTAAGCCATCAGGATAATTCTGCATTAAGTCAAACAAATGGTAATCCGTGGGCTGGGCTGCATGGTGGACGCATTAAAACTTCCCAGTTAAGTTCACTCAGTTTTTGGCAGGCCATCAACGTTAGCAATTCCTCGCTGAAGTAAATTTTACCTTACTGTTTTAGTCAATTCAGAATTTTCTCACAGTCTAGTAATTTTTAAAACAAACCTAAGTGGTACTTACCTTACTGTAAAACTCAAAAATAAAAAAAAACAATAATAAGTATAAACTGACCGCACTAGGATTCGAACCGTTGTACGTGCGTGTGATGGTTGAAAACATATCCTCTGCACTACTGGCCCATATGATGAAGAGGTATAAAATTTTTATATAAAGCAAATGTATGTCCAAACATAAATACTTTTACTAGAATTTTTAATTTAAATTGGTTATATATTTTTATGCTATTAACCTTACTGGAAAGTTCAAACACAAAAAATTATGAAGTCAAAATGGTTATATAAGAAAAGGAAATTTGTGTTTGAAATTTTTTGTTGATTTCTTTTATTTTATGACACTAATTTTTCCCCTTGAGCGTGTTAGTAAAAAAATTAATTTAACTTGCACTAGACCCTGCAGGGAATTGATCTCAATATAAGCTAAGTTTTCGTTGATTTTTTTATAAGCTCATCTAGTTTTTTTCTGAATTGTTTTTAACATATTTTAACATAGCCATGTCCGGCAAAGTAGTGAGGGCTCCCTATATCTGCATGTGTTTTCAACTAGTTACTGGCTAGCTTCTCATAAGTTAGATAATAGTGAGCCAAAATATTACTGACTTATTCCCAATTATTTCGTAACTTACTGTTTGATTTATTTTTCCATACACAATAGTGAGTTTCACAAAAGCTAAACAATGATGAGCGACATATATTTTAAATATATTTTTTGTTTTATTTATTTAAAATAACTCGATCATATATTAATTATTACAAACGGATATTGGAAACATGGCAGTCCTCTAAATAACAGTTACATACTGAATTATTACAAGTAAAATTTAGCTTTTTACAATTCTTTAAATAATATAATATGTCATTTATGATTCAAGGTGAAAAAAGAAAAATTGAAAGGAATTAAAATTATAAGAATAGTAAGTTTTTAATATCATTTTTTATTTTTTAGCTATACAAAAGTTATGAAAATATCATTTGTTTAATAATTTTTAGGGTTTCACGCAATTCTTTATCAGCATCGCCATTGCATACTGCTCGAATTGCATTTATAGAAAATAAAATAACATAATTGAACGCACTTTTAAGTTATAATTTGATATATACTCATTAACACCTCTCATACTCCACAAACATCCTTAAGACGATGTCCGTCAAGTTAGCCCCGCCATTTTTGATTTTTCAAAAACAAATTGTTGTGCTGTAATGTGCTACACTTGTGCTATCATGTGCCGCTAATAAAATTTTTCTATTTCAATTAGTTTGGTTTTATAGCCAAATTTCCCTTTTTTTGAAAAAAAGTTAGCCCCGCCATTTTCGATTTTTCAAAAAAAAAAATTGTTGTGCTGTAATGTGCTCCACTTGTGCTATCATGTGCCGCTAATAAAATTTTTGTATTTTAATTAGTTTGGTTTTTATAGCCAAAATTCCCTTTTTTGAAATAAAGTTAGTCTCGCCATTATAGCGAATCTAAAAGCTCAGTACGAAATATGAAAAACAGGATGTTTCAAAAACGAATATCGCCCCTTAAGACTATGCAATACTTTTTTTTTAACATTTGACATTCCAAACAGCATGCATGGATGGAATGGAATCCACCAGCGGATGACTAATACGAGTACGTTCCAAGCGATGTTTTGTAAAAAATTTAAAAACATAAAAAAAATATTTCAATAATTCAGTTTTTATTTTTTCGCAGATTTATCTGTTGTTGTTGTTGTTGTCTGTTATAGGGTTGTTCCTAAATTTCAAGAAAATTGCTATTTTCCATTTTTCTTTTTTTCCACAAAAATTTACCAATACAGCAATTTCAGATGCATGTTGCAAATCAAAAGAAAGGAAATAATTAGGGTTTTTGGAAAAAATTGTTAAAATTTTTGAAAAATCGTCACATCTCGAAAACTATGACCCGAATTGAAAAATTTTCATATGACGCCAATATTTTTGACATTCATTCAGCGGTTCCCAACTTATACCGGTTTTTATAAAAGCTGAGGGCATAAAGAAGGAAGATGCAAGCGATCCAGAAGCCGAAGAGCGAAGCCCGAATCCAAAAAAGAAGATAACAACTCTCCAACGGCATTGGGCAGAATATTCAAGCACAACAAGGCTGGCCAAAAGCCAATGTCGGTATCTAGAGAAAGGAGGGCCAGAAGATACGTTGACGACAAAAGATGAACCGAAGAAGGACACGATCAGACAAACGATAAGGATTAGATCGCCGAGCCAATTCTTCCCGAAGCTCTCATCGTCCACCAAATAATAACGATCACAGCATGCGCCAAGACAACGAGATAACTTCCTCGATACCACCTCGACGTAGCCGCAGTCGCAGCAGGAGCGTGATTTCGCTAAGCAGAACGAGTACCATGAAAAGTGCCCTACGGTGAGAAGCTGGGCTTGGGAGCGGCACCGGAGCTCTCATCGTCCAGGGAGGATGAGCCAGAAACAACGAATGATAACGATCACAGCGTGCGCCAGGACAATGAGATAACTTCCTCGACGCAGCCGCAGTAGCAGGTGCGTGATTTCGCTAAACAGCATGAGTATCATGAGCAGCAGAAAGGTTAGCCCTACGGTGAGCAGCATTGGGCCAGCCAGCAATCCCAGCTCACCCAAGCAGCAACAACAATGGTGACTATGCCGAAGCAGTGCCAAGAAGCTGGGCTCGGGAGCTTTCCACCGGTTCCCCGACCATCTCATGTACCGCACGCTGGCCGTCGCCCACATGTATGGCACCAAAACCGCCGCCGGCGCATAAGTTGTACGCCGTCACACCCTGCTCACCCAGAATCCATCAGCAGGGAGCAAATGAAGTGCTTTCTGCAGATATTACAGACCCAGCCAGCTCAAGCCTACCAATCAGCACAACCAGCCATCAGAACAAGTATGGAGCCGCCGAGTATACCAGCAAGGGCGGTTCCCCCAACGGCGAGACGGATCTTGGAGTTTTCGCCACCGCAAGAGGTGGAAGATGCTGTTGCTAGTAATGCTATCTCAGAGAATTGAGCCGCCGACGGCTGATAAAAGAACTTCAAGAGTGGATTTTCTAAAATTTTTTAATTTTATTTATTTACTTAAATTTTATTTATAATATAAAACTTTACTTCGCTTAGTTTAATCAAAACACAAATTTTTGATAATTATTTGTTTAAGAGAACCCAAAACGAATTGAACAAAACATGATTTTTTTTTTGAAAAATAGATCAACTTGGAAGAGTCACAGCGTAGCCAAAACTGAGTCTTTCCTCTAAATATTTTGTTTTTATTTTATTGATGCAACCTGTCGATTGATACCAATATTGTTAGGTTTCGAGTCACAAAAAAATTTACATGTTTGTCAATGGGCCAACGCAGTGTGCGCCGTGAGGGTCAAATGCTTGTCTTCGTTTAGTAATCCAAATAAAGTGGGGTTGTTTCATTTTTGAAAATACTGCATACAACTTTATGTACGTAAATGTAAACTTTCATATAAAGTAATTAAATAATTTTATAAAATTTTTGTTTACCATTATTGACAGCAATTAAATACTTAACTTTGTAGACATTTTCAAATATTTGTTGAATAAAAACATCTGTGATATTCACAGTACGCGACAAATTGCCTCTGCACAGCTGAATGCATTAAGTCGTTATCACTAGTAATCATCTCAAAGCCGCTATATATGATAAGCGAAATCGGGCATTGTTATAAATTTCTATTATCAGTTTATGATAGCCGAATGAACAAGCGAGATTTGCTGCCGAGCGTCTCTTATTGTAGCCAGCCTATGCACAGGTCTGTCTGGCTGTCTGTCTTCCAAGATGACAGTTCCATCGTGTACCCAAATTAAAGCGGCACAGCCGTCACTCTATAACACGCTTCGGAAGTATGTGTGTACAATGTTCATATTGTATGAATTGTGACTCTAAAGTCCTTATCTAAATGAAACTTATTTGTTTGTTTTTGTTTTTGCTTTTTCTTATTTATATTTCATACGCTCTTTTATTATTTCTACTTTCATCGACTACATCCAAGAGTGATCGTTCAGTATCAACCGATTATCAGCCTCAGTAACGGTGTTAGTTATTTTAAAAATTTTGAACGTATCGGTTGTAATTTTCTTTTCCGTATGTAAAGTCATTGCTCTCTTTTCTGTTGACAAAAACGGAAATTTTTGGTTTATTGAAAAAGAAAAAAAAATTTGTTTTTTTTTGGTAAAAAGTTGGTTTGAAAACATTTAAAATTTCAAACAATGGCAGAAGGAAATCTCCTTAAACAGCATCGACCCAATGTAGGACTTTATCATTACTATCACTCGGATTTCTACTACTCAATGCCGAATTTGCATAGTAAGTAAAATAATTTTTAAATTCGACTGATCAAGGATCAGAGAAGTTTAAATGTACAATAGATAATGCATAGTTACAGTGATTAAGAGACTACCAGAGCGCTATATAAAGAAGTGGTACCTACCAAAAAAAATCAGCGTCACAATTGATGGGTTTTTATGCATAAATTGATATTCAAACTCCAAGGGATTTTTCGAACAGTACCTAAGTACAATACAAATTGCAACAAAACAACACATTAGAGAGTTCGAGATTCCGTATTGGAGCTCGAGTTCCAATTTCAAATAAAAACTCCATACGGATACTCTTGCAACCTTTTTATTTCGAATTCTTACACTAGATAAGCAGGTTGTTGGAAAATCAAACGCTTTTAACAGTCGATGGTGCAGCTACGATTTTGTAGTGGTTCAATCACCAAGCTCTCATTGTCTTCGCTACTACTCTACGAAACCTTTTTTTGATAGCCAAAAGTTAGGTTCTGGGTTAAGTTTCTGCGTGGAATGATAGAAAATTCGAATAAATTTGGAACGCTTACCCTTACCTTGAAATTATGAAAACATATAAAATTTTGAAGAATCCAAGATCAACTAGCCGAAAATGGGTGTTATTTTTTTTATATGTGACCTGGTCTATGAAAAGGGGGCTAGCGTGCAAAAAGCAAAAACAAGTTTTCGAGAAAACAGCTGGAAAACAACTATTAAAGGTCAATTCTATGTAAATCGGCAAAATGTGGAGCGTAAATTTTTGACACCTAAGCCTCCTTTTCGTAGACCAGGTCCCATAAGGATTTTTCAATAGGGACGCTACAAAAGTAGACCGATAGGGACAGCAAACGACGCCATATTTTTTCCCGCTCTCTTGACATTTCTCTTCAGTAAGGTTTGCCATTTCATCATGGATAGATATACGAGCCAACAACGAGTATAAATTATTAAAATTTACTACCGAAATTCAGAATCAGTGGCCTCAACTTTAAGAGAGCTACGTCATCTTCAGCGATGAGGCTCATTTCTGGCTGAATGGCTTCGTCAATAAGCAAAATATGCGTTAATTGTCAGGCAGCAATCCACACATGCTCCATGAGTCACCATTGCATCCCGAAAAAATTACGGTTTGGTGCGGTTTATGGGCCGGCGGCGTCATTGAGCCGTACTTCTTCCGTGATGATCAAGACCGGCACGTTACTGTGAATGGGAATCGCTACCGTTCAATGATAACCGAATATTTTTGGCCCGAATTGGATTATATGGACTTGGACAATATGTGGTTTCAACAGGACGG
This sequence comes from Calliopum simillimum, assembly GCA_951812925.1. Taxonomy (NCBI): domain Eukaryota; kingdom Metazoa; phylum Arthropoda; class Insecta; order Diptera; family Lauxaniidae; genus Calliopum; species Calliopum simillimum. Next base: position 86,522,150 of record OX638369.1, on the reverse strand, counting down.
CGCCACAAGCCACACAGCGAATGTCACAATCAATTTATTGAAAACCAAGTTTGGTGAACGTGTTATCTCACGAAATGGCCCAGTCGATTGGCCACCTCGGTCGTGCGATTTGACTCCGTTAGACTATTTCCTGTGGGGCTACGTCAAGTGTATGGTCTATGCCAACAAGCCAGCGACGATTGATGAACTTCGTACGAATATCGATCGTGAAATAGCAGCAGTATCGGCCGATGCAGACTATGTAGTAACCACGGCAGTGGGTGCACTTCTTTGCGCGATCTGCTTGGTCAGCTTTAAGCAGTATGGCGTGGGTGATTCTCTCCATCCCCATGGTATGAAGAATAGTAATGTCCAAAACCCAAAAATTTTAATACAAATGACTAGTTGCTGATAGAAAGCGATTACTGTACGTGTTGTTTTTTTTTTTTTTTTTGTGTTTGCGCTATCATTTATAGCTACCTAACAAGTCAAATTCAATTTAGGATCTTTTTTACTAAATGTTTACAAGTCTATCCAAATTAATTGCAAATAATAAACGAAATATTGGTTAGTACCGCTTTGTTGTTTAGTTTTTTTTTTTTTTTTTAAGTTTATATTTGTTTTCGTTTGATAAACTTCCCAACAAACAATTTTATAACCTGAACGCTTAGAAAAAGTTAATTTCCAAATGTTTTTATAACCAATTTTCAAACGTTTTTTGGAAAATATTATTTTTTTATGATTTTTACAATTAATTTGTAAGGTTAAAATCAACAATTAGAAAAATGTTTACTTCCAAAAGTTTTTGTAATCGTTTTCCAAACTTTCGAAACATTTGTTATTTTGTTTTTTCAGACTTCTCGAGTTAAGTAAAACAAAAGTCAATTGAATCATAACTGGCACGTTATGTCAGTTGATTATGTTGTCGACTCATAACTTCGTAGGTTCAATTCTCAGTAAACATAAATGTATTTTAATTTTTAATTAAATATACAAAATGTTTGGAAAATGTTGTTTAATGAACTTAATAAACACTAACAAAATGTTAATTGATAAACTAAAAAACAATTTAAAAATATTGAATAAAAAAATTTGGAATAAGCTTGTTCACAATTATTTTCACAAGCTTGCTATGAAGGGTCCAATTTCGGTTGTTAAATAATGAAAATTCAAGAATTTCCAAACATTTTGCAAGTTATTTCCAAACGAAATGTTTGCTACACTAAGCGTGTAATAAGTTATTTTCCAAACTTTTTTGTTTGTTGGGTTTAGACTAAAAAACAAAGGCACGTGAAAGATTAAGTGCACTGATGACAAATAATCGCACTGAATCTACAAGATTTGAAAAATCAAATTCAAATCCATAAATTTATTTGATTAAATTTATTTATTTATTTAATCTGTTATTTGAGGAATTAATAGTCGAAGAGTTGACAACATTCAATTTCTGTCCATTTTTATTTCTTATTAATAAAACAAATTTTATGTAATCGTGCGTTAAAAGGCGTTTGATCGTGCACTCATAAATTTTTGTGGGAAAGCTATTGATAAAAGCTATTAATTTGATATATAAATACATATGTATGATGTTCCTACAATAACTGATTACGATTTCAAAGACCTTCCATCTGCATTCATATGTTGTTATCGATATGTTTGCGAGATATAACCGCTTAAACGGAAGTCACCAAAAATAAATTTTAAATTTAAAACGTAGAAAGAAACGTAAGGAATGTTTCATTTCATTAAAAAGGTCCATCCTTTATATTGGTCAGCATTAGTCTTCTAGAAGCTTGACAAAAAAATCAGAGAAAAATCTTTACCGATGCGATGCTTCACCACTGCTGCTACATTTCTCTTTGGACGCAAAAGCTTACCAATATTACTGCAGAAACGTCTCGGCTTTATTACCACTTTTGGCATATTAGTCTAGGCAAATTAGCATTTGAAATAACAATAATTAGCGGAAAGCTGAAAATCGGTACAGACTTTAGAAGAAACACCATTGCAAATAATCTGTCCCCACCGTCATAGAGAATCGCACGTAATACAAAATGCATGAAAAAAATTTTTCCTAGGGCACATCGTTTCCGAGATATTTTGAAAAAATTTTTTTTCTAAATTTTACGATTGTCGAAAGATATCTCCTAAACTATGCGACGCACGAAATAAAAACAACAAGCAGTTTCTAAAGCAAGCAATTCCCTATAAACGGTATTTTTACTTTTAACGTCTGACTCACCGTTCATGAGATAATTAAATTTAAAGCTCAACACATCACTATACGCACTCATAAGCGGCACACACATTTTAATAATTTTTGCCCCAATTTAAATTAGGATGTCTCACAGTGATGCGATAGAAGGCATTTGCGTAAAAAATTTTTGTGTAAGTTTAATTTTTTTTTTAATGTCATCCTACTGCAAATAGTCCAATTAAGAAATCCCCTCAATATTTTTAAAAACAAGTTTGATTTGTAAGTTTTACAGCTATTTAACCCCTTGAGATCGAAGCCTAGACCATTGTAGATATTGAAAAATGAACTTCGGATTAAGTTTTCTAGTGATTAAATTAAGAAAAAAAAGTAGGTCCGGAAAATCCCCTTATAGCCGGAAATGGTGCAGTCATATTACACAGTGCAGCAAAAAAAATCCAAGAAAATTTTTGAATACTATTCCAGAAAGAACATGATGTTACTAGTAAATACCTATCTGTATTTCGCTTGTTTGGCTCCAGGTCAAATTTTAAAGTACAATAAAAATTGCTTCAAAACTGCTTTTTCAAAGTTGCCACGGCTATAAGTCGTAAACCGTTTGAGATTTTGCTTTGCAATCTTCAACGAAGTTGTAGATATAGACTAAAAGAAAGAAATTGTTCAAAAAACGGACCCAAAAAATTGAGTTTTCGGTCTTAAAATCAGAAAATGCCGAAAAATTTGACAATTTTTAGTCGTAGCTGTAAAACCGTTCCGTGTTTTGCCAAACAATTTAAACAAAATTTTAGCCAAGACTTAACTGAACAAGTCTCTAGAGCATATCAATAGCATACGAGTACTCCTTGATACTAATTTTAATTAAAATATTGATGTATCCAAAAATGCTTGGGGTCCTATGTGACCCCATCGGTCTCAAGGGGTTAAAGTCAAACTTTTTTTCGAAAAAAAATCAATTACGAAAATTTCCTAATCGCAGCACTTTTTAGAAATAATTACTGCTCCTAAGCCACAGAAGCAATTCTTATAAAATAAAAAGCAAACAGAAGCCAACATACCAATTTATTTTTAGTATTTTTTTATGCAAATTTATTGAGCCAAATTAAAGTTATTTTAGAATTTATCTGAAAAAATTTTCAATCATTAAAAACCGGAAAATGCAAAATTTCTTTAGAGCAGAAGAGAAAAAGACGGGACTTGCGGGCATTGCCCAAAAACGTAAAGATAGAACAGGCATGATATTTTAAGATAGAGATAATTCACAACCCCGTTTTTCCCCGTTTGCTTTATATATCAATCTGAATATACCGTTTTTACGTAAAAATCAGTGATTTTGTGGCATTTACATTTCTAAAGGTATGCAATATTTTTCAAATTTTTTTAAATTTGTGAATTTTTTTGTAGCATACTTTTACATGCTAAAACTTAATTTGCTTGACGTTACTGTTAATTGTTTATTGTGTGTCGTTGCGTGCAAATATAAATATGAAATTAAAAGAAATTTTAGATTTTTGGCTTTCACCGCTTAGCGCTACAAAAAGTGAATCAGTTTATCAGTTAATAAGGAAGTGTAAAGATTTATTTATTATTTATTTATTCTAATGTACGCAGTTTTTCATAAAGCCTACAAGTATGCACAAACATTTTATGCTGCCAACTTCCATTGTTTTATTTACTTAAATAACTTTTTTTTGGTTTGTTGCAGATAAAAATTAATTGCATTTTTGAAAATAAATTGAAAAAATACATTAGTATGGTAAATTTCATAATAATCGGACCAAAACTGTAAAAATGCCGTTCATTTGTATGGGGTGACAGCACTGTGTGTCTCCCAAACTATAAATCGCATGAAAACAAAATGTGAAACGTTTTTATAGGAAATTTTATAAGCTACAAAATTGTGGACACAAATTTTTCCCTAGAAGTTACCGCTGGCGAGATATTTTCAAAAAACTATTTTTTGTGACCTTTGACCTTGAATAACTTTCTTAGCTCACATGGGATCAACGGGGACTTTTGACAGATTATTTGCAATGGCGTTTCTAAGGTCTGTACCGATTTTCAGCTTTCCCCTAAATATTGTTATTTAACATAAATTTTTATGATAATTTTGCCTGGACTATATGGTATGTGTAGCAAGGTGCCAACATTTGTTTTTTTTTTTTACCCTACACCAGGGTATATTCACTTTGACCTTCCGTTTGTAACGCAGAGAAGGAGGCGTGGCAGATATAGAAAAGTACATATATTCTTGATCAGCGTCACCTCCTGAGTCGATATAGCCATGTCCGTCTGTCTGGCTGGCTAGCTGGCTGGCTGGCTGGCTGGCTGGCTGGCTGGCTGGCTGGGTGTGTGTGGAAATAAATTTTTTCGGAAAACTGAGCAACATAATTCAATGAAATTTGGTATTCTGCCTTCGTCGTAAAAGTAAGCTCGGGGGATTGAAAATGAGCGAAATCGGTCAACGGACACGCCTACCGCCCATACAAAAAATATATTCAAAATGCAATAATAAGAGCATTATTTGCAATAATAGAAGCAAAATACACATAAATACTAGAGAAAATAAGTATAAGCTCTGAGCGAAAACTAGGCGAATTCGGACTAGAGAGCGTGGCACCTCCCATACAAACAAAAGTTTCAAAATTTTATACGGAAAGCGTTTTTTGAGAAAACCCAACAAAATTACACTCAAACACTTGGATCTATAAATGCAAACTATACGCAAGATCTAAGTAAACTCGGACAAGAGGGCGTGGCACCTCCCATATAAGCAACTGTTTCAAAATTTTATAATGAAAGTGTTTTTTGAGATAATCCAACCAAATTTAACTCAAACACGAAGAACATTAGTTGTAAACTCTGAGCTTAAAGTAGGCGAAGTTAAAATCAAGGTAAGCTCGTAGACGAGGGCGTGGCACTTCCCATATAAGCAATTTGTTCTTATACTCTCCTAATAATATACTTGAAATGCAGTGTCGGAAAAATATACTCTTTTTTTCAGAAATCAATTTATTTCACCGAAACTAACGAACCAACCAAAAAGTGATGTGGATTTCATTTGTAAGTAATTTAATTACCTTTAATATGACATATTATTTGTTTAAATACAAACATTGGTTCTTGAGATATTTGTATTTTAATGGAACTATCTTTTTTTTTTTCCAAAAACCGAAAATGACCGATATCTCGAAAACGACACGAAATAAAAAAAAAAAATGCGATTTTCGGAATCAGCAGCCCATTTTCCATATAAAATGAGTAACGGCATTCGCTGGGAATTTTGGCTGTAAACTAGTGTAATTAACCGTGAATAGAAAAAATTTACCGCTCTCATAGATTCTGAGATATAAAAAATTGGCTGACCAACTTTAGTTTTCTTAAAATTTTCTGATGAGGATACAACCAAATAATTAACCGATATTTAACCATGGAAACAAAAATTCATACAGGGTGCTCCAAGCCGAGATAACGAACATAGCACCCTGTATCCTTAGAAAAAACGGAATTTTTATTCAATTATCTTATTCTACACTGAAAATAAGCAAACATTTGCTGCAACAATTTTTCTATTAAATGTATATTTACAAAGTTAGACGCAAACGAAAATATGGTCTGTTAAGTTCATATGAAGTTAGAAGACCAACATTTTTTTTTTTTTTGAGTTGCTCGAAAAAATTTTGATGGGGGAATTTCCCGTTAATTAACCGATAATTAGCCGTGAAAAGAAAAAATTTACCGCTCTCATAGTTTCTGAGATATAAAAAATTGGCTGACCAACTTTAGTTTTCTTAAAATTTTCTGATGAGGATATAACCAAATAATTAACCGATATTTAACCGTGAAAAATAAAATTTATACAGGGTGCTTCAAGATAATTGAAGAAAAATTCCGTTTTTTCTAAGGATACAGGGTGATATTTTTGTTATCTCGGCTTGAAGCACCCTACATAAATTTTATTTTTCACGGTTAAATATCGGTTAATTATTTGGTTATATCCTCATCAGAAAATTTTAAGAAAACTAAAGTTGGTCAGCCAATTTTTTATATCTCAGAATCTATGAGAGCGGTAAATTTTTTCTTTTCACGGTTAATTATCGGTTAATTAACGATACCTCAACTAACTTCAGATACCTCAATTTTCAGCCTTTAGAAATTAATTTGATCAAAATCGAAATTATGACATGTTTGAGACCATGTATCAGCCGCCTGTTCTACAGTTCGCGTGACTGACCGACAGTTTATTGGTGTACACAATTACTATAACCAACTGTATCAAAACTAGCTTTTAGAAACGCAAAGTTGTTTTTAAGCGCTGGCTCTCCGGCTACTAGTTTTTTTTTTAATTTTTCTAAATGGATCAAAAAAGAAAAATAAACATCAACGAGTCAATCAAACATAAAAAACTAGTAAGGGTGTTACCTTTGGCCTGGCCAAACATTAAATACCCTACACAGCAGTATTTTGAAAATTTTGCTAATATGGGAGGTGCCACGCCCTCCGAATTCACCCAGTTTTTTCTCAGAGCTTACATTTATAGTTTTTAGTATTTAAGTGAAATTTGGTTGGATTATCTAAAAAAATGTTTTCAGAATAGCGTTATGAAGCTTTTGCTTATATGGAAGGAGCCACGCCCTCTTGTCCGATTTTGTCCAGTTTTTGCTTAAAGCTTGCATTTATAGTTTTTAGTGTCCGAGTTAAATCTTGTTCGATTATCTCAAAAAACGCTTTCTGTACAGCGTTTTGAAGCTTTTGCTTATATGAGAGGTGCCACGCCCTCTTGTCCGAATTCGACCAGTTTTTTGTCAGAGCTTGCGCTGACAATTCGTAGTATTTATGTGTATTTTGGTTGCGTTGTTGAGAAAAATACTCAAAAATTTGCATTTTGAAGATATTTTTTGTATGGTAGGCGTGTCCAATGACCGATTTCACTCATTTTCAATCCCCCGAGCTAACTTTGACGACGGAGGCTGTGTACCAAATTTCATTGAATTATCTTGCTTAGTTTTCCCAAAAAATGTATTTCCACACACAGCCGTTACCCAGCCAGCCAGCCAGACAGACGGACATGGCTATATCGACTCAGGAGGTGATGCTGATCAAGAATATATATACTTTTCCATATCTGCCACGCCTCCTTCTCTGCGTTACAAACGGAAGGACAAAGTGAATATACCCTGGGTGTAGGGTATAAAAAACATACTTATTATACCCTCAAAGACCTTAATATCTCAGGCCTATTGCTTATAAGTCTTTAATAAGAATGCGACAACTTATGCAGTACACAAACCTACCACTATGAGTTATGTAAATTAAACATTCCTTGTAAAAGTACCAACTTTAAGGGAAATTCGTTATCATATGTTTAACTTTTAATCAGATATTTTGGGAAATTTTTTGTTGTCTGTCAGGAGAAGTGCGTTTTATTTTTGTTATTGCTCAACTGACGTTTCTCTTCGACATCTTGTTATTAGTCGGTTTTGTTTTGTTACGATTTTTCCGTATGCGTTTTCCCTCACCGATAGCAGTCGACATGAGTTTGTTCTCGTAGTGGGTCGTTTTTCACAGTGTTTGTGTGAAGAATATTTTTTGCTGTTTCAGTTTTCCACAAAATCAAAGTGAAAATTTAAATAAAAAAGCAAAATTTATGAAATGAACGAAAAACAAGTGATATAAAATTATAATAAAATTAATTCCTCAGATAAGGAGAATAAGTTTTAAAGACGATGAAATTCAAAATGGTTCTTTTACAGAAATAAAATTAATTTATGGTATGGTGCGGAAAAATAATAAAAAATAACCCGTACTTTTGCCATTGTTTACATTGTGCAATGGGGTGCTTTTTTTGTTTTCTATTTAATCAAAATAAAGGGAATCGTATCGCTTCCATTACATAAAACAATAGACCTTATAAATAGAATGAAGCCACAAAATAAAAAAATTAAAAATCATGTTTTTTAATACAATAACAACAGAGACAAAGATAAAAATGAATACAAATTTTAATGAGACATGGGCGTAGTTCGCATTCAGATTTATAAAACGGAATGTCATTTTAATTATAAAATTAAGTTTGTTAATTCAATTATTAAAAAATATAATACAAAGCAATAATGAAAAAAAAAAAAAACAATAAAAACAAAGCAGAATATACGATATAAGCAGATTACGAGTAGATTGTCAAATTACTATGAATATTTTACATACATACGTTAAGCACAAACATACAATCTATTAGCATCAGGGTGTTCCACAAAACTTTAAATGTATCTACATAATTATTAATCAATGAAAAATTAATGGCTGTTAAACCAAATCAAATAATATCGCCAAGCATGAAGAAGTCGATGGAACAAGTTTACTGCAGCCATACCTACTCGATTTCGAGGAAAACACAAAATTTATTTGTTACTAATATGCCATAAAATAAATAAACCTGATTTAAGTAACACCTTTTTCAGTGGGCATTAAAATAATCCTGTTTTCGATTAGTTTAAAAAATATATATATCGTCACCTAAAATCCAAGAAGACGTAATAGCAATAAAATTCAAAATTGAGCTTTTGATTGATTATGGTCAGAGATGATATAAATACATATACAATCGGTATATGTATAAAAATCCCTAATTTATGAGTCAACAAACTTAGAAACTCCACTTTTTCAAAGCTTTTTATAATCTTCGCAATATGGCCATATTTAAAAATGCAACAATAAACTACATCGTAAGGGCATTATCTTTGGCCTACCCAAAAATAAAATTGTCTACATTACAGCATTTTGAAAATGTTGCTTGCCTTCTTGTTCGAATTCACTTACTTTTTGCTCAAAACATGAGCTAGATATTCGAAGAGACTGTGCAAAATTTGGTTGCGTTACTTCAAATAACGCTTGCACTTCAGTATTTTGAAATGTTTCTTGTATGGGAGGTGGTACGTCCTTTTGGATGAGTTCGCCTAGTTTTTGCTCAGAATTTCCACTAAATATTCCCAGTATCAATGCGAAATTTGGTTGCATTACCTCAAAAAACGCTTGCGATAGAACATTTCAAAAACTTTGAGTGTATACTCTCATACTGTCTTGTCCGAATCAACTAATTTTCTGTTCAGAGCTTGAATTTACTATCTTTAGTATCTGAGTGAAATTTGGCTTTATAACCTCTAAAATCACTCTCGGTCAGCCAGATGGAGATACCTGATCAAGAATATACATATATATTTTGCCATGCCTACCACGCATCTTTCTGCGTTACAAATGGAAGGACAAAGCGAATATACCCTGAATTAGGGTATACAAACAGAAATAAAGCTGATGATGAAGATTTATCGTGAAACTTGGTAGAATTAACGTGCTTCAGAAATAACGACGAAATCACAATATCAAAATTGTTGGTTAAGCAATTCATTTCTCTACAAAGCAATATTTCTAAGGCCTGTTAATTTTTTACATAGCAACTCAAACATGCAGTTCTTTATAAGGCACGACAACAAATCACTCGACTATTTGCGCAATATAATGCGTTACATGGTTTTTCTGGCGTAAAAAAAGTCTCACAAGTTATTTGCTTATATCGCGTTCTGTGGGTTTACATTTTTATGAAACACCCTAATACCTAATCATAAAGGCGACTATACACGTAATTAAAAAATAAAATGGTTTAGGTTGTACGTGTACAATCATTATTCAGCAAGTTTAGCTGTTTATATTGCACAATTTTTGAAGTTAAACTTGTTTGGCCGCAATGGGGGTAAGAATTTAAGGTCATGATACATTTTTGTGACACTTTATATTACATCTCATTGTGTATGCGAGAGGGAAAATGAGAGCGCGCAATTCTCAAACCATTTGAATACTTTATAGTATCTATCGTTTACGAGTATTTCTGAAAATGCACGGTTAAATCTTTCAAGACTGCGTGTGTAAAATCTCGGTTATATGCACAAGATTTGCATTGATATAAATATGGTTGTGGACATTGGTAATGCGCGCGATTTATATTTCGGGGAAAAACTGAAAATTCTATATTTTTCTTCATATGAGTATGTACTCGTATTTTGCAGCTTCTTCACAGCATAATGAACTCAGTTCATGATTATGTTTTGATGTTACTAGTTTTAATTTATCGATAAAAATAACAAGAAATAGGTTGGCTGCACTGGATTTTATCAACAATTAAGGGGCAAATGAGGTTAGCTATCATCACCATTCGTTTCATACAAAGAGTTTGCTAATTCTATGTACGTGTCAAATGAAATGCAGCAATTGCAAAACAATTGTGCAATTCATGCCAATAAACCAAATAAACTACTAAACTTGAAGAATTTTGACGATTGGGTTCTGATGTCAGAGAAATTTTCAAATTGACTCAATTCTAGATAAATATTCATAGATGATCATCATAAGCGTTAGAAACCATCTGAAATATTCTTGTGGGGTTCTAGGGACCTCGAGAACATTTCATTAAAATTATTTTGCATATATAATGTCCTATATGACAATCGCGTGTATAGTCGCCTTAATACGAGCATGTACGTACAGATAGACATACAAAACTACGCATAGTTTGGCTGAGGCATCTTCTCTTCCTACTCAAAACAAATTTCGATCAGAGCACGAGCACGTTTGTAATGCGAAGCAAACAAAAACAAAGGAGACGGCGAAGAAGAACAAGAATTGCACTTGTTGTGTTCCCAACGAATTCATTATTTAAAATGTAAGTTCGTAATTAAGTGTGTTTCAATATTGTTTTTGTAATTATTTTTGTTAAAAAGTCAGAATTGAAATGAAAATTTTTAGTCACCCAATTATATGTATGTATCCACATACGTCACATATCCGCAATTGCACGTTATTTCCACTTCAAAATGATACCCCGAATCAGGCTTTCCCAAATTTAGAGATGATTTTTGGTTAAATTTAAACGTTCACACACTCTTACCCTCCATCGAATACTCTTATTGTAGTGACCTTGTCTACTCATTTGCATATCGTTTATTTAACAATGGCAATGACTTTGTAATCTGGTTTCTATGCTTCGTTGGTTCTTTTATTCTTTTATTTCACATATTGTTTATAAATAGTTTGGTTATGTTTTTTTACCTCTGTTAATACGAAATATGACATTGAATGTAAATATTCTTATAAGGTATTAGCGGGTAACTGGGCTGGCTTTACGAATGAAATGCATAATCTGATTTTGCATTATCCGTAACATAATATGTATATCCACACTGCTGTCGATGCTGCCTGTTCACATTTACCTACATCGTTTTAATTCATTATGTTTACCTTTTTGAGAACCATGTACTTCGAGTTCACTGACAATTATATTGAGAGTATTTCAACAAACGTCCCAAGAAATCATTATAAGCTCATGAGACTTTGAATATTTGAATTGATTTCACAGTTTTGACACGTTTACGAGTGAGCTACCGCCCCGCCACCTGCATGGCTATGCCACAGTAGACATTCCTAAATTATTTACTATTCTGTCACGTACAACATGTTGTATGAATAACATTTAATTAACATGAAAAAACAAATTTTCCTTTTAATACTTTCTGCGGTCGTGAACATTCAAAAGTTAGGAAAAGTGGAAAATATTTCAAGTAATTTCAGAAATTTGAACGAACTGAATTGGTTCCTACGAGCGCCTGTTGAATAAATGGTCGAAATAGAGTGTGTGATTTTTAGGATTTTTATGAAGTGAAACTAGAGTTCACCTTGTGGCCGAAATTCGACCATTTCGATTTGACTTTAAGCAAACAAACTCTCATTAGTAACCATGTCTGGGAATTTTCTCTTTAGGAGCGTGGCACTGCTTACTTTAAAACCAAAAGTTGCTTTGAAATACAGAAAGATCTGGTAGTAAATGCGCGATAGGATATCCGATTCGTGGATATTTTACTTCACAAAAACTCACTGTAGGGGGAGGTTAATATTCTCACTTTACACATGCCACTCTCCTTATGCAAAAGTTGTAAAAAAGCACCTGTTTAGTTACTATCCTGTTGTCTGTAGGAGCAAGTTTAAACCGTCGGAGGTTTATTTTATTGGCAATCTGGGTGACTATGCCCAACCCAAGTATTTGTAACATCCTCCTATTAATCAAAGAATTTAAGTTGATTCGGTAGTACCAAATTTGTCATTTTTAAACTTAGCCTGTCTTACTTAACTTAACCTTGAATTTACGCTAGGGGTTTTTTTTTAAGAGGAGTAAAAACATCTAAAGCCTGCGTGCGAGACTCAAACCCGCTAAAAAAATCCTCTCGTCAGCACGGGTTGCTCCTCCTTGAACTACCGTCAAGCATTTAGTCAGGAGGCCTTCTAGAGTATTACTGCTCAATTATCTGTCAGTTGGTCGGTCTGGTCTGTACCTGTTCTCGATGTAGAGGGATCGCTGGAACTTTCAGTTTGAAGATGTCTGCGTTCCACCGCTCTTCTGCGTTACGTTGCGCTAGGGGTCGTTCAAGTATTATGTAAGCAGGTCAGCAGGGAATGGAGCTCAAGATTTGCTTATTTTGGCTTATGCAGAGGTGGGAGGGGTCGACTTAAGCCTTACAAAAGAGAAAGGATTTTCTTAAATTCATTATGATTATTTTGGTCCCCCTGTTAAGTCGCAGCTAAATGGTAGAGTTTGTAATTTTGTTCCTGAATCCAAATTTTTATTTTACATGAAAGATTTGAAAAACTGCTTTAATCTTATCATAGGAGGGGATTGAATGTTCACGATTTGCTTAGAATTGCTTATATTGAAAATTTGTTACGTTATACTTGTTCCGCCCTCTAGCAAAAAATTGTTTTGACGTTTTTTTTTATCTAAGTGAATTATGAATTTGTTGAAAAATGCAGTCTGTTTGTTAAATGGTCAGTGACAAGCCACTTACAGACGGAGCGATTTAACATTTGAATTAAAAACCAAGACCTATATAAAATGTCAACGGATGGGAAAGAAGAGTAATTGAGAACAGACGGCTGATTTATAGAAAAATGTCGATGATAACAACAATTTACTTCAGGTCATCGATCAGCGCTCATGATAGGTTGATGGCATTTTTGGAGATAAGTTTCTGCTGTTGTACTACACTCGAAGTACTCTTTTTAGAGTATTAGTCAGGGCCACGCACGATCGATTCCGCCGGAATCGTGCCATATGGTTTTAAATAGCGGAAAGATGTTTAATACTTTGGTTAGAGAAAAATTTCAATAATTTAGGTATTCCATAAGACAATCTCTGACCATTCAAGATAAAACATATTTTTGCAAAAATAAAGGAAATTTGAGTGCTACCTCCCTGCTAACTGCATTATATTCTAAATTAGTTCATGCCAACAGTCTGGCCGATATTTTAAATTACTATCTATAAGTTCCCTGCAAAATAGGTCTCTGCGTAGTCTATTAATCAATTGATAACAATTTGTTGATTACTGAACAAATTGTTATCAATCTATTAGGGTGATTACTTAGTGGACTAATAAAATTATAACATTCGTGTAGTTTAGTATAAAATATTCCTAATAACTGAGCTCTTGTTGATATTGCTGTATTGTTTACCAGATACAAAACTTGTTAAATATTAATCCAAATATTTAGGTACCGCATACTGTCGCTAAAACCTCGTGCTGATAACAAGTCAACTAGACATTAAGAGAACTGTGCGACAATTGCGCTATACGCGGTAATGAGATTTTTTAGAAGACTTTGGAAATCATCCCAAAGAACAGACGCTGTACTGACTTTTAAATAAATCATGTTATTGTTCTCACAAAATCTGCTGCAATCTTAGATCCCAAAAGTCTACCAATCTATCTAAGTGCATAAACAAAAATCCTAGGGCCCCTGATTTATATAAGAGGCGGCTTTCCAGCGTATTTTGACCATAACACTTTCAGTAAGTACAGTGTTCTTTACTTTTTTTATCATATCGACGGCTTATATTCAAAACCTTTTGCAGCAATCGCTATTCTTTAAAGTATTAATCATTCGAAATACTACAAGATTGATTAAAAAGGTCAGTGAGATCAATGAGCTGCTTACCCTGTAGTGCGGGTTGGTTCAATTTCTATATTTTTTTTTGTGTGTATCGTCAACATTATCGGCCGAACAAGCTGCTTTTATTTGTCAGCTCTCCTTCACTTTGAGGTGCTGTTTCACAGGCGTAATGTTCAAGTCGATTATATACATTCCTTAGCGGAGAATGATTAAGACTCCTTTTTGAAGTTGATTTCAGGGAAGATTTTTTTGCGACAATATTTATGTATGATCTATCGAAAATCCTTATAACACAAGAAAGTATATATCTAGAAGTCGTGTCAGCGCTTACATTATTGTTTGTAGAAGCTACTCCAAGTGCTTAAGTGGACGATTTCAATTTATAATTCACTCAAGATTCATGAGTAAAAAAACAAATAATCTAACAAAATTAGAGTTTAATTTTGCTGCTGATATGGTTCAGAAAGCGATAATAATTAGTCATTTGATAATCAGTACTGCTACAGTAAGGAAACGCATTGCTTGGAAATTTTTTAATATTCTCTTAGTACTTACATTGTGGCGTTATCAATTTAAAATTAAAAGAAAAATGCATATCACAGAATATCATTTTAAAGGTACAATATTCAAACCACACGCTATTATTACTAAGGGCCAATTTCACAATGTCCAGTTAAGCATTAACTGGAACTTTAACTGGCACTTTGACATAAAATTTCATACACAATTTTTATTTATCTGAAAGTTAAATTTTAACTAAACATTGTGAAAACGGCCCTAAGAATGCTTGATTAGAATTCAAATGATTTAATTAAATTCTTTTCTTTCTTCACATTCTTTTCAGAGAAGAGCAAAATGACCGGCGTAAATCGAGTGATTGTGTTTTGCATTCTGATCGTGATTTTGCCCGCAACGCTAATTATCACCCCACTGTACCTACGCAAGACCGTCTTCGCTGATGTGACCTATCCTGTGGCAGAATCAGACATAATTGAAATACGCGATGGTATATCATCGATTTTCTGTCAGCAGCATTCGTTGCGCATGAGCAGTAATTTTAATGCGTTTCAGTTACGCAGTCGACCAGAAGTTTCCACAAATCATAAACACATTCGTTTGAAGAAATCTATGACGCTACCTGATGATACGTTGGAATACTGGGGTTTTTACTTACTAAAAGGCGCTAAGGTGCATTTGAAGTTTTGTTCACGTTACGATGGTTCACGCATACTGGTCGTTAAGGGTCAACGGAATTTGAAGACATGCGGTCTACTTGATCACAATAAAAATAAAGTGGGTGCAAATTTCGCGCAAGGGCACGAACAGGTGAAAGTATTTTTCGAGGATATAACCGAGATCAATGAACACATTTCTGCAGACGATGTAAATGCATTACATGCCAAAACTCATGAAGAAGCAAAAAACTTCGCCGATAAAGATGCTTATATGGAATTGGAAAACCACGGTGGTGAGGATTTAAGTGATGACAATGACAGCATTTTGCAGGGAACCAATGTCACAACAGTGGCACCAACAACGACGACAACGACACCAACGCGTACACTGAAACAAACGGGTAAGAAACTTAAGAAAGCTACGAGTGGTCACATCTCAAGAACGCCTGAAGAAACCACTTCTAGTAGCAGCAGCAAAACACAAGTAACAAGTGAGGATCCGCTGAGTGGTAGCAATCGGCAAACGATTAATGCAACTGATTCAGTCGAAAACAGCACGCGATCAAGCGTCGAAATTGAAGATGAAGCCTTCTTACTGAAACATCTTAGAGAATTGGAGCGTAAGAGACAAGAAGTCTTTGATCAGCTCTACAAGAAACGTACCAAACGTGAGCATGTCTATGATCGTCGATACAGTCATGGCGGAAACGCGGTGAATTTTACTGACGCCGATGAATCCAATTCAATTTCAAGTTTTGAGAATGGTCTGTTCGACTGCTATAATGGTGATATACTATTGGCTGAAGGTTTTCCACCTTCGTCGGAGTGTTTGAATACACATTTTCTGGATAGTGGTTCGCATCGCATGCTCTCAACGCATGAAATCACTGCAGATGGCTACTATTACTATATCTTTTATAGTGATAACGATTTGGTGCGCAATGATATTCATGCGATTTTTGATATTTACAAACCAACTTTTCAGTACTCAAATTTCAGCAACACGTTAGGTTGTGTTAATTCGACAAATTGTACGTTCCCCATTGGCTTTTTATCAGATGAAATTGTTCTTGTTGAGGTGCCTACAAGAGACGGTATCGAACATGAGGAAGATGATATCACATATTTGATCTCAACATGCCATCCACGTATGGAAATTTATGCGATATTTCCAATTACTGTATTGATTCTGATTCTTGGCTGTTCTTTTCTGTGAGTGACATAGATGTATCGGAGGGTAAACCAATTTTACCATAGTAAGAAAAACTTGAAGAAAAAGGTTCACAAGATTGTATATTAAAAAAAAAAAAACGTGGAACCAAATATCATTCGTAGAATGCCAACACATATGAAAATGATCAAACTGTGGAACATGTTTACTCTGGACTTATTTATATTCGATATAGTTTTCATGCAAAGATATTGAAAAAATTTTGTAAATGGTTCTTTTGTGATGAAAAATACTCAGAACCGATATGGGTTACTTTGAAAGCATATAAGGAAGTGCAAACGGACATTCATCTTTTATTGCAGAGTTTACTCTTGTAATCCCGCCTAATTTTAATTGAGCAAGTGAAATTCTAATTGTATTCGAGTTATCACCACCTAATTTTATCTTATTTTAAAGCAATGTGCAGGGGAAATTCATATCAATTCCTTAGAATAAACCTATAAATATAAAGTGATAAATGACATTTTTCTCAATATCCTGACCATTCAGCTTTCGTTAAAGAAAAATGTTTCAACCGAGCGAAACGTACATATGGGGAATTGCACGCCAAGCTAGGCATTATTTATTTTGCATAGAATGGCCCCATATATACTTTATTTATGTAAAAATAAAAAACGCAAATTAAATATATTTATTATATTTTTATATCGAATGAAAATAATGAGAATATTATAAGTAGTTCTTACTTAGCTTAAGATAACACTTTAGATTTTGTTCAATAAATATCTTAAGACTTAAAAAACAGACTTTTTTTCATATACTCGTAAGTATGTAATTTGAACTTGATGAAATATTAAATCTGAAAAACAGATTAACTAAAAGTAACTTAATAAAAAATCACAAAACTTTGTATCATTAAACTAGAGATGGAAGTATATTGATGATTGTGACTTTAAATGTGACCTTAATGTTATACGTATATTTAGATATAAATATGCTTGAAGCGTATAAAAATGCTTCAAATTAAATCAATCAGTTCTAAAATTATTAAGAAAATAATAATTTATACAAAATACATTCAATTGTCAAGGATTGTGCCTTTTTATATAATTTATCTAAAAAATAATTCTTAGATGTCTAATTAATCTAAGTAAATTAACTAAGTGTACACATGTTCTTTCGTACTCAATTGATTAAAATAAATGGAAAGAAATTAGTAATTGAAAAACATTTTGTTTTTTCGTATCCAAACAATACTGTTCCTACATGATACAAACAATTTTTTTTTCCAATTTCGGCAGGAAAGTTTTTTAATTTTTTCAATTTGTCTTCATACTGTTACGTGACCCTGATTAAGCGTACCCAACGCGGCTCGCTTCGGCTAGCTAGCGGTCCAGGGTGAGGTTTTCAACCCGCCGCGCTGGGTCGAGGTCGCAACACTAATTTTTGTATTTCACAAATATAACTCACAAAAAAAAAACCCCGAAAACCCAAAACTCAAATTCTAGAAAACAAACTCCTACTCGACTATTGTCATAAATCACAAGCAAGCATAAGAAAAACTTCCAAAACTCCCTTAAAACCCGAAAACTCCATTACACTCCAAAAGACCAGCTATTTCATATGAAAGAGGGAGAAGGATGGTGACTCCCCATGCACCCACCCAACCAGCGTTATCCAGTCCATATTTGGTACAACGCCCACATCCGTCTCATCACTGGTCACCTTGCTACCACATCACCGTTTGCCCAAAAATCACCCCCTTATAATGAAATTAGCACAAACTCATTTCAAATGATTATTACAATTTATTAAAATTAAAATTATTTAATTACAGATTATGCCCACAAAAACCCAAAAAATTACTACCACGTCAGGGCCGGACTGGCCATACGGGAGTTCGGGAGATTCCCGATGGGCCGAAGAACTTCAAAGCAATCTGCAGACACTGATAAAAATGCTTCCTTGTTTTGCTTTGTTCACGGTTACAAATCTGTGGCAATAGGCGAAAACAGCTGAAGTCGACTTAAGAAAAATGGGTTTGAGTTCAATTTTCCATTAGTTCTGGGTAAAATTAATCAAAAATTTTTTGCCCGTTATTAAGACCCAAATAAGCACGAAGTAAGCGCTTACAAATAAAAGTGTAATTTTAACCAGAACTAATGGAAAATCGAGCTCAAACACATTTTTCTTAAGTCGACTTCAGCTGTTTTCGCTTATTGCCACTGAAATATTTGCTGCGCTGCAGCGCGCTGTGTTAAATACACTACATTACAAATATGTAGTTAAATTGTGTTTGTAAAATTTTTGAAAACCATATTTTTTAAACTAATTTGATGCCGCTGAGTCCGAAAATCGCATTTACTTTTTTTTTCCTAGAGCTCGTTCTTGAGATAATCGAAAATTTCGATTTTTGAGATTATACCTCCATTTTGAAGAATTTATTTTTACACTTTTTAAGAAAAATTTATAACGCTTCAAACAAATGCACCAATAATTAAGATTTAATTAAATTTAGCTAAGTTATAGGCAGCGGAAAGATCATTTTTATAGTAGCTTTTATAAATTTTCATATTAGAACCAAATAAAACACGGTTTTCGGCCATTAATTTGTATAAATACACTGCTTTTCATTTTTATTTATTAGTGTATTTAATTGTTAGCATATCAAGCCCATGATTATCAAAATAGGTTTATATTTTTAAAAGTTATTAAGATTTCAGTCACGCAACACTATTAGTACAATCATTTGGGAGAATAAAATAATGTTACCTGGAAAGTTTTGCGGGATTTTTGCAAATAAGTTATTTTATAGATTTCGATGTGCTCTTTCAGAATTTCAACTTTGCTACCTCGAGTTGTGTTCGCTCGCGCCGCCATATTGGAAAAATGGCAGTTCGGACAGTTCGGAGAGACACTTAAAGGGGATTGAACGTTCTACAAAATGAAATTTTTTTTTTTTTTTTAGAACAAACCGTTTTGGAACTATTTTGAAAATCGGTTTTTCAGGTTTGTTGAAAAAATATCTCGTAAACTATAGGTCATGTGAAAAAAGAAATAAAATGTAGCTTAAAGTGAAAGTAATTCCCTATAAATAGGTGTTCAGAGATGGGCACAGCTAGTTACTTTTGTAACTTGATACATTTTTGTTACTTGTTACTTTTGTATCTTTCTCGACACTCTTGGACTTTGACCGATTTCTTTGAAGTTTTTCGATATTATTCGACTTTAATCGATTTCTTCGAAATTTATTGATATTTTCGATACTTTTGAACTTTGCTTATATATTGAATGTTTTTCGATACTTTTGGAATTCAACCGATTTCGACTTTTAACGATATTTTGGATGTTTTTCGATACTTTTGGACTTTTACCGATTTCTTTGAAGTTTTTCGATACTTTTGGACTTTTTACGATATTTTGGATGTTTTTCGATATTTTTGGACTTCAATCGATTTCTTCGATATTTTTCCATACTTTTGGACTTTTAACGATATTTTGGATATTTCTCGATACTTTTGGACTTTTACCGATTTCTTCGAAGTTTTTCGATTTGCACATTACATTGCCAAATCAATTACGATGTGCTTCACACACATTGCATCTCGTAGCGACTACTGACCTTTTAAAATCGCTACAAAACTCAAATGAACTATATAAGGTTCACAAGAGCGTACTTCAGAGATGTTCAATTTTATGAGCTAAGACCCATAGTCCGAAAACTCGCGAGATTTTGAGGACAGAGCTTGGGTTGTCTTTAAAATCTCCAATTGTGTGCAGATGGAATTCTTTTTCTGATTCCATAAAACAAATTCTTTCTGTTAAAAATAGAATACGCGAAGCGAGCAAAATTTGTTGGGATATCTAGCATTTTGACAAATGCAGATTTAAGATATCTGGAAGAATATAAGAAATGTACAGAGCCCATCGCTATTGCTATTGATTTACTGCAAAGTGATTCGTATTATGGCATCTTGCTGCCAACAATTTCAAACCTGCGACACAAGCTAACAAACCTTAGAGACGGCCAGCTCACAACCCGATTTCATCCACTTAAAAGCAACAGAAAAAAGGTTTACAGATTTTTATCACATTAAAAATCAAGCAATTCCTGCTGCAATTTTAGCATACAGTCACCCACAATTTAAAGGCGTCTGGCTCAAGCGCTTTGATAAAGCAAAACAAAGCCAAATAAAACAAATTGAAGCCGAAGTTGTAAAAGAAGAGAAACACGGAGAGAATTTTGAGCTGAAAACAATCAATTTTGGGTGTGATTTTCAGCTTGTCCATAATTTTCTTGATATCAAGTAATAATGTGCTTGTTTATCAAAAAAGTGAATATGCCCATTTGAGCTTAATTCAATTTAATTTTGGATTGTTCATCAAAAATTTATTAAACTCATTTGTGCTTAAACTAAGCCCTTTTGTACTTGTTAATAAAAAAAATAAATACTCCCATTTGTTCTTAATCATTTTTTATTCATCAAAATATGAATATGACCATTTTTGCCCAATGCAAGAAATGTCATTTCATTTTCAAAAAACAATGTACCAAAATGTCCAAAGACACCTCAGTACATCGTAACATCCCATTATGGGATGTCAATAGTATTTACTCTAATATAAATACCCAATTCGACTGTAGAGCAGGAATTATTTAAGCAGTAGATGACATACTCATATTGAGAATCATTAACACACAGAATAAACACAATTAAAAATTTATTTTTTTTTTTTATAAACAAGTACAAAATGGCATGCATTGAGTACAATTGGTCTTAATTATCAAAATTTATATTATGCCCAAATTTGGGCTTGAATTGCGTTGGGCGTATTTTGGGATGATTTTATGCTATTTTGGGCTTAATTTTGAATTTTTAATTTAAGAACGATTTGAGCTAGATTTTAGAACATTTTTTTCTCTCCGTGAAGGAAGGGAAGAACCACCCTTATCCAGAAACGATACTGTTAACAATGTTCACGATTTTTTACGATTTAGCCAGAGCTCAGATACAGCTGAGCCAGATTTTGATTATGATGACGTCCATGTCCAACTATCGCATTACTCGAAATGCGTAAATACTGAATTTACAGTACTTAACCAATATCCAATTGTGAAAAGGATATTTTTGAAATAGAACACACCTCTGCCATCCTCGGCGCCGGTAGAACGCATGTTGAGTTTTTTATCTGTTTTTATATCTGTTCCCCAATTTAACCGTCTCTCAATTGAAAATTTTGAGAAAAGAGTTTTGGCTATACCAAATAGAGACTTGAAAATTTGAACACATTCTTATTTATTATTATTATTATTATTATTATAATTAAATACACTCTTATTTATAATTTAGGTGAAATAAATAGAATATTTTTGAAATGAAATAAAACTTAATTTTTTTATAAAAGCAAAGAGTAACTCGTTTTTTTTTCGTGATCACACACAAACATCTAATATATCGGAAAGAATTAAGAAGTACTACTCGAAGAAATCGATTGAGAAACATCCAAAATATCGTTAAAAGTCCAAAAGTATCGAAAAATATCGAAAAACTTCGAAGAAATCGATTGAAGTCCAAAAATATCGAAAAACATCCAAAATATCGTCAAAAGTCCAAACGTATCGAAAAATATCGAAAAACTTCAAAGAAATCGGTAAAAGTCCGAAAGTATCGGGAAACATCCAAAATATCGTTAAAAGTCCAAAAGTATCGAAAAACTTCGAAGAAATCGATTGAAGTCAAAAAGTATCGAAAAACATCCAAAATATCGTCAAAAGTCCAACGTGTGAACGTCTGACTCACCGTTCATGAGTTATCGTAATTTTAAGCTCAACACTTCACTGTGCCTACTCATAAGCGGGATGCACAATTAACTAATTTTTTTTCCAATTTTGAAAAAATTATCTCCTGAGTTATAAGTAGTACGAAAACAATTTGGAGGTCATTTTTATAGAAAATTTTATAAGCTACAATATTGCGCCTTTTAATTGTTTTACTAAAGTGACAAATTTTCTATTTGATAAAAAGCTAAACAATATTTTAAAAATTTCCGGAGGAAAGTCCAGTTGAATAAATTTAAATAATAAACCCTCAATCCAAACTCCATCGAAAGCCTTCTCAACATCAAGGGAACAGGCCACAGTGCAATTTTGCTCCCTTAGATTAAGGGTGACGTCATCATGTAACTTCAAAAGTGCGTGAATGGTGGAATGATCATTTTTAAAACCCAATTGAAGGTCAGGAACTACTTGAACAATATCATCAATATAATTATCCATTCGAAGGCCAATGATCTTCTCCAGAATTTTACCTAAATTTGAAAGAAAGGAGATTGGTCTAAAATTGCTAACGTCAAAACAGTTTGGCTTTTAAATGATTGGGATGAGATTTTCAATTTTCCAAGCATTAGGAAAGTATCCATTGTTCAAGCAGTTGTTGAATAATATGGTCAAGTATTCGATTGCTGAGCTTGAACATTTTTTGATGACAAAATTGGAAATATAAGGGCCAACTGATTTTTTTAGGCTTAAGAGACTTCAGATACAGAAGTAAACAAGAGTTGAGTTAACAGAATCGAATTCAAAAATTCTAACGGGAAGAGTATCCAACTTCTGCATAATAAAGTTATCTTCTCTTCTTATACGAGATAAAATTGTATGTACTTATGTACCTATGTACTTATGTACTTATGTATGTTTGTTTGGAACGGGCAAAACTTTTTCTCGAAAACGGGTACAACGATTTCAATGAAACTTGGAACAGTGTTAGATATTAGCATGCAATGAAGAATGAGCTAGGTTTGAACTTTGTAAATGCTCACCAGGGAGCGTGGCACCGCCCTAAATTTTAAATTTGATTTGGTCATAACTCGCAAACCATACAAGGTATTTGAATGAAATTTGGTAGGCGGGTACTGCTTAATAATACCTTGTGACAGACAAAAAGTGAACGGGATCGAAGAAGTGCCACGCCCACTTTTTAACGCTTGAAAATTTTGATTCAATATTACTCGAAATCGACTCCAACGATTTTAATGAAAATTTAGGAGATTTTACCTCTGCAAACAGGAATTAATATGTGATATGCCATTATATTGAGAAAACTCGTTGAAGGGCGTGGCACCGCCCACAAAAATATAATACGGTATAAAAAGAAAACTAATAAAGTAATCATTCTAAAATTAACTGTGAAGAGCATACTTGCTATAAGGCATCTCTGATCTGAAAGCGGGCAAAATATCGCCGTTGCGCGTGGAACCTCCCATACAAGCAAAATACGTTAAATGCTATTTCTCGCAAATGTTACAAGGTATTTTAATGAAATTTGGTATGTAGGTACTGCTTAATAATATCTTGTAACAAACGAAAAGTGGGCGGGATCGAATAAGTGCCACGCCCACTTTTTAACCCTTGAAAATTTTGATTCAATATTACTCGAAAATGATTCCGACAATTTTGATGAAAATTTAGGATCTGTTACCTCTAGAAACAAGTATTAATATGTCATATGCCATTATATTGGGAAAACTCGTTAAAGGGCGTGGCACCGCCCACAAAAATATAATGCGCTATAAAAAGAAAACTACTGAAGCAATCTTTCTGAATTTATCTGTAGGGAGTTTACTTGCTATTAGGCACCTACGACCTGAAAGTAGGCAAAATATCGAAAGTGCGCGTGGAACCTCCCATACAAGTAAAACACATTAAATGCTGTTTCTCGCAAATGATACAACATATTTTGATAAAATTTGGTATGCGAATCTGGATCAGGAGGATCTAAAGCATAACAAAAAGAAGGCTTTGTTTAATAATTGCCACGCCCACTTTTTTATCAAAATAAAAATTTTTGTTAATAACTCAGGCACAAAAAAAAATGTCATTATACCTGCAGGATTTTGAAATATCCTTGTTTGAAGTTGAAGAAAACGATGTGTTCAGTCTTACAGCGTAGCTACAAGAAAAGGTGAAATTCTTTTTTATTAATAGCATCGGATAGTCACACTCTTCCTTATCCAAATATCCTTTCAGATTTTTCCGATTCTTATTTTCCGCCGTTAGAAGTGAAAAGATACAAGTTTCATAACAAAAAATAGCAATGAATAAAAAAACATCGACTAAAATAATAACATTAGATTGTTGACCGAGCAGGGATCGGTCTCCAGGTTCTGTATACTATCAGAGAAATTTCCATCAGCGATGTCGATCTGATTGCTAAAAATCTCATTGGAATGATTACTAAAAACATCAACTTCGTTAATTGGTATTCCATTTACAATAACTTTATCACAATTAAACTTTTTAGTCTTACCATGAATTTCTTTATAAGCATGGGGACCAGGATTCTTTTTTGACAATCGTTTCTTAAATTTATCACTAACCCATATGGCAATCTTTTCCTTTATTAAAGTATAAAGAAGACTGATTCTAGAAGATAGAAGTTTGTACTCATCAGAAGTTCTGTTGTTATTACGGTGATAAATTCTTTTCAGTCTTCTTTGGCAGCTGTGTTTATGATTAAACAAAATTTTAATATTATCAGGAAGGCAAGAGTACTTTTTGATGAAAGGGGAGATAATTTCAGAGTTTAGATCGGCAGAGTTGTGAACTGCTTGATTGAAATTTTCAATGCAAGTGTCAATGTCAGAGTTAGAAATGCACAAATTAGGTGAAGGCTTACCCGCTGAAATAAAATGATCAAGATCATCTCTAAATTTTACACAATTCAACCTTTTAAAAGAAACGAAAGTATGTGGGACGCTGAGAGGCAAAACTGCATCAGAAATTTTAATATTAAACAGGAGAGGAAAATGATCTGAAAAAGAAGGCAGCGTATCAATACTGAAATTGGTATTAAGTCGATCTAAGAGATGACTTGAAATGATAAACTGATCCAAAAACGAAGAACTGTTTGGGAACGAAGATGAACTAGCTGTTTAATCAGTAAGATTGTGGCTAGAATGGTTTAGCCATCTCTTCAAGCTACGCCCATTCCCATTAGTAAGATGATCACCCCAAAGAGGACTTCAATCATTTGGATCACCACCAATTATGGTACCATAAAACGAGCCAGCTATAGCTTCGATTTTGCTTAGTTCATCGATGGTAACTGTAGGGGAAGAATTGCAAGGAATATACATATAACGATCCAAATAAAAAGCCTTGCGGGCGACCTTGGATTTTAATGATAACTTCAATAAAAAGACTCGGAAAAGTGATGTTAAATGTATAACTACCCCTTACATATGATCGTTTCTTATAACGGAATAAGAGCCTTCAATCCTTGAGATGAGTTTCTTGAATAGAAGCCAAAGAAATATCATTATGGAGGAGAATATTTAATAATTCTGCTCTTCTAGAGTGATTTATTAAAGACCGAATGTTGAAGTTAAGTATTTTCAAACTCATTCAACCGAAGAACAAGGAACCTCATTTAGCAATTCCAAATATGCTACTCTTTTATGTTCAATTGAACTGAATTTCGAAAGATTTTTAGCAAAATTTTCGATTTTCTTAATAAGGCGAAAAATTTTCATACTAAATAGTTCTTCGGACAAACTTAAAAAGACTGACACAAGAGAATTGGACTCTAACTGAGAGGAAATTTTAAGGTTCTGAAAATTAACTTTATTCTTAAAATGATCAGCATAAGAAATGCCAGCTTCAGAAAGAGACGGTTTGTTAACCAAATTATTAACTATTTGATTTTGCATTGCTGTTAGTAGCAGCAGCTTTATTAATGTTTTTGCGCATATTTATGTATTCCGCGAATTTTTCACACTTTTTATAATTAGCAGGGTTTCCAGATTTACCGCAATTAACGCAAAAAGGAACAGAGTCTACACTTTTAGTATTTTCACACATACCAGGATCATGAATGTGCTCGCATTTGACGCAACGATAAGTTTTAATGCAATTTTTTGCAATGTGTCCAAAGGACTGACATCTGTAACGTTGGACGGGACCTTTATTACCATTGGGTGTTTCCCAGCTTATTTTATTACAGAAAAGTTTGTTTATTTTACGGATTTCGTCAGCAGTCTTACCTGAATTCAACTTAACCAAAAATAAAGAATAATCTAATTTGTTTTTTTTTGGAATGATAAGTTTCAAATCTAGAAACCTTTTCCACTACATCAGGTAGAAGAGAATTCAGTTCAGAGAGAATCTCCGAGTCAGTGTACTCTGAGTTGATGTCTCTTAGAATTAAGTTAACTGTTTTCTTTTCAGCTGGCGTAAAAGAGTAAGCCTGGGCAGAATCGGATTTACGCAGAGCCTCCAACAACTCAGTATGCACCCTCGCATCATCAACAAGAAGTTTGCTTTTGTTGCTGTTAATGTTAACTAATTTTATGCGAATATCAGGCACTTTCACTTTGATGTCGTTAATAAATTTTCTGGTGTTAACACCAAACATGAAAATTGGTGGATAGAATTTACGTTTAGTAATATTCAAAGTTGAATTATTAGTTTTATTGTTCGTCTGATTATTAATGATGGACTGAATGCTAAAAGACTTATCACTGTTTCTACTTTCTGGATGAACAACATCTAATACTGCAAATCTGTTGGTGTTGTTCACATCGGCTGATTGAAAGATAGCTGTGGGGGTGGGGTTCGGAACCCTTCTTTTTTGAATCTTTTAGCCATTTTCTGTGCATTCTTCAGCGGACATTGCTTGCAATGATGCCTGAGAAAAATCATTATTTTCATGATGATGATGATGATGACGAATTAAAAATTTCTTGAACAAATGAAGGATGGCCAAGACCAGCAGCAGCTTTTCGAGACAACTGATTGCCCACAGCATTTGGAATCACATATTGAAAGGAAAATCCAAAGGGTATGTTCCATCAAGGTGCACCTTTTTAACGTAGCAATCATTTGAAAAGTTGCTCATCGTTAAGCAACTTAAAATTCCTTTGCAACAAAGAGTAAAGAACCGATTACTTTTTTAAATTATATGTTTTTATTTGCAATTTTTTATTTTCAAAGCCTTTCTGCTTTTGAGTAATAGCTTAAACACAATTGGAGCGTACGACGAATTTCGCCCGACGAATATTCGCTGTCAAAATTAAAACACACAACAGTATATGCCATTGAACACAACCACAACGGACGACGAATTTCGCCCGACGAATATTCGTCGTAATAGATCTAGTTTTAATTTTGTCGCCCGGCGGCAGCGATTACGGCGTTGCCATTTCTGAAAAAACAAGTTTCTAATTAAATATTTTTAGGTTTTCTTAAAAAAAAAAAAAAAAAAAATGGATTTTTTGTTTGAGAGGGTAACATTATTATTATTGTCAACGTTTATAACTTCATGTAAGCTTCAAATTTCAAAAAAGAATTCAAACGAAGTAATAATTGAAGAAGTGAAAAAATTTGATTTTATTTATAATCTTGCGGCAAAAGATTATAAAAATATAATGAAAAAACAAAAAATTTGGGAAGAAATTGGGAGGAAAACAAATTTGTCTGGTGAGTGAAATAAATTAACGTATAATAAAAAAAATAATAACATTTTTATTTCATAGGAGACGTCTGCAAAAAAAAGTGGAAGGGGCTTCGGGACACCTACAGAAAGCGCAAACGAAGCGAACAACTGGCTTCCGGAAGTGGCGCGACACAGTCCAAGAGGTGGAAGTACATGGACACTATGAGCTTCCTGGATGGTTGTGTGGATGCTAGGGAGTAAGTAGAGAAAGATGAAGAAACTTTTTAACTGAAAAAAAAAAATTTGCCCTCAATATGAAAACCGTTTTGTAAGTAACTTAAGACAATTAACAATTTTTTTTTATTCAAATAGCACTGTTGGCTCCATACCTGAAGATTTTGTGGATATTGTGGATCTTGTGCAAGATGATTCTGAAGACAATGTTCAAGAAATAATTACAATGGAACCTTCCACAAGTAGGCCAAGAAACATTCCATCGAAGAAACGGGCCGACGCTGAACTTAATCAAAGTTTTCAAGAAGTTATGAAGGAGTGCGTGGCAACGGTGAAAGAACTTGCCACTACATCATGTGTTGAGACAGATTCAACATCTCTATTATTTTCGAGCTTGTCAAAAACAATTTTAAACGCAAAACTACCACCAGATGTGGTGCGTAGTATAGAAAGTAAAGTTGTACAAGTTGTGTATGGAGAAATAAATAAATACAATAACGTGTAAACTTATGCATTGCTTATTTCTTCTTTCTAATTATCATCATATACTTATAGCCTGTTTCCACCGGAGATTTGAAATATTATCCCTATTAATCATCTATCATTATATCTGTGGACTTTTTTTTCCAGGATTTCAGTCCTAAATATAAAATTTAAATACGCTTCTATTGGTATAATCGCTATGTCTCTATGATTTCTTGTTCCAGAGGTATAACGGTGTCCCATAGTTCACGCAAGATTTGAACTTATGGCACATTCGAGCGGTGAAGAGTTATGAACCAAAAGAAAAAAATAATTTGACATTTGAGATTTTACGATGTATAGAAAAAGGAGATTCAAAGCTGCATCAACGAAACTGAGCCACATTATTGAAAAGTAGTTAATCAGTTTTTAGGCTCTCCTGAAAAGTTGCCAATTTCGAGTTATTTTGTTTTGTCAAAAGTTCATAGATACGTACATTTATGTATATATGTTTATGGGCATATCCGAAAATTATCTCTTATATGACCCAAGTTTTAAGAAAATTTTTAATTTTTAAAAATAGACCAAATGTCTAAAGTATTACCTATCTTTTATATATTCAAAAAGGGAACCCACCCACTATCTTAAAATCATAGTCTCATATAAGACCCATCTAAATCTCTAAAATATAACCCACCCGTTATATATCTATAAAATTCAAATTATTACAATGTTCGACACAAAAAAAAAAAACATATTAGAAAATCCAAAAAAATTTTAAAGTAGACGTTAAAAAAAATACCCGTCTTCTTTAAGAATTTTTTGGATTTCTTATGTGTTTTACAAAAAGTTCGAAATTGCCGAACAGTGATATCAATTCTTTATTATATAATAATAGCTCTAGCAAGGGGGCCACCTTTGAAACAAAATTCAATATCAAAGAAAGAAAACCGAATCGATAGAGCTCCAAATCCAGAAATTTATTGCATACAATGAAATGTATTTACAAGAACATAATAGAAAACAATTAACTGATCGCTTAAATTAATATGCAGAGTGATATGACATAATCTGATACATGTTATCAAATAGTAATTTGACAAAAGTTATTTTAATATTTAGTGTTTCTACTATAAATAAGCTATAAGCTCCAATTGTGTGATACAATGTGAACTAAACTATAGTAATAAATTTAATTGGTTAGAATATTTTACTTCATAATATTTTTGGAGCCGTTGAAATTAAATTGCAAAGTTCCAGTTAAGGCTTATCTAAACATTGTAAAATCGGCTCTTAGGTCCGTTAGTTGTTAAATAAAAAATCTGCCAGTTCATCTCTGGAAGCAAATGCATCTATTGATGAACGGTTACTTTGCGACATACGGTTAGATCTCATATCTGCCGGCGTATTTCTCCAAGTTCCTGGGACAAGAACTCCATTTTCAACATGATCCACTAAATCATCAGTGAGGTAACCGCCGCTTCTATCAAACATTAAATAGTTGTGTAGCACAATTGTTGCTAAGACAATCTTGTCCACATTCTTTGGAGCAGAGTATATAAGTGCCTGCAGTACTCTCCATCTAGTCGCTAATATACCGAATGAATTTTCGATATATACTCGAGCACTGGACAGCTTTTGGTTGAAGTTCTGTCGAACAGGTGTCAACCTCCGGCCTGGATATGGACGCATCAAATTATATTGCAGTGGGAAAGCATTATCACCCACAAAAAAATATTGAAAAATTTGATCTGAGCCTAAATTAAAGGATAATTAAATTACAAAGAGGCTATGAAGCTTAAGGTTCAATTTTCTAACTACCAGGTAATGCATCAGGGAAAGGTAGAGTCAGATTATTTCTCGAAATCATGTTTCCAAAAGTACTGCGTGCAAAAACTCCTCCATCGCTCTGGCTGCCTAAAGCACCTACATCCACGTAAGTGAACGTGTAATCGCTATCACATGCTGCCATTAGCACAATGCTGAACGTTTTTTTATAATTATAAAAAAGCGATCCACTGCGTCTTGGGCAAATTATATTAACGTGCTTACCATCAATAGCACTAAGGCAATGTGGCATTCCCGATTTGACATAAAATCTATCCGAAATACTTTTCATTTCTGTTGTATTTGGTGGAGCAACGTATATTACGTGTAGCTCACCCCAAATTGCATCGCATGTATCATAAATTATTTTTCTTACTGTGGATACTCCAATTTTATGCGACCATGCCAAAAACTGAGGACAACATCCTTGTGATAAATACCTTTGGTAACAAAAGTTGATTCCGATGAGAATCGGATAACAGAACATGCCTGATAAGTATACTATTCTTATATTAATTTAATATATTTACATTAGGGTAATTCCCAAACGAGTTTCTGCATTAATCGGCTCCCTTTTTGAAAAACGTTGGAGCTTTTCGTTCAATAATGAAAGCAAGATGCTAAATTTACTGACAGTCATTCTTGTGGCCTTAAAAAAATGTTCTTCATCTCTAATTTTTAGCTGGTCGAAGCAGTTTTTTTGAAATCCTAACTCCTTTCTGGTCAGGTTAATTGGACGAATCCACCATCTCCTCCTTAATTGCTTTCTTAATATTTTAAAAGCGTGAAACATCACCATCATTATGTTTATTATTTTTAAAATGTTAAAAAGATTCAAAATATTAGGGTTCATTATTTATTGAGACGAAATAAAATTAAAATTAATAAAATTGAATTGAATATTAATTCGAACTGTCAGAAAAACGTAAACAATTCAAAATAAAAATTGCGGTCGTCGCTGTGCTGTGTTTAACAGAGCGAACTTCGTCGACGAATTTTTTTTGACAGCGAATATTCGTCGGGCGAAATTCGTCGTACGCTCCAATTGTGTTTAAGCTATAAAAAAGCGTAGTTGAATAACGTCAAAAAATCTATTTTTGGAAGAAAAAGAAAAAGTTCAAACAGCCGAGTTAAACAAAATCATTTTACAAAACTTCCTAGTTTTTATTTGCAATTTTTTTAAGTTCACAATTTCAATTTAAGACCAAAAAAACAACTATGCAAAATATTTCTTTAATACTTATCCCAATTCCTACGCAATTCTTACAACGCTGATTGCAATCATATCCAACGCATATCGAACACGCTGAACGCAACCAAACAAACGAGAAAACTCATAGCTTACTAGCTCAACAAACAAACGATCAGCTCACAACGAATTCGCTGATCGATTAAACGATCAGCTCAAAACCCACGAACTGAGTTGAGCTGAGCTGCAAAATGTAAAAAATCACCTACTTTTTTGACTTTCCAAAATATATTTTGTGGAAAAGTAAGAAACCTTTGATATGTACCTAAAACTAAGATGGCATGTTTTACGATTTCAAAGTGATGATTTTTGAATTTTTGACGTGTTTTACTTAAAATTTTTCGGCTTAGAGGTTAAACTCATTAAGTTCAATTTTTGTTTTGGAAATTGAGCTAAACATG
Source organism: Calliopum simillimum (assembly GCA_951812925.1). NCBI lineage: Eukaryota > Metazoa > Arthropoda > Insecta > Diptera > Lauxaniidae > Calliopum > Calliopum simillimum. The sequence goes on along the minus strand of OX638369.1, from coordinate 86,490,017 downwards.
CTACACTATGTACTTTTCTTTTAATTATATTGTGTTTTCCGTTTCTCTACCATTTTGCTCAGAAGAAAAATTCATTAAATTTCAGATTATTCATACACTGTTTTTACAAAACTGATGTTTTCTCTCAAATAAAATGTACCGGTTAATTAGTTTTACCTCTAATATAAAAGGAAAAAAGGGAATACTTCCGTTGCGATAATACGAATTTTTCGATTTTACAAATAGGCCTGACATAATATAATCTTCTCTTCTTACACGAGATAAAATTGTATGTACTTATGTACCTATGTACTTATATATGTATGTTTGGAACGGGCAAAACTTTTTCTCGAAAACGGCTACAGCGATTTTAATGAAACTTCGGGTAATGTTAGATATTAGCATACAATGAAGAATGAGCAAGGCTTAAACTTTGTAGATGCTCACCTGGGGGCATGGCATCGCATTAAATTTTAAATTTGATATGGTCATAACTCGCAAACCATACAAGGTATTTAAATGAAATTTGGTGAGCGGGTACGGCTTAATAATACCTTAAAATGGACAAAAAGTGGGCGGGATCGAAGACGTGCCACGCCCACTTTTTTGCCCTTGAAAATTTTGATTCAATATTACCCAAAAACGACTCTAACAATTTTGATGAAAATTTAGGAGATGTTACCTCTGCAAACAAGTATTAATATATAATATGCCGTTACATCGGGAAAACTCGTTGATGGGCGTGGCACCGCCCACAAAAATATAATCTATATATATAAAAATGAAATGGTGTCCGTATGTAGTTTATGAACGCGGAAACTACAAGGCTGATTTACATAATTTTTTTTTAAATTGTTTGTTATGGTCTGTAGAAGGTTCTTAAGGTGGTGGGATGCCACTGAGGGGAACGGGGGTTGCACCCCCCATACGAAAAAAATACAAAAAATGCTATATCTCTACAGTTATACAAGCTATGATTATGAAAGTTGATGAACGTACGCATAATGTACATATCTACCATTCACCATGCAAAACTTGGGGGATATTGGGTGTAGGAGAATTGCATCCACTTTTCAAAAATACACAAAATGCTATATGTCGTCACATATCGCAGATATCGTTATAAAACTTGGTACATACATGAATATTCTATCTACCATCTACTTTGAAAAACTTGGGCGGGGGGATGAGAAGGGGGAGTGGCACCCTTCATACAAAAAATATATGAAATGCTATATCTCTGTACCTATGGGAGCTATGATTACAAAAGTTGATACGTGGATCTTTAAAAAACCTTGGTGATTGGAAGAAAGGGACGATGTAAATGGATGAGACTTCGTACGTAAATGCATCGGGAATGGGCGAACGAAGTCGCAACCAGGCCAGCTAGTACGGTATAAAAAGAAAACTAATAAAGTAATCATTCTAAAATTAACTGTGGGGAGCCTACTTGCTATAAGGCATCTCTGATTTGAAAGTGGACAAAATATCGCCGTTGCGTGTGGAACCTCCCATATAAGCAAAATACGTTCAATGCTATTTCTCGCAAATGTTGCAAGGTACCACGCCCACTTTTTAACCATTGAAAGTTTTGATTCAATATTACTCGAAAACGACTCCGACAATTTTCATGAAAATTTAGGAACTATTACCACTGCAAACAGGTATTAATATGTGATATGCCGTTATATTGGGAAAACTCGTTGAAGGGAGTCTATTTGCTATTAGGCACCTACGACCTGAAAGTAGGCAAAATATCAAAAGTGCGCGTGGAACCTCCCATACAAGTACAACACATTACATAAATGCTGTTTCTCGCAAATGATACAACATATTTTGATGAAATTTGGTATGCAAATCTGGATCAGGAGTATCTAAAGCATAAAAAAAAGAAGGCTTTGTTTAATAATTGCCACGCCCGCTTTTTTATCAAAATAAAAATTTTGGTTAATAACTCAGACACAAAAAAAAAAAATGGAATGAACTGTTTAATTCTTATATGCAGTCTTATGTTCTTTTTGACGCTGAATCCGTCATCAGCAGAACTGTCATTATACCTGCAGGATTTTGAAATATCCCTGCTTGAACTTGAATATAATGCTGTGTTCAGTCTTACAGCTTAGCTACAAGAACCTGAACCAAATATCTTTTCGAATTTTTACAATAGGATTCTTATTTTCCGAGTTATGATCCTTTAAAGATAAGATATTTCAACCACCATACAAAAACGAAATATTTTGGGTGCGTGGCATATCCCATTAATTTATTTTAGGGCATTCTATTTCACCAAGAAAAAATTTGAGTTTTTGATATTTTCCTATACCATTCGATGCTTTCCGAGTTTTTTCTTATTATTATTCTCATCGGTTTATTTATCATTTTGAAAGCATGACCGTCAGAAGTGAAAACATACAAGTTTCATAACAAAAAATAACTATGAATAAAAACATCGACGAAAATAGTAAGATTAGATTGTTGACCGAGCAGGTCTCCAGGTACTTCGTATTATTGGACGTCGACTGTATATTATTTGGAAATTTTTTTTTTTTTGGGTAAAATACATAAGAGTTGGAGAAAGTGGGCGGCGTGCGACCACGGATCAGTCTATCATAAAATTAGTATCAATTATTTATTTCAGTTTTTCTATGCGTTTTAAACATTTCTTAAAATCATTTGAAAAAGGATGATTAAAATCTTTGGAAAAATCGTGGTCTTGTATTGTTGATTGTAAATCTGAAAGATTTTTATAACACTTTTTTAAACATTTAAGGTTATTTACAAAATTTACTGTGCTATTTCTTAAAAAAAATTTGAAAAACTTATCTAAGCTAGATTCATGCGGATCATGAATTTCATTTGAAACTACCAAAAAAAAAAATTCATTATTTTATTTTTTTTTTTTGGTTTTTCAAAATTTATTTCTACATAATTAAATTTAAAAAAATTATAGGTAAATTCTTTTGATTACAAGTTAAATTCTAATTCATTATATCGATCACCTATCACTAGATATGTACAAGTCCCGATTCAAAAACTGACGAAATTACTTCATTTAAAAGGGAAAATTTAATATTTGATTTTGACATATTTATTAAAAAATGGTAACTATGTACAATAATCTTATTACCGTTTATGCTTTCAAGCATGAGGTTAAAAACACATGCACAATATAGTTTTTCCTTTCACGGAAAGTTTTTCCATGAACGATCATAACCTGACTTAAATTTTCTATAAAGGCGTGAAAGTGAGACCCTACTCTTGAGATTTCGAAAATGTCCATAATTAGATATCTTTTCCACTCAAAAACATTCAGCTGGAGCAAACACTTTTCCGTCTTAAAACTTGCACAAAAGCAACTTTTTTTACAATGATTGATATCAAAATTAAAAAGTTCACTGTTTCACAAGTATCTAATCACATGCATTTTTTTCTCAAAAGTATTCTGTCACTACTGAAATGGTAAATACAAATTTTAAAGTGGACACCTTCACTACAACCAATTAAAAATAAATTTTTAACAAAAAAAAAAAAACATAAGATTTGTATGGGGGGTGGATAGTTTTGGTCTGATTTTGCTCATATTTGGACTCACTCGTAATACACTTTCGCATAGTAAATAAACGTGCACGCACCAAATTTCAAATCGATATCTTTTAAACTACGTCTGTAATCACATAAAAAGCATCCAGGTTAACAACATCTTACACTGTGCAGCGGAAGGTCTTAGACATGCAGCTGAATAATTTTAACCTAGTATTCATGATATCAGCTATCATATATCGCAAGATGATTCGGGATGAAATCACTTGAAGAAAAAATGTTTTTTCTGGACTTCGAAGGTGCAGCGGAAGCATTTCAGCCCATTGTCCCCGCAGCGGAAGTTTTTTTTTCTGTTTACTTATAACGTCAGCTATTTGTAAAAAAAATTGAGCCGTTATGAAATGACTAGATAATAATTTTTTTTCACGATTTCGTCATCACATTCCCACGGAACGGCGGAAATTCACTTTCTTCCTTATACCCTATTCTCACTCGCGTGGTTAACTAGCCAAAAACCAGAAAATCTTGATAATCACAGAACCACGTTCACACCTTTTACCTGGATGAGTCATCTATCATTTCAATGACACTTTTTTGGCGTTTACCATATTACGACACTATTTTCACTTATTTCAAATATAAGTATTTTTATATATTTCGTTATTTAAATTTTTTTTTAAAACAATTGAGACGAACACATTTTTGATTTTAGTTTTAATTTGCTTTTTATTAAAAATATTTTATTTGTTTACATTTTGCAAAGGAAATTTTCTTATTTACCAGGGATTCTTTGAATTTGGAGATGCCACCTGCCGATTTTTTGGGTTAAATGATCTAATTACAGATGAATGCTGATTAAGCACTAACCAGGATAGTTTTCCACATAAAAATAGTTTCGATTTGTATGGAAAAGATTAGCTAGTTTTCAAATAACACAGGTTTACAAAAAAAAAATGTCATGGCGTTTTGATCAGACTATGTGTTTCCTAAGGACTTTGACGTCCTGTATCCGAATCCGGGGTCCGTTTTTTTCCAGAACGTCTGAGAAAAAAGATTTCAATGTCATATGGAGGTCATAATGGGGTTCATGTGTCGCTTAGTGATAAATTCGCTAAAATTCTGAAACTAATTTTTTATAATTGAATTCTTAGTCCTTATAAAGAATATGTGATCAAAAAGGGTATGTCGGACCTACTTCCGGAGATATAGCCATCGGAAGATCAAGATCCGGATATATCTTTTATGAAAACCGCTATAAGTTGGGAACCCCTGGATGGATTTAAAAAATATTGGTGTCATATGAAAGGTACTAAATTGGATTCATAGTTTTGGAGATATGACCTTTTTTGAAATTTTGGGAAATTTTTCAATCACAACAACAAATACATCAACAACATCAGCAACAAAAGCAACAACAACAACAAAATACCTTTCATATGACATCAATATTTTTTAAATCCATTCAGTGGTTCCAAACTTATAGCGGTTTTCATAGAAGATTTATCCGGATCTTCCGATGGCTATATCTCCGAAACGAGGTCTGAGAGACCATTTTAGATTACATCTTCTTTTTAAGGACTAAGAATTCAATGATAAAAAATTAGTTTCAGAATTTTAGGGAATTTATCACTAAAAGACACATGAAAATTTTGACCTCCATATGACCTTGAAATCTTTTTTCTCAGACGTTCTGGAAAAAAACAGACCCGGATTCGGATTTAGGACGTCAAAGTCCCTAGGAAACACATAGTCTGATCAAAACGCCATGACATTTTTTTTTTTTTTGTAAACCTGTGTTATTTGAAAACTAGCTAATCTTTTCCATACAAATCGAAACGGTTTTTATGTGGAAAACTATCCTGGTTAGTGCTTAATCAGCATTCATCTGGTTAACCAGGCAAATGAGAATAGGGTAGTAGAAACATACAGTGCCCACTTATTTATTTTAAGGAATTCTATTTCACCAAAAAAAAAATTTCAGTTTTTGATATTTTTCGATACTTTCCGATTTTTTTCTTATTATTATTTCTCATCGGTTAATTTATCATTATGAAAGCTCGAACATTAGAGGTGAATAGTTACGAATTTTATAAAAAAATGCTATGAATAAAAACATCGACAAAAATAATAAGATCAGATTGTTGACCGAGCAGGGATCGGTCTCCATGTACTAACTTCTTAAGGTTCAATTACTTTCCAGAAATGCACAGTTTTCTTTAATTCAGCATACAGCTAATGATTCCAATATTTTCAATTAAGAACCATTAAGCATTTGAGTTCAGTTTTTTTATGTTTATCTTAATTGATGAAATTTATTTGATATATTTTTGTTTTATATTATTTTTTTTTTATGTTTTAAAATTTCTTTAATTTAATTAAAATTTCTTGGTTTACATTTCAGAATTTTTCTCTCTATCAATTCTAAAAAAAAACTTTTTACATTTTTCCAAAATATTTAAAAAAAAAAAAATTTATTTGATATAAAGCAAGTATTGCATAGTATTTTGTTGTTTTCAGCACTACAAGGGCTTGCATGCCAGTCGATCGGACCACACTTATCAAGCCTAATTATTGTTCCAACACCATTTTTCCCATTAGAAAAAAGTGCAATTTCACGCGAAATTTCTTTTTATCAATTTTTGTCCAATAACAAAAGTCTGATCGCTATAAAATTTTGACACGTATCGTTTGAAGATTGGTTCTCGCTGAAAATCATATGAAAAAAATTGTAGTGGCGAAATCTCTTAGAAACGCTACGAAATTTTCAGTCAGCCTGTTAGGCTTACTGCACAACATTACAAATAATTAAATTTTGTTTGTAGCATATTGCAAACCATATTTTCTAAACTAAGTAATTTGAGTTCGCTGAGTCCGAAAATTACATTTATATTAATATTTTTTGTAGCCGTTCTTGAGATAATCGAAAATTTCGAATTTTGCGGTTATAGCTCCATTTTTAAGGATATATTTCGAGAAACTTACTTTCGATTGAATTTATTATAACACTGCAGTGCATTGTGTCAAAAGAATCCATATATTAATACGCAAAACAAAAATTTGTCCTACCTTTTTTACTATGTTAAAAATGGAGCACGACTTTGAATTATACACCATTGGAAAGGTATTTGTGTGTAAATGTGCACAACGTTAAAATTATTTTAATATTTTGCTATTAAGCTAGGTAAAATTAAATGCAAAGACAAAAAGCTGACTGACACTGACTTCATGTTTTTTGTTTTCTTATCTTTTCCCACTGTCATTGTACAGTGATGATAAATGAGCTTTTCTATTTTGTACCAAATAGCAGAAAATGTACTATGTAAAACTGTCCAAAAATTACCAAAATTATTTAATACATTTGTGGTCAAATTTTGACCACTGGGCGATTCTAGTATTAATAATGCTTCGAACAAATGTAGCAATAATTAAGATTTGATTAAAATTGACTAAGCTATACCAGCGCAAAGTTCATTTTTATAGTAGTTTTTTTACAACTTTTCATATTAAACAGTTTATTTTATTTTTATTTATTAGTGTATTTAATTACTCACATTTTAAGCACAGGTTTACTAAAATCGGATCATACTTTAAATAGTTATAAGGGATTCAGTAAAGTTAGGCCATTTCGATTTTTTATCGAAATAATTAACAGGTACAATATTTCGATTTGTATGTATCGTCCAAAAGTATACATACATATGTGAATTTTTTCAGATATTTTGGAACTTTTTTAATTTTTTCTTTCACCAATTTTTGATAAGTTTTAAAAGTTCTCAAAAAATTCACAAGTATACTATGGACGATTCTAAGCAATTTATTCCGAGTACATTTTTATCGTAAGATGCCTTCCCTTTGAGTAAAAGATAAAATTAAAATGGTCTTACTTCAATGAAACCTTTTTAACTTTTTAAAATATGTTCCGATTTTGCTCAATTTTGGCTTTAATTGATTCCAATGAAAATGAGAAAAAGTGCATATAAACTATTAACCAAAAAACCGTGATTTATTTGGCTTTACTGACTTAGCTAATTTTATTTTGTTCTTATTTATTAGATGCGTTATGAGTTTTTCTTTTAAACAGTGTAAATCGATCAAAACTGGGTTTCTCGAATGGTGTTTCTTAAAAATGGTGCTATAAAATCAAAAATTTCCAACTAGGAAAAAAAAAATAAATGTGATTTTCGGACTCAGCGACCTCAAATTAGTTTAGAAAATATGGTTTGCAAAATGTTACAATTTGGCTCCTGTCTAGTGCTATCGATTTTAAAATTATTGAACGAAATTTTGAATATTATGTTATTAATTTTTATTGTCTTATTTTAATTTTTTGTTCAAGTATACTTAACATGCCGTTCTTGCTGGCCTTAATTTTTGAATTTAACTATGACCCTTTTGGCCGCACTCATCACACTGCCTGATCACTAGGTGGTCAAAGCCATTGTTTGCTAACATCGCACTATAGGTCAAATAGCACACTTTTCTGGCCAAAACCTATAATGTCCATATTATCATGGAGACCAACTGGATATGAAGTTTTTATGTTGACTCTAGACTAAAAGAACATTTCTGAGAAAAATCTTGACCCTTGTATTACCGGGTCAAAAATGGTACGTACTCTTTTTTTAAATTAATAACATACCAGCAAGATTTCGTAGTGTCCTTATGCTTAGAATCCGAATCCGAGAACAGAATTGACCAATCACAATTGGATTTGGATATAATGGCTATTTTTGAGGTTAGGTGCAGACCGCACAAAATTTTCATGATTTTGTTTACTAAATTTATCACGTAATTCTATTCTGTTCCATCAAAATGAGCTCTTAAAAAGTTATGGCCGATTTAAGATGACATCTTGAAATCACATATAATGGGTAAAACGACACGACCTTGGATGACATCTTAAATCAGCCATAACTTTTGAAAGAAGTATCCTATGGCATTTTTAAGGGCTCGTTTTGAAGGTAGAAAGTGATACTCAGTAGTGAATTATGTTAAATAAAAAATACCAAAAATTTTGTGCAGTCTATAACCTCAAAAGTAACGAAAATATAAATTTTTCGTATGTAAACCTCAAATATCTCTATTTTTCAAAAAACTTGGGCTAATAATATCTTCAGTATTTACTAATAAGAAATTGAGAGACAGCTACTTCTTTTCCTTTTTTTCTCCTTTTTGCAATCAGAATTCGAATAAATCGGAATTCCAGAAGAATAAGTTACCTGACATAGTCTTGGCCTTGCTCACGATAATCGTCAAGACCAAGACTGCTCACGATAATCGTCAAGACCAAAACTGCTCTTCAGTCTTGGTAATTTATAGTTAAAAGGTACATATTTCACTCCCGTTTTGAAGATAAAATCATCTCTCAATTTAAATTTTTGCATTTTAAAAACTCAACTGCTTCACACAAAAAAAAAAAGGACATAATATAAATGAAAAATTTATTATTAATAACGAAAAAATTCATCGAATTCGAGCCGAGAACAGCATTCATTGACTATAAGTATTTTCAATCATACGTTAAACAAGGCATACGAACGCTTATGAATTATTCATAAAATGTAAGAATTTTTCTTAAAATCAAAGAACAATATTCGTAAATTTTTTTTATGAATTATTTGTAAAACGTAAGAACTTCCCCGTAGCGAATGTCATGAAAGAATCATTATGAGTCACTAACGACAATGCTTTGCCGTTGATGACCATTCAGGGACGTTCCCGTACAAGTCTTTCATGACAATTCCATACAAGTGACCAAGCTGTCGTTAATACCTTCTGGATGACATTGTCATGCAGGGGACATGATGCCTTGTGGATGACTTTGTCATGCAGTGGACATAAGTGACACAATGTCTATATGTCATCAACGTCAGGTAAATGACAATGATGTGACGTGTCATCAACGGCTTCTGAACGACAAATGACCTTTTTCTTTGTTCAAAACTTTTCCTATTCAATTCTAAATAATTAACATAATTACTGGGTTTTTTTTACCAAATTATATTAAGGTGGTACATATCTAGTACATCACTTACTAAATGAAGAAATTAATTTCAAAAGAATGAATGTGCATAAATATGTATTAATGATATGCTGTCGCTACGGCGTTTTCTTTGTAGCCTTTATTTGTAAGCTCTCTTCTTATAGTTGCTCGAAGTTTGGCCACAATTTTCGTGAAATGCTATTTCTGTATGCCTCTATAAAATATTATATAAAAAGTCTGCCATTAATGTCTTTACATAAATCTAGGAACAACAATTCTTACATTTTCCTGGACCCTTTTTTTAACAGATAAAAAATTATGAACAAATAAATGTTCGTTAAAATAAAATTTTTCACATCAATTTCAACCAGTTTTTTTAAGAAAAACAACTAGCAAGACTGACAAAGAAAACAATGAAAAATAATGAAAAAGCGAGAGAGGATTTATATGAGACTGACGATTGCATGACATTTTCTTGTTTGCGTCATTTGTTGAGAGACGTATGCAAGACAATGTCTTGTCAGTGACTATGTCTACGATTTGTCTATTGCATGTCTAAAAAACGTGTGTGAGACTCAAAGTCACCGACAAGTCATTGATGAAAACGCAATGGAAGTCAGCTTACGCTACGGGGTTGTTCATAAAATCTAAAAACGAAATTCATAATTTTTTTTTTTTTCAAAATAAAAAAATTTGATTAAGCTTTTGAAATACAAATTTTACACAAAAACGTCAGAGGAGTCTGTAGCGTATGTGATAAGGAGCTAGTTCTCTGCGCTTTGGTTTACGCGTTTGAACCCCAACTCGGGTGAAAGTTTTTTTTATTATTTTTTTTCTTATATTAGGAGAATGCTCAAGCTCCAAGGCATTGGACATATAATATTGACCTAGAGTAGTATGTCATAAGGAAAGTAAGCATTTGATGCTAAAAAACGCTTTTAAAAGCGCTATTTTTCCTCTTGGGAAAATAAATACAATACTTACCACAGTATGCTTCTTCTAGGTTCAGGAGAATACACACACATAGCATGATGGTGTGAGCGACAGAAAGGAACTCTCAACAATATTTTATTTGAAATTTAGCATAAACAAGTATAGAACCAAAATAAGAAAATGAAATACAAACTGAAAATAATATTTCAAATTGATGAAACTTTTACTTTAAGTTTATGAACGTTTTGTTAAATTTTATGTAAACATTTATAAAATTTGTATCTGTAGATTTATGAAACGTTATTATTCGTACGAAAAAATTCTTAAAATTTAAAAACGGAAGTTCATAAAAAAAATTACTCATAGAAAAATATTTATGAACTCATGTACTTACGATTAATAATGAATCGTTCTTAAAATCAAAAAATTTTAATGAAAAAATTTTATTTGAAAATCAATGAATTTCGGTGTATGAATGCCGTTTATAAATAATATGTTCAATATTTTTTTGTGTGTTTGGAAAAATATGGTTTTGATATTTTGAATACTCAATATCTAAAGAAATTTTTTCAAGACCAAGATCAAGACCGAGACCAAGACTTAATGAGCAAGATCAAGACCAAGACTCAATATCAAAACCAAAACCAAGACTCAACGTGCAAGAACAAGACCAAGACTGCTATGGTCTTTGTTTGCTCATCACTAGTTCCGGCACCTCTTGGTTGTAATTTTGCTCCATGAGGCTTCAACCGCAACCCAAAGAGTTTCATTGTAAGTTGGTTTCAAAATAGAAACTGCCTTTATGACATCACCCCAGAGATTCTCAATTGGATTGAGATCGGGTGACTGTGCTGGCCACCCCATGACGTTTATCGAATGATCCTCAAACTACTTTTAAGCTTTCTTGCTAGTATATTTGGGGTCGTTGTTTTGCTGTAAGACCCACAATGACGGCATTCTCTGCATAAGGGAGCATCACTTTTTCAAGTATATCAACATGGATCAACACATGATGGTTTGAATCCAGTGTATGGAGCCAACTAAAAGGTAAGAAAAACAAACCCATACCATTATACTTGAACCTCCGTGCTTACCTGTTGTGGTCGTGAATTTAGAGTTGTGTTCTGCATTCCGAGGCTTCCTAAAAGAGAACGTGAACCTTTGCTGCTATAAAATACAATTTTTCTCTCGTCTATCCATAAAATGTTCCTTCATCTCTCTTCTTGCTAGTTCAAATGTAGTTTTGCGAAGTTCATACGCTTCCTTACATGCCGAGCAGTTAAGAGAGAAACTTTTCTCGAGCTGCAATATTAGAATTTTTTGGACTCGAATTGGGAAATTTTCCTTTAGTCAATGGGGGTTATCGTGAATCAAGATTCCCGGTGAATTTTCTTAAACTACAATAGAGAATGCACGGCAGTCTGAGAAAATTCCCCGGGAATCTTGATTCACGATAACCCCCAATATCTACGAAATATGTATACAAAGAAACGCCTAAAATCATGCAATAAAAATGTTCAGATTATTCGTCTGTAATGTACATTAGAGCTGCCGTCTGTCCGGGGTATTACTCTCAAGGAGGGACAGGGGCGTGGAGAGAAAATCCGGGCCCGGGGGTAATTATACACCGGGCCCCCTCCACTACTAGATTTTTTTTTATTCGAGACTATCACATCGTCGAGCGAATATTGTTTTTCCTTAAACGCAAGGATGCCCACGAGATATATGAAATGTGTAAAGCTGTGATTTTGTTTGCTTCCCGGTCATATTCATAAAATAAAGGTCAACAAATAAGGTTTGAGCCGGTCTGCTTGAAAAATGTACTAAAAAGAGGCAATTTTTTTTAACTGCCCGTAACTTGGAAACTATTGGTTTTTTCGGAGATATCTTTAAGTCAAACTTTGTAGAAAATATCTAGGCCAACATTGTCTTCTAAGAAGGTTTCCTTCTAAAAATTAAACTTGTTGCTGTTTTGATACAAAAATAGCAATTTTTTAAGAAATGTTTATGCCTAGAAAATGATTTTTGTAAAGTTTAAAGAGCGAAATATTTGTTCTGGTAATCCTATATTGTAGGAAATTAAATGTAAATTAATTAAATAGAAAAAAAAACAGTTGAAAATATTAATTTTTAATGTATAGAGCTGTTCTCAAAATTAGAAAATTGCAGTATTTTAATTTTTTTCTACTTTATCGGAAGCAAGAAATTTTTTTGGTAGTTTTATATGAAATGGTCTTGTATGATTTTCCTTTAAATCTTACAAGACTACTTGCTACCACATTTTAACACCTTTTTGGAGTTCACTGATTTAAATTTTTTCCTGGATGGCGAGCTCGACAATCGAAATTTTCGATAGTCTGTGCTGGAGCGAACTTAAAAAAATCGAAAACAAAAGCTATTTTCAGCAACCCCAAATTAGTTTAGAAGATATGACAAGCAAACAAGAAATTAAGAAAAAAAAAAACACTAAAATATATATTTTTTTTAGCTTATAAATATATAAAAATGTTATATCTTTAAATATTTTTTATTTTTTTTAATTACTCTACATTTAATTCCCTTCAACATAAGATTTTCCGGACAAATATTCCGCTCTTTAAAAATTACAAAGAACCAATTTCTAGAAAAAAAGTCTCAAAACTTTTCTTAAAAAATTGCTATTTTTGTACAACAAATTTCATTTTCTTTCTAAGATAATGTTGGCCTAGTAACTCTCCACAAAAGTTTATTTAAGAATGTTTCTGAAAAGATCAGTAGTTTCGAAGTTACGGCGAAAGTTAAAGTGGATTGTCATTTTTAAGTCTATTTTTAATTTTCAAAATTTTTTTGAAACCTTATCGTTTTGGCCTCATAACGCCAATTTTACATATGTATTTGGAAAAAGGCGTTTTTAAGTTTTGAATGGAATAAGAAAGAACTAACCGATACCACCTTTTATTTTTTTTTTTTTTCTTAAATACTGCAATTTAAGAATTAAATTTAATATTTTAAAAAAGGCAGGATTCGGTACAGGAAGCGTGTAAAAGGCACGGGCTCGGGTTTTTTTCTTGGACCGCGGGGCTCTACTTTCCAGCGATGGGCTCGGCCTTTCTAACCTAACCACAAAAGGCTTAAGCTTAGAGGCCCATGAAGGCCCGTTAATCACAAGCAAGCTTAGAAGCACATTTTTGGAAAACATTATGGAAAATAATGCACATATAAGTGTAGTACTTAGAATGAAAATAAAACAAGTTAATTTAAACAAAAAAAACTTATTAGATTTTACCAAAAAGCTCAAGAAAGCAGACAATGTATAATTTTTTTTCTACGATGAAAAAAAAAAAAATAATAATTGTGCGGACCCGGACTTTTTCTCAAGTGCTTGTATTATGTTCATGCCGGGCCTCTAAAATCTCTTTTTCAAGCTTGCAAAAAACTACGACAAATTTTATTAATTTCTGCTTGAGTCCGGGCCCTCCAAAAAACTCCGGGCCTAGGGGGAATTCCCCCCTTACCCCCACCCCTCTCGTCAGGCCTGAGGAGGGAACAAGCACTGCAACAGCATATAATAGCAGAAGCTTAACAAATTATTCTAGTTGATGCTGATATTTTTTCTTCCGGCACTCAGCGTCACCTAGTCGATGTATCCATATTCGTTTGTCTGTCTGTCAGTAATTTTTTCATGTAGCTATACATAGCTATATGTATGTATGTATTTATGTATGTATTCTCCTTAAACTCCAAGGAGGAACATAGGGCGAACATGAAACGTCTCCATTTGTTGCGATCCCTATCCCGATTCTTGGATTTCATTTTCCAGCGACCTTTTCCAGTTGGTTTTCGGCTTACCACGTCGTCTACTGCCTTGTGGACTCCACCCATCCTGGCGACAGACTTCGCTGTGTGGTTTCCGGAGAGTATGACCAATCCATCTTCACTTGCGCAGCTTGATCTCGTTTGCTATATCGCTCTGATTGCATTTTAAATATAGCTCGGCATTTGATATAAGTACTATAGCGCGAGACCACCAAACCTTTAGTATTCACCTCAAGCTTTTGTTGACGAATACTTGTAGCTTATTCAGTAACAAGCCACCTTTCGCACCCATAGAACAAAAGCGATTTCATATTCCAATCAAAAATGCGCACTTTTGTTTTGGCGCCACATTTGACGAATAAATGATATGTTACATAGTTATATAACTTCAAAAAATGGCAAAAAACGACTTTTATTGGTCTTTAGGTTACAATATCTCATAAACTATACACGATAGAGCAATTCTGAGAATGGATTTGCATTTAGCATTGCAAAACACATCGATTGTGATAATTTTAATTTTTGTTTAATGTAGTTAAAAAAAATTTTTTTTCTTTTTGTATGGGAAAATGCCCCAATTGGAAAAGCGATTATCTCAAAATTTAGTCGAGGAGTCACGAGTGAAAATTTTTGTATACATCATTTGAACGATAAGTAAACAGAATCTTGAAAAAAATTTGATGTGCTACGACGTCCGATTTAGAACGGGTTAAGGCACACCGTGGTGGGTATAACGGAAGAAGACCATATTTTGGTCATATGAGCAAACGCGGCTTTTGCTTTACTTGAGTTGATATACTCTTTTGCTCTACCATCCATTGAGATAATGCTGCCTAAAGACGTGAAGCTATCGACGTTTTCGATGTCATAACTGCCAGTTCTAAACGTGATGTCATTCCTGTTTGCGTTCAGCTTCATGCTTTTAGTCTTGGATACGCTGATTTTTAGAGCGGCCTTCTGCGATTCCAAGACAAGGTCTTCAATTTTGCTTTGCAAATCTGAGTGTTGGGACGATAGAAAGCGTAGTCGAGATGTTCTAGATGTTCGGTAAAGTTCCATTTATTGGCCTTATTAAGATCTTTATCTAGGATATCGTGAAGAACGATAAGAAAGAGGTGAATGTCGGTGACAACAACCCGTTGTGTAACACACTGCATTTAAAGCCTTCATATTGTGCACGTACTAAATTTATGGCCTTTGCGGCAATACCTCTTCGCTGCAGTGAAACCCAAATGTTGAAGGCAGTGCTGTAGTCTACGAAGACATGTTGAAGCTCAGCATGCCACTCGCATGATTGTTCGACAATTATTCTGAGGGTGTTGATTTGATCCACGTAGTTTGTGTATGCCTGAAGTTTATTTTTTAATCTCCCCGAGTTAACTTTGATTTTGTACAAAATACCCAATTATCTTTCTTTCTACCGACTGAGGAGGTGCTGCTGATTATAATATTTCTATTCCTGCCACGCCTAGTTCTGTGCTTTACAAACCGAAGGACATAGTGAATATACCCTGGATATAGGTTATAAATATTTGGAGTGCTGATACTATATATTTATATAATTTTGCTGAAGGTGCCAATAACTTATACTAGCCGTGTTTTTTTTGACGTGTATATACAATTGTGGATACCTTCAAATTGCGATAACTTATGAACGGTGAGTCGTACGATAAAAAGTCCAAGGGTCTTTTTCAAGGAGAACCACATGCTCTACAAATAATTTTAATCTTTTGTAAAAAAAAATAATTATTTAGAAGTTATTTAAAAAAAAGTGATTTTTTGCTATTTATCGGCGCCAACCAGTTTTTATAAAATACCTCCTTAAAAATAAATTTTTTTAAATATAAAATGAAAGAAAACGTGATTCTCCATAAAAAAGTTTCTTAGAGTTATATTGTGTGACTTACTGTTCATGAGTTATCGCAATTTGAAGGTATCCACAATTGTATATACGCGTCAAAAAAAACACGGCTACTGACTGCAAGGATAAATTAGTTTTTCCAAATAATTAAACAAGAAATCTATAGCTATCAGTGAAAACTGCTCGACATATCCTCATAATGTTATCCCAATTAAATGTAGGCAAATTAATTTAGGTTTTCTTCCAGCTTACCGCATAAGTATTCGTCTTAACCGAAAAGTATTTCGATTCAAAACAAATGGAATAAAAAACAGAACAGCCACAGATCTAACATTTGATTATACCATGCAGTTCAGTTATTATGACCCGGTTATTTAAATATAAAGAGTAAATATTTCCTCTCATTTTTAGAAAATTTCATAGCATTTCATTGTCAGTTACATTCCACATGTTCCATTTTATTAAGCTACTGATACGAATAACGTGGAGCAATTGTCACGCTTAGGAGCATTTAGCCAACGCTCAGTTCAGCTCCAAGGGTTGTTTTGGTGTTCAAAATGCGCAGTCTCTTATTTTACTCTCTGGTGGCTACTTCTATGCTTTGAGACGATTGCTGTTGTGCTCAATTGTATTTTATCTGACGTTTGGGTTTTCAAAATTTAATTCATAGTGGAATGAAATGTATTATTTTTTCCTAAAAAAGTGGAGTCAATAAATCCATAAAACAGGCAAAATGAGAAAGTCCTGAAGAACAATTCCAATTTTGATTATTTTTTTAAAACAATTTTTATATTTTTTATTTAAAATCAGAAACTTTTTGGAGCGGGGTCGAAATTATTTAATTTTTTCAACAATATTTAAGGAACTTCCCTGCAGTAAAAATATGAGACAGTCTACAAAAAATACTAGTTCGCGGTTAGTACTAGCCCAAAACTTGTGAACAAGGGATGCAGTGGGGGCGAGTTTGATATCAATTTGTAGTTTGTAGGGGCAAATAAATTTGAATCGTAACGAAAACAAAATACACTTTCGTTTTTGCTTTTGAAAGAATTTGTGTTTTGTGTCACTTGAAAAACTGCTTAAGTCGATATTCGATAAAAACAAAGCAACATAAATTCTATACATATAAAACAAAATTTAAACTCATTTGCTTTCTAATCAAAAATCGACATAAGCAGTTTTTCCATTCTGCCACAGAATTGTGGAAAAAAAAATTAATTGAATGAATTAATTTTTGTCAACTAGCCCCGGAATGGTGTAAGCGTAATGCAGAAGGGGACAATTGAAATTTCGCCGGACATCAACACACAAAAAAGAACAGTTGCTTGCATGCAAAAGGGATTGAAGTCGGACTAGTACTGGTTGGTAGTGGACAAGTTAATGAACTACACTTGAACTAGTCCGTTTGCCTGCAGGGCTATGAAAAGATAGAAAATATTGTACAACAAGATGTCTTCTCTTCTTTTTCGACCTTAAATTGTGTACAATATAAAAACTGTTGCAATGTTTTTCTCAAGAAAGGCTATAGCGATTTTAATGATTTTTTTTTAAAGGCGTAGTACTGCCCTAAACTTTAAATTTAATTTTGTCATATCTCGTGAACCATATTAGATATTTTTTTATGAAATTTGGTGCACAGCTACTAACTATTATGCACCTTAAAAGGACTTATTCCACTTTCAAAAAAATCATTTAAGGCCAAAAATCTGTAAATTTTTATCCAATCTTGGTTCACAAGGTCTCAAAATATTCGTAATAAAATATGCTTTTGATAAAGTTATAAAACTTGCACGTTTTCAAATGGTTAGTTCAAAAGAACTTGACAAGAGTGATACAATATCATCAAAACTTTAATTTTCGACCACTATAACTCAACTATTTTTTTGATTAATTCTAACAAATAATACACTGTTAGAGATATAATTTAAATTATTGTAGATCAGATGAAGTAAATTCACGAATACGTGAGTAAACCGATATAATACTTAAATTATTTACACTTCTGTTGTACAGATTCAAATCTAATACACTATCAAAATCTATTAGACAAGATATAAAATATTAATAAATACTTATCAAGTAATATGACGGGTAATGTTGATAAGAAGACTTTCTTGAGTGCCTACACGTATTTTCATTAGGCAGTCTTTAGCATCTTTGTCATCCAGCAGAATAGCTGAACTAAGCTTATTCGCATGCTGCAATAATTCAAGTGAACGCCTCGCAGAGAGACTTTACTAAAGTTCGTCGAATCCTTTACATTTGCTAGAATTTTAGCATCTCATCCCTTAGTGCACCATTTTTAAGGGTTGCTTTAGCATCATTTGCGGATCGCCTTATTTTTCTTTGAATTTGTAATTACTTAACAGTCACCGTTGAAACATTCTGGTTGGATAGTGAAACATTCATACCAGATGCCAGAGAAATAATCGAGGCAACTGGATCACTATCCATCACACCTTTGACTAACTTTAGGTTGGAGACTTCCTCGTTGTATTGTGCAAAAAATTTTATAATATCGTCATACCGACTACTTAGGTACATTACTGAGCTCTTTATGTCTTGGACTTCCTTTAGAACTTGATTATTTAACACTGCATTGTTGTCTGCCATCTACGGTAGTGCATGAATTTGGGGCTCTGTTCGAGATGGCGCCAGAGCATCTGTACAATCAGGAGTCTCCAATTGCTTGTACTGTTCCTCAGCCAGTTTGGTTCACTGTGCGTGTACCCAATTATTGCACTTGCCACAACAAACAGTATCCTGCTCCTCAGTGCAACCTTTTTTGCACCTCACACAAGGATATTTTTGCAGACGGCGATTTTCTTGATTTAGACATAACTAATTATTTGCAATCATTAACCAATATCTTTACGTACGAAGTCCCATCAATCTCCATCGTCCCTCTCTTCCAATCACCAAGGTTTTTTAAGACCCATGTATCAACTTTTATAATCATAGCTCCCATAGGTACAGAGATATAGCATTTTATATATTTTTTGTATAAAGGGTGCAACTCCCCCTTCTCACCCCCCGCCCAAGTTTTTCAAAGTGAATGGTAGATAGAATATCCGATACATCCAATATCCCCCAAGTTTTGCATGGTGAATGGTAGATACATTATGCATAAGTTCACCAACTTTCAAAATCATAGCTTGTATAACTGTAGAGATATAGCATTTTTTGTATTTTTTTCGTATGGGGGTGCAAGCCCCGTTCCTCTCAGTGGCATCTCATCCCCTTACAAACCTTCTACAAACCATAACAAACAATTTAAAAAAAAAAAAAATTATGTAAATCGGCGTTGTAGTTTCCGCGTTCATGAGCTACATACGAAATCTATTTCATTTTTATATATATAGATAAACATATGTCCTTCTTTAACTTTACAACAGAACAAAACGGAATGAAAAATTTTTTATTTTCGATTAGAAATTTTCACAACTTATAGTAACATGGTTGCCAGACTTTAGACATTTGAACATTCAACATTTGAAACAAACGCATGGAATAAGTGAGCTATTTCAAAATGTAAATGACTTTCAATATGAATGGGATCTTCTACATCTCATGAACTGGTACATTTCATCAATTTACAGAATTTTGTATTTCATTTTTTTTAATTCTACGAGCAAACTATCTACCTGGTAGCACTATAACTTGTTCCACTGTATTGTGGCGGTTGTTTGACAACCAACCGGCAATTGCGAGACCGAATGGCAGATGTGCTCACTTTATCAGCACGTTTTGTCAGTCGTATCGGGTGGTGGTGGTTGCCGGTTGTGCTCTGGCTCTTATTGGTGGTGGTTGAATTGCTCTTGTTGCTTGCTATAGATGGAGCTCTCGCGGCAATAGTGACAGTGACAGCAGCAACATTTGCGTATTACGCGCCCCTGCCAAATGCAATACTCAGACGCGCCACTCAGTGGTGCGACTCGGTTCCTAATCGAAGGCTGTTTTGTGGTCGTCAGTCGCGAAAAGGCATCAAATTCGAAGAAGTGAAAAATGTAAAATGCAAATCGTTGCATTAAAAGTGAAAACAAATTTAGATTTGGTAGAATTGAGATAAAATTAAAAATAAAAAACGAAAAAAGGCCCGCATAAAACTTAAAAAATGTGTAGTTTGCGAATGCAAATTAAAAATGTGTGCGAATAAAAACAAAATTAAAAAAGTCACCAGTCATATTGCTGTGATCGCTTAAGGATTTGCGTGGAAAAATCAATTCTCATTGTAAGTGTCTATGGATAAGATGTGCAATATGTAATGTTGCAGGAAGAGGAAGTTGAATGAATCATAAACATCTGTTCAGATTTTTTTTTTAAATTTTAATTAAGAAACAAAGACCAAACTTATTTTTAATCATCAACTGAGATGGATTATGCATCTACGGATTTCTATAGGTGGAGTATTATTTCAAAACAGAAATTGATTTTTTCTGGAACCAGCGTTGAGTTTTGGAGAAAAGCAGGCTTGCAGATCGAGGTTTTTTTCGCAATTTTGGTAAACAGAAAATATGGCGAAAACGCTGGAGAAAATATTGATTCTGATGTAAAGAAACAAACGACCAATAGTCGCCTGAGTCCCCTTTCGCCTCATATGCCATACTCGTGAATGTGTACTCCGAGTAAATCGCAATAGAAAGTTTGAACCTTTAAAGAAAACAAATTGGTCCACACTTTCGAAATGTAAACTCAAGATATTGTTGCTATATTCGCGAACTCTGTGCAAAGTTTCAAAAATAGGACAAAAGTGTGTATTGTATATTTCGGTATATTAAAAATTTTATCAGATAAATTAAAGTTTTCAGTTTACTCCACACAATATACTTAAATCAATGACAATCTGGTTTATGTGCCATGCATATTAGTACAGTCATTTGGTTCTACAAAAAAGAGGTTACTTGGAAAATTATCCGGGAGTTCTGAAAATGGGTAATTTTTATAGATAAATGAGTTATTCCAACTTGAAAATCATCGTATTTGTATGATCACTCATACGACGCATGCATATTTGACTGATTTTTGCCACTTTTTGAATTAAAATATCTACTAAACTATAGGTCGGAGAAAATTTTATGAGGTACAAAAGCATTTTTCTCTTGAAGTAACCATTAGCGATATATTGACAAAAACTCATTTAAGGCTCCAGTTTTCCAATATGGCGGCGCGTGCGTAAGGTGGAACAAGGTAAATCTACCAAAGGACTGCACAGTAAAAATTTTAGTTTAATTTTAATACCAAAATGTATTTATATGGAACAATGACAAAAAAAGTATTAATTTTAAACAATTTTGAAAAAAATTTTAAGCTTTTCTGGAATAAATTTCAAACTTTTTGAATTTAATACCAAAATTGTTTAAAACTAATACCAAATTAAATAAAAACAATGAAAAGTAAACTATTTTGCAGTGCTTATAAAGCAAATTGTATTCATAAACAAAATTGTATTGGAGATCTGTGGCTTGCATGTGGAAAAATTGGCGGTGCCATGCCCCTTAACTTGAGATAAGACAATTTCCCAGGATTTAAGTCATAAATATAAAATTTTAATACGCTTCTCTTGGTGCAATAGTCATGCCTCTATGATTTTTAGTTCGAGAGATATAAGGGTGTCTTATAATTAACGCAAGATTTGAATTTGCCGCCATTTGTGCTGTAGTGTTCCAACCGAAAAAGTAAACACTTTGACAGCTGGCTGCTTAGAGAGAGGTTGAAGGAGGGTGGTTTTAAAAACCAGTTAAGCAGGTTTTTAGCTCTCCTGAAAAGTTGCCAAATTCGAGTTAGGTGAAATGAAATGTCAACAAGTTTGAACTTTTCAACGCGTTTATCTTGCTTGTCATTGTAAGGGGCGGTATATATTATTTTTGGATGTAGCCAGTGGCGGATTAACCCTAAGGCAGAAGTAGGCACCTGCGTAGGCCGGCAAATTTCCTGTGCGATACAAAAATTTGACTAAGGGCCGTTTTCACAATATCCAGTTAAGATATTTTGAAACTAAAGTCTACTAGCGGAAGCTATGAGTACAAACTTTCCGTTAAATTACAATATTTGTTTTTCAATAAAATTCCCATTTGTTAACATATGCATTGTGAATAAATAACAAATTTTCTGTGTTAAATTAAGCACTTTAGTTGTTGCTTTCCTATACGTTTCTCAGAAAGTGTTTGGTAAAAAACTTAAAACTGTCGTCTAAAATCTTAAGGGGGGCGCCAAAAAATATGTGCCTAAGGCACCAGATTACTTAGAACCGCCCCAGGCTGCAGAATTAAAAAAGATAGATCGGGCCTTGGCTCTAAACATACATAAACAACGAAGTTGGAAGTTGCGAACGAACATTTTTATGTGATGTTTTGCAAAAACTTTTTTCTAAAATAAGGACAGATACATACATACAGTGAGCAAAAAAGGTTTAAATACATCATCCTTTTATGAAAAAACTCAGCCAAATCCATCTTTTCTCAAATAAAAACAAAAAAAAAAAAAAACATTTTCCATTTTCCTAAATATAGCCCAGGAAAATAAGACGAAAAAAGAGCTTCTGCGCGAAAAAATTCCCAGTGGAAATTTTTCACCGGAATTGTCTTTATTTTTTCATGATACACAAACTGTGAAAAGTCCATTGCAAAGTCGTGTGCGCATAAAAAGTTATTCGGGCTCAAAGGTCGCTAAAATCAGTTTTTTGCAAATATCTCGCTAATGCTAACTTTTACAGAAAAATGTTGGTCTCCAATTTTGTAGCACAGGAAATTTCCTACAAAAGTACGTTAAAAGTATTTGCGTACAACTCCTAGTTTAGGAGATCACCCAATTTAAAAAGTTGTTAATAGTTATGATATGAAATACTACCTATGAGTTCATATTAAAATATCTTACTTTTTAAATTGCAATAACTCTTCAATGAGAAGTTGTACAAACAAAATTAAAATGCTGTTTGAAAGATAATTTAATTTTCTATATACCGTACAAAATTTTTTTTCGAACGGCTCATGACCTTAAAAATTTACTTGAATAACCGTTAAGGCTTCGAAATTACTGGTTTTTTAAGGATATCTGCGAATTGGTAAGTACTACGATAAAAAGTAATGGGACCAAATTTCTAGAAAATTAGAAGATCTACAAAAAATAAGCAATATGTGTACACATAGAAGTAACCGTTTAGAAGATATTCCAAAAAAACCCTTAAAATGCCAAAAATACGGTATCTATTGAATATCTTTTATACGGTTACTTCTATGTGTACACATATCGCTTATTTTTTGTAGATCTTGTAATTCTCTACAAATTTGGTCCAATCTCTTTTTATCGTAGTACTTACCAATTCGCAGATATCTTTAAAAACCAGTAATTTCAAAGCCTTAACGGTTATTCAAGAATATTTTTAAGGTCATGATCTTTCAAACGGCATTTTAATTTTATTTGTACAACTTCTCATTGAAGAGTTATTGCAATTTAAAAAGTAAGATATTATAATATGAACTCATAGGTAGTATTTCATATCATAACTATTAACAACTTTTTAAATTGGGTAATCTCCTAAACTAGAAGTTGTACGCAAATACTTTTAACGTACTTTTGTAGGAAATTTCCTGTGCTACAAAATTGGAGACCAACATTTTTCTGGAAAAGTTAGCATTAGCGAGATATTTGCAAAAAACTGATTTTAGCGACATTTGAGCCCGAATAACTTTTTATGCGCACACGACTTTGCAATGGACTTTTCACAGTTTGTGTATCATGCACAAATAAAGAAAATTCCGGTGAGAAATTTCCGATGGGACTTTTTTCGCAGAAAATGTCTTATTTTCCTGGGCTAATAATAAAAAACAAAAATATAAAAGTTACGAAACATAAGAAATTTTTTTAACACAAAAAAAGTTTACGTACAATTTAGAAATCTTAAATAACACTATTCTTAAATTAATATTTGGTTGGTCCTCCGTTTGCAGCGATAAGGTGTCTTTTGGGTCATTGTCCTGTTGAAAGAGAAATTTTTTTGTTTCTAGTTCGAGCTGGGATGCACTCTGGTCGAGATTATCTTTCAAAATTTGCAAGTAGAGATGCTTGTCTATTGTAGTATTAATGTATACAAGTTTTTCAACTCCTACTGTGGCCATACACCCCCACACTATCACTTTTCCACCACCGTGTTTCACAGTTGGAGTTAAAGTTTTTATCCGAACCAAAAATATTAAATTTTGACTCGTCACTCCATATGACATTGTCCCAAAACGAATCAGGTTCATCAACATATTTTCTGGCGAATGCAAGCCTCTTCTCTCGATTCGTATCTGACATCAATGGCTTTTTGCGTGCTGTTCGTTCTTTGTAACCATATCTGTGAAACACATTTCGAATAGTTTGTGGATGCACGCTACGCCTTGAGCTTTGTAACACTTCCTCTTGTGTTTCTGGTGCCGATTTTTTGCGGTCCGCTTTTACTGTGCCCAGGATTTGACGTTTGTCGCGAGATGTCAGTTTTTTAGGACGACCCGAGCGTGCTTTTACGTCCAAAGTTCCAGTGTTTCCATAAGGTAGGATTGATGTCTGTACGCTGGAAGGCGTCTTATTAATTACTCTGCCTAGTATGTACGTAAACTTAATTGGCCCGATTTTTGGTTTCTTATTTAGTTTTTTGACAATATTGACTCCCTGGAATAAGTGACCTACGTTATTTCTCATCATATTAAAGCAAAATAGTTATGTTACACATAGCTTGGACAAAATTTTGCGATTAAGGTATGTTTTAGTGGGAATTTAAGGCCATTAATATATAAAGATGTTTGTACTAAAACTTTTTTTGCTCACTGTACATATTTACTTTTAAAAAATAAAAATAAAACACAAATATGATGTGGCTTCTGCTCATTTGGAATGTAGGGCATAATAAATCATCCATGTCGTACTATGGCATAACTCAATTCTAAGCGATGCGTTTCTGCTTGGTGTGCATTTTTTATTTCGGCTTATAGCAGTTGCTGTAATCCAATAAGAATATACATATTTTGACAACTGTAACGTTACCAGGTTAATCATTCTAAGTTTTAATGTAATGTGGTATGGAATCATTTAATTCTGTCATTTAATCTTGATTCAACTGCCAAGTGATTTAAATTAGCCAATTTAACGATTCAAATTTTTTACTTTTAATAATTGCCAGCACGTTTTGTCTGCTATGTAGTTAATATAAACGGTGCTGTTGATTTTGAAAATGAGGCAAGTTCATTTTGTAAAAAAAAAAGTAAAAGCTAATACTTATATACTTATTACGATTGAATAAAAATAATAAAATAAATAAAATAATAAAAATCCTTAATATACTTATCAACATAAATTTCTTTCTATGAATTTATTCATTGTGTTTATTATGTGATGATTTTGGAAATAACATAAAATGGGCATTCCGCACTATGCTTATCTTAAACTCAATTGAAAATAAATTAAATTTTATATTTTTCTGAACTCAAAAAAATTGGTATAACAAATGTATTACCGAATTAGAGGAAATTTTAACGAGGACCTTTTTAGTACTAAAATAGCCGTCAAAGTCAAAAAATAGGACACAAATTTAAAATTTCAACTTTAATAGATCACAACTATAAGAAATCTTTTTAAGCCCTATAAACCAAAGACTATCTTAGAAAGCTCATATAAATAGGCAAAAGTTTCCCATAAAAAATTTTTCTCTAAAACGCTAGGGTAACCCAAGAAATTTTTTTTTGTAAAACAAATCAGATATTCAGTGTTAACCCTATAACTTCTTAGGGGTATGTTTTAGGCCCCCTTCTTCGTGCAACTTTTTGTTAGTCTAGGCTTCCTCTATCACCTCTCAGAAGCTTCGTGACCTTATGCAATACACCCTGTATAAATAGGCAGGTAGTTCAGCCAATGATTTCAAGCCTAAATCTCAACATATTCGCTTGAATTTTTTTATACCCTACACCCAGGGTATATTCACTTTGTCCATCCATTTGTAACGCAGAGAAGGAGGCGTGGCAGATATAGAAAAGTGTAAATATTCTTGATCAGCGTCACCTCCTGAATCGATATAGCCGTGTCCGTCTGTCTGGCTGGGTGACTGGCTGGCTGTGCGTGGAAATACATTTTTTAGGAAAACTGAGCAAGATAGCACAATGAAATTTGGTACACTTCCTACGTCCTTCCTCGAGGGATTGAAAATTAGTGAAATCGCTAAACGGCCACGCCTACCACCCATACAAAAAATATATTCAAAATGCAACTTTAGGAATATTTTTCATGAAAATGCAACCAAAATACACATAAATACTACGAATTGTAAGCGCAAGCTCTGAGAAAAAACTGGGTGAAATCGGACAAGAGGGCGTGGCACCTCCCATATAAGCAAAAGCTTTAAAACTTTAATACTGAAAACGTTTTTCGAGATAATCAAACCAAATTTTACTCAGACACTAAAAACTATAAATGCAAGCTCTGAGCAAAAACTGGGTGAACTCGGACAAGAGGACGTGGCACCTTCCATTTAAGCAAAATTTTCAAAATACTGCAGTGTAGGGTATTGAATGTTTGGCCAGGCCAAAGGTTACACCCTTACTAGTTTTTATTGGATAAGCTGTAAGAAGGAGCAGTGCACAAAATTTTCCTTTTTTTATAGTGGGCGGTGGCACGCCCCTAAATGGAAAAACGCTCTCGTGGCCAAACGGCTGCATCGATTTTTATGAATTATCGTATGAAGATGGGGTTAACACTAAGAAACGATAATCAGACCATTATGATTTTAGTGAAATTTGGTATGTAGACAGGGTTAACACTAAGGAAATGAGCGTTGCTACGCCCCATAAATGAAAAAACGCTCTCACCACTAAAACGCTGCTACTATTTTTGTGAAATTTTTTGTTTTTATCTTGAATCAAGGTATATTAAAAGAATAATGGTTAAAACTTATCATCAGCTATATATTACTTTTTAGCTAAAATCCCCACAAAAACTACGTATTTTCGAAATTACAACCCACTGTAAAACTCTATAATTACATATTGGATAAAACCCGTTGTCCCAATATTGTGACGAAATCATACAAGAATCACTTTCCTAGAACTCACTAATCCATTATATCCTGTTTTAATGGGTCTTTTTGACACCATTTTTTGAAAAACTGGCAAAAAGTGGGTTAAAGTACTCCACAAAAATATTCAAAGAAAAAATTAACTAGGAGCCAAGAACGACGAAGGCCCTATGCTCCTCCTAGGAGTTAAAGGAGAATACATACATACATACAAGAAAGACGAACAACGCTTAAAACTGCGTCAAAATTATAATAAATATACAATGTGAGAAGTCCTCATTGATTTCAACGATTTTTTTGGCTTTCGGGATAAAATTTCGATTTCTTAGTGTTCAGCAACTTATTACATACTGAAAGCTTACCTAGAGAGTATCTAGGAAACAAAAACTTTTCTTTTTGGACCACTCTAAAAACAGCCAAAATGGTATTTTTTCCATAACTTTGGCAGGTGTTGTCCAACGTTTTAAAGTTTTATATGGTCTTAATAAGGTCAAATTTTTTTTCTCAAGACATTTAGACCTCCGAGGTCATATTCGTATCCCCCAAAATGCAAATTTTTCTATATATAAATAAAGTATTTGAGATTAAATAGACACCAAAGCACAAGAGGAAAAAATATATAACTTTTAAACATCGGACATCACCTGCTAAAGTTGTGGAAAAAATACCATTTTGGTTGTTTTTAGAGTGGTCCAAAAAAAAATTTTTTTTTGTTTCCTAGATACTAATTTCAATGTAAGCTTTCAAATAGTGGCAGTATTCGCAATATTTCGCAATTTTTATGGGTGATGTTTGGTCCATATGTAAAAAGCTCCAAGACATATAATATATACTGTGAAATATGGGAGTATCACGCCCCCACAAAAATCACTTCATCATATATTTAAAAATATTTAAAAGTTTCAAGAGCACCGGGACAAATAATGTGCGCTAAATAATAATAATAATAATCGAGTTTAGCTACTGCAGCTAATAGCCTTCTTAGCTAATTAGCAAAAAAGGCTATAAATCAAATTTAAAGCTTTTATAAAAATTTTTTGAAAATAAGGGATAAAAAAACCATGCAAGTTAACATTAGTTATATTTTGTTTCATATCCCGTAGCTTTATCACACTTTCACAACATACCCATTTAGCCTATATGTACATAAACATGTAAGAGTATTTTCATACACCTGCATATAAATGTTCATACAAATCAAAGATGGGATGTTTGAAAAAATTAACCCAGCATGCTGTTTGGCTCGGACAAAACACTAACAAAAAACATGCATTACGCAAAAAAAAAATAAAAAATCATAATAAGTGATGACAAATACAGTTAACTAGTTATTTTTCAATCTAAGTTTGAGTTGACCTTTTGACAAGTTAACATTATAAAATTCACAGTTATTGATAAGGGTTGTCATGCGATTAAAAGGAGCAGAAAACATATAATTAGTTCTACTAACCGGTTGGTAAAATAATTGTGGAGAATTACGATCGCTTCTCCTATTTATATTGAAAAAAATATAGTTTAAAAGCTCTGGAGCAGCAAGGGACCCAGTGACAAGTTGGTGCAAATATAGAATATCTGCATTATCTCTGCGTTCCCTTAGAGACTGCAATTTAAGTAACTTCAAACGATCCTCATAAGGAGGAAGGTTCAAAGGATCAACCCAATTTAGGCCATTCAGAGCAAATCGAATAAAATTCTTTTGGATTCTTTCGATTCTATCAATATGAACGTTATAAAATGGTGACCAAACTTGACTAGCGTACTCCAAGTGAGGACGCACGATCGTATTATATAAAGTTACTGTTATTAATGAATTATTAAATTCTTTGGCCCATCTTTTAATAAAACCGAGCAGAGAAGCCGCTTTCTTACATACTTGATTAATGTGTTCATTAAATGATATTTTATCATCAAAGTGAACACCTAAATCTTTAACAAAATCGACACGACAAATGTTTTTGTCTTTTAATACATAATCATATTTTATGTTGTTTTTCTTCCTAGAAAATGTAATTGTTTGGCATTTATCGGGATTAAGATGCAAGTTATTTTTAAAGCACCAAATTTCAAAGGATTTCAAGTCAGACTGAAGCAGATGAGTTTCGTTACTCTCCCTTATGGATCTGAAAATTTTCATATCATCCGCATAAACTAGAAGGTTAGAATTTTTGATGATATGGGTTACATCATTTATAGCTAAGATAAAAAGTAAAGGTCCTAGGTGACTACCTTGCGGGACACCAGAAGTCGCCGTATATGGAGAAGATAAGTTTTTGCGAAATCTTACTTGGTAAGAACGTTCTGATAAATAAGATTCAATCCAAGCGATAAAGGTGGAAGGAAATCCAAACTTTTTTAGTTTAAAAATAATTAAACTATGTGGTAACTTGTCAAATGCTTTACTGAAATCTGTGTAGATACAGTCAACTTGGCAGCCAGAGTCAAGTGAACTCAAGGCTGGAAAAAATGTGCGATGCCACGCCCCTAAAAAAATTCATCATTTATGTGGTTTGGAATACATGTAAAATGGATCGGGACAAATAAAATCCTATCGAATATTTGGTGATCCCACTTCAACTTAACAAGATAAGGTGAAGCAACTTTCAGCGAAAAAAAAAAATAATTTTTGATTTTTTCTTTGTTTTCCTTAACGTTACAAACGTACGACTGTCAAGTGCATCATTATGGAAATGCCCATATGTGATATAAAATTTAACACTATAAAAATTATACTGTTCTAATTTTACGACTTTTCTTTTTTTGGTCTGACGGGAGATATGTAGGTCCTTCTTTTCTAATTATTAACTTTTGATAAATCAATAGTTTCTCATCAAAGGTATATTTTCCTGTTTAGGATGTAGGGTTGACTTTCGAGTTTCTAATTCTTATCCATTTTATCGAATATTTCTATCCGTTAAAGAAAATTTCTACCGAATTTTCTTAAAAATTTCCATTTTTCTCATTAATTTGTCAAACCATTATTTGTGATAAAACAGTGTTATGTTTCCGCTAATTATGGTATGAAAGTTATAGCGAAATTTTAAGATACATTTTGATGTAACGTGATTTTACTATTGTATTTTAACATTACTTCTTTTGACTGAGATGTGACTGTGCTAATTTTCTTTTTATGAAATATTCATCAATTTGTTTAAGTTAGCTCTGTTTTCTAACTATATAGGATTAAAACTTATGAGTTGAAATATTTTCAGAAAATACCTGATAATAGTTTTGAATTGCATCATATTTTATCATCACCAACAGAACATGCGATAAGCGATACTATGTCAACTTTAATGATATGCTGCCCTCTCCAAATTCTGCCACAATTCGAAAAGCGAAAGCTTCTTTAGTTGTAGGAATAAAAGCATTTATTTGATGGTAGCAAATTTGAAAGGCATCGAATAATACGCACTGGCAAATATTAAGTTATTGAAACGCCCAGAGTTCCCATTTTCAATTCTTTATTTTTCGTATGTTTGTAGTTATTTACTTGTGCTCTATTTTTAATTCCGAATTAATAAATAATAATAATAAATAAATCCTAATCTATGAAAAAACTAATAAAATGCTTATGTTTTATTTTATATGCACTTTCGTATGAATGTTTCTTGTGTTTGAAACTTTTTTTATTTGGTACTAACAAAAACCCCAAATCGTAATGTTTTAATTATAATAATATTGTTTTTTTTTTTTTCATTTATTTAGTTAAACATATATATACGTTAATAACAATATTAATATTATCATAACATTCCGCCTCCTAAAATCATCTGCGACGTGCTGCCGGAAGTCACTTAAAATACACGCACAAAACAATCTCGACAATTCGAAAACAACAATCGCATAATCACAAATTACAAGTTACAATTTAATTCAAATCAAATCCAAGCGACAGCCGCAATGAACGCCAGTTCCCTGATAACAATTGCAAAACAAAGCTCGAGCAGTGAAGCCAGTCGCACATTCTGTGGCGATCGCGTTCTCAACCCTGGCATGCTTTCTTTGCCCCACCTCATTTAAGCACTGTAATTATTTGACAAAAACTACTGAATCGTAGCCATAGGCTACGACCAGAGTATGTCATAAAATCGATGAGTGTTAAAACCCCACATTTTACAAGACGAAAATTTTTCAGGAGACGCAAAAAACTGTTTATTAAATAAAAAATTATTCAAAAAGATGAAACTAATGATGTTAATAGAAATCCTTCGATAAAATATGTTACATACATTTTTGCAAATAAACAACACTGTCTAAAAATATTGAAATACATCGAAAAAAACGGTAAGAGTCCAAGTGCACCGAAAAACATATTATATTGTACAATATAAGTCCAAAACTATTGAAAAACATCTAAAATTAAAATAAAAGTCCAATAATATCGAAAAACAACTAAAATATCAGTAAAAGTCCAAAAGTATCGGAAAATAATGAAAAAAAAAAAAAAAAAAATCGAAGAAATCAGTAAAAATTCAAAAGCACCAAACTTGGTGTGAAAACCACTAAGTTGGCATCACAGATAAAATGATTCTCATAACATCAAATTCTATATTTTCTCTTTAAGAATAAAACAACGCATAATGCATGAAACAGCATAGCATTACCGACGTAAATGCAAACGAAACTTCTCTATGCTAGAATTTAATCTTTTTCAGCAACTTTATACTAAAAAAAACAAGTTAACCTTTTTAAAATCAAAAGAAGAATGATTCCAGTTTGTTCTCAAGCACAAGTAGAACATTAAAAAAATTTACTAAAATCGATTCGGTATATTTTGCGCCAAAGCGTTACAAATGATGTTTACGTAAGCAATTTTACATAAATAGTATAGATAAGTCAATAAGGCAAGAAATGGAAATTCAGAGTGGTTTCTTTAAGAAGTCTTTTTCGAAAAACGCAGTGATAAGCAAACTTTGAAAATGTCAAATGTCTTCAAATTTATCTCTAGTGCGTATCACATTTCTGAGATATATATACACATTTTCGAGTCAGATTTTTCGACACTTTTCGTTTCATCTCGTCATGTCTGGCAAGCTATACAAACTATTTTGATTAAACTTGGGGGTCGTAATTAGTTAAGTATCACACCCACTTTTTAACGACTGAACACGTTTTATATCGCAAGCATGATACCATACAGTCCAGAAATACCATAGTGAACAAGAAGTGGATGTATGTAATTAGATAACAGCAACGCTCGCTTTCCGAACATAATTTTCACTTTCTTCACGTGAACGAAGTTGCACTCTTATTTTTTTTTTTTTAACATATCGATACCTTAGACCGCTGTAGTCCTATCCCCACATTTTTCAATTTTCAGATTTTTGCAGTTATGGTATCTTTGTAGGCTTCTTTACCGAGTGGAATACTGTGGGATGTTAAAATGCCACAAAAACAACAAAACATTTGCAAATTAAGAAAAACCCTATCTCCAAACTGTAAATTTTTGAAGAGTGTTACTGTGCTATCTCCACGGAATATTCAAATATGTCACATTTTTATTTAAAAAAAAATTTGTTTGTTTGTCACTTTTACTGAACACATTTTTTACAACCAAGTGTTAACCCTGACGGAACCAAAATTAAAAAAAAATTTTTTTTATTTTTTTTCGTGTTTTCTACGCTTTTCATGACTTTTTACGATATTTTAGAGAAAACATTGTCAGAACCAAAAATTTTTAAAACATTTTTCTTTTTTCCGTGATTCCAAAAAAATTTATTTATCATGTCTCTGAACACATTTAGTATTAAGAGTAACGGAACAAATAATGGCCAGGGAAAAAAGGGCGGTACCACGCTCTTAAAAAAATTTCATGTCTTTGAAAATATTTACAGTCTGTTAAATAAGAGCGTGGTCATTGTTGTGAGAAAATGAAAATACCCATTGCGAAAATTCTTTTTAATATTGATTTATTTGATCGAAAACTTCAATGCAAATACATTAATAGCAGGTCCAATCACCCCCAGCATCAATTATAGCTTGATATCTTCGCGACATACTTTGAACAAGATTTTGCGCATACTCTTCTGAAAACGACCTCCAAATTTTGTGAATGCGTCGAACCAGCTGTTTCAAGTTTGTTGGTGGGTGTGGTCCAGGCATGCCTGATGATAGGAAAGGCCCAAAAAGAGGATTCATCAGTGAAGATAACGTTGCCCCAGTCACGATCCAAATTGTCTTTGGCCCATTCAAGACGTTTTTGGACATGTTTTTCACTGAGCATCGGTTTTTGCAAAGTACTTCGGTATTTCACACTATTTGCAATCAAATGATTACGAATAGTTCCGTGGGAGATATTCAAACCATTTTGGGACAATTTCGAAGCACCTTCACGCAAAGTTAATGTTGGATTTTTCGAAAATAGAGCACAGATCAGTTTTTCCTGTTTTTCCGTCACTACACCGACAGACCCGCGATTTGGAAAGTCATCGACATTTTTTACTTCTTTGAAGCGATTCACCCACTTACTCACAAACTGTTTCGACTTTTGCATATACTTCGCAGCCGCCGCTTGGGTCATTTTGGGACCTTTGGGGTGCAAACACAAAAAAACGGCTTCAAAGCGCGACGCGTACGCGGTACTCATTTTGGAAAAATGCTGAGAACGCATTGAAAACAGTGGTCAGCTGATTCACTTTCACGAAGCATGAAGGACAATACTGCCCTCTGTGTGAGAAAAAAAAATTACAGCATTATACTTTACCGATCGCGAGTAATCGTAACCACGCTCTTATTTAACAGACTGTAACACACATATATGATATTTGGAGCATATATAAATTGCATCGGTACAATTAACATTCTTTGGTTTAATTTAATTTGAGGTTCCCCGCCCTCTGTACAAGAGAAGGTGTCGCAACATGCAGAGGGAAATGCTAGTTATTCATAAAATTTACTAAATGTTTCGTTTATTTTAATAGTAGTGCAATTTCATATAAAGGCAAAAGTAATTGCATTGTATAAATTGGCTGCGATTTTGTTAGAAATTAATAAAATTGGTTAAAAACATTCAATTATGTTAAAATATATTATTGGTAAAATTATTGCATGTATCATGTTATATCAAAATAGCAGTCAATTCTAAATAACCACTGTTTGAAAACTTCTTTTTGTATTTCCCAACAATTGAAAAATTGGAGATAGGACTATAGCACTCTAAGGTATCGATATTTTTACTGAACCATCTTAAATAATCTGGTCACTGCCTAATGCCCGCTATTCTGACGCCTTCAATACAAATTGCTCATATGTAAAATACAAGGAACCGAGCAATGCAACTATCGAGCATCCATTATTTGGCAGACGTACAGCTGCATGCATTGGGCAGTGCAGATAATTGAATATGTAATTCTTTAGAAAAATGCAATTGATTGAAGATCGCAACAGGGGTGGAAGATAAAAAAAGACATGATTTGTCCCACAATATAGTAACTGTTGGGTAATGACTG
Source organism: Calliopum simillimum (assembly GCA_951812925.1). Lineage (NCBI taxonomy): Eukaryota > Metazoa > Arthropoda > Insecta > Diptera > Lauxaniidae > Calliopum > Calliopum simillimum. The sequence continues at coordinate 86,455,437 of OX638369.1, read as the reverse complement.
TTGGGGGTGTAGAAAAAGTTATAATAAAATAAATTTTGCAATAAATATTGTAGACTGCTAGGGCTATCGACTTAGACAAAGTTATGTAATCAAGGGTTGCCAACTGAAATCTATGTCAATATATACTTTTGATTAGAAAAAATTTCTTCATTTCCAACTATATTTTTACATAAAGTTTGTCGAAGTAAAGGCTTAATTGGAGCTACCCGACAATCCCGCATTCCAGCAGTTTCTAAACCCGTTGTTTTTAGAGCCACATTCCCTGAAATCTAAACAAAGTGGTAACATTTTTATTTTTAGCTTTCACCGGCACAGATTTAACTCCATATATTGAAAGCTAAAATACTCAATCAACTTAAAGCTATTTTTTTCCTCTGTGAGCACAACAAACAAATAATTTTGGAATTTTCGATTTTTTTTTTTTTTTGAAAAAAGGGCGAACATTTTGAAATGTTTACTACAATATACGTAGACCGCGTTCAATTGACTTGATAAAAAATGCAAACTTTTCGGATCAATTAACCGGGAAATCTGAGGACTTGCCTGCATAAACTATACGAAAGACGGTTTTGCCTTTGCCATAGCCAGTCCGGAGTAGATTTAAATCTTTATTAAACTGTATGGAAAACTGTTCAGATTTTTCAATAAGTACAACTTTGTTTCATTTAATATTGTTGATCTTTTAAAAGTGGTATTTTACATGTAGTTTTCATTTGGATACCATTTTCTTCCTATTATTTAACCGGGGAAACCAATTAAGCGGGAATCAATTAACACGGGATTTTGTGGCCTTTTTCAACGAAGACAGTTTCACTAGGCTTTTTTTAGGTCAATTATCCAGGGAAATAAATTAAACGAGGTCAATTAAGCGTCTATTGTATTCCTGATTGTTTCCTATACCAAGGATATGATCCTCAATTGAACATTTTTTTTGATTGATGCTTATTTTTGGCCTTGGACATTTGTTTTGGTATTGGACTTGGTCTTGTCTTGTACGCGGTTTTAGATATTTGTCTCGGCCTTAGGCATTGGTCTTGGTCTTAGACATTGAACATTGGTCTTAATATATTCCATTTCGCTTCCTGATTTTTGTCATTTTATATGGTAGTGATCAAGACCAAAAATCAGTCTTACTTCGTCTTGCTAAAAAGAAAAAACAAGAGAATAAAAAAAGGAAATTGAAAATTTTCAACCTTCAGCTGATATGATCTTTGGTTTAATGTTATACTTTTTACTTACAAAGTATTGGGTGTACAACTTAAAAACCGGAATTTTGTAGCGAAACTTGATGCTTTATTGTGGAAAAATGTTACAATTTATTTTATTCAAAGTATTGTCCATTGGAAGCTACAACATTTCCCCATCTTTCAGGCAATTTATGAATTCCATCCCAAAAAAATTGCGCCGGCTTGGCGGCCAAAAATGAATCGAGCCAATTTTCGATATCTTGAACTTAAGTGAAGCGTATTCCTGATAGGGCATTCTGCATCGATCGGAACAAATGGTAGTCTGATGGTGCAAGGTCTGGGCTATAAAGCGGGTGAGGCAAAATTTCCCATCCGTTGTTTTCCAGGTAATTTTTGACTGGGGCAGCAATATGTGGCCGAGCGTTATCGTGGTGGAAAATGATTGACTCATGTCTGGTCGCATACGCTGGCCGCTCTGCCTGGATTTTCTGCTTCAATTGGATCAATTGTTGACGATAGAATTGAGCATAAATGGTTTGGCCACCTGGCAACAGCTCATAATGGATCACACTTAGCTGGTCCTGACCAGGACGTTCTTTGTCTTCGACATCAAAATAACCACTTTTAAACCACTCACGACAGCTTGATTCAGCTGGAGCATAGTCCCCATAAACTTCTACAAGAATGCGATGACTTTCGGCAGCTGTTTTCTTTGCAAAAAAATGACCCACTATAACCTCCCCGCAAATGCTCTCTTTTTCTCCAATTTTCGAAGTTATTCGTCGTAAAAAATAATAATGATGCACACAAGACTGATTTTGACAGCTGTCAAATGTACCTTCAAAATGACATACTTATATAAAGTTTGTTAGTACGGAAATCCACCGTCAAATTCCAGTTTTTAAGTTGTACATGCAATAAATATATACCAAATTACGAAGTAGCATTTTTCATCCACATAATTAATATTTTAGTCATATCAGATCACACTCACTCGATAAAGTGCAAATTCCTTAGTTTTCCGATAAATTGACATTAATCCTTTTTTAAGTACATATTCAATTCTATCGTGTGTTCTGAAAATGATTTCTATGTAATATTAATAGCGTGTAAGCGATATTAGCTGTGCGTGATTAATAATTTACAATACGTTTAAATTAAGCACTGAACTTGCATCATAAAACAATTTATGTACTTAATTTTATTTAGCATTGCAAAAAGTACTATCCAAGTAGTTCAAGTTTAATGCAAAATCTGACAAATCAAAGTTATTTGTTTGTTGCTAGGGGTAAAATTGCAACGCTGCGAAACTTTTTTTTGCTACTCATTTTTCGACAGTTTTTTTACATTTTTTAGTTGTCTCACAAACTTCACAAGCTGTTGATTAAATTTGGTAGGTACATGGGTGCCGAATATAAATAGCTTGCACTGCCCGAAAAGTGGGCGTAATAAAAGAAGTGCCACGTTTTCTGAAAAAATATTTCGTTTGCAGCCCTACACGGAGAAAAATACGCATCATAATTTTTACTCCACTCGGCTAGTCGAAAAATTAAAGTAATCAACACTAAATTTCAAGTATAATTTACCTTACGTCTGAACTATTTGATGGATCCCTAACGTCATATTTACAAATAAAATGTAGTTAAATAATAAAGGAATATTTACTACAAATTTCTTACATTTGACTTTATGTAAAGTAATTTATACTTTCAGAAAAAATATGTATGACCATTTTGAATTTAAAATTCTATTCAAAATAACTTTATTTTTTTCACGTACAAAAATGAGTGTCATAATTGTCACCTTACTCGAGTAAGGTAAATATCATAAAAATATAGAGTAATTTTGACTTTAATAATTTTAAAAAAAATTTCTATTTTTGGACAGACATTTTCTTTATATACAAATTTTTTTGCTTCTACATCACATGCGTGAGCAGCGCAGAGGATATGTATCCGACTATCATACGGAAGGTCAAGGGTTCTTACCCCGGCGCCGGTCAGTTATTTTATTTTTTTTTTTTATTGTTGTTTGAACTATACAGTAAGGTAAATATCACGCCAATTTTTTCATTAAAATTACTAGGAAACATACATTCTGAATCGACTAAAACAGTAAGGTGAAGTTGTCACTATTCTGACTTGAAATTCTGGTAAAATTTGTGAGAAATAAAGTAGCAAGTACTTTTTTTTTTCTCCGTATAGACATCTTCAAACCACTTTGGTTTTTATTTAATAAGCGATAAAGGAAAACAAAAATATTAAAGTGAGTAAAATTTTGATATGAAATTTTCTAGTTATCTACACTAAAAAAATTCACTTTTCTTATTTGATTCTATGACTGAAAAAAAATCGTAAACATTTGAGCAAAAACTTGTCACGGTGTCGTAAGCTCACCAAAAAACGATTTTTTTTTTAAATCCAAAAATACTTAGCTAATAGTGAATAGATAATTCTTGCCAAATTTCACAGTGGGCGCGAAAGTCGTTTAGGAGCTGGACCATAATATGTATTTATATTATACAGTTTTAAATCGTACTGACGAAATGGTTGTGACTGGTCTAGCTCTTAAACGCCTTTCACGTCCACTACACGGAAAAAAACTAAACCGTAAAAGTTCATTGAAAATCCCAGTTATTTCTACAGATTTTTTCAGTAACTGTGCGCCCGTAAAGAAAAAACCGTATTTACATATTCGGTTTACGTCCAGTAAAATTTATTAAAAATAAAAAAAAAATTCGTGCGGCGCTAGCATTGAACTAAAGACCTTTGTGTTTATAGGCGACGCTCTTACCACTCAGCTACTGTAGCACTTTCATTTCTATAGCTTATTGTTTAATTTAAATTATTTTTCAATAACATTTTTTACAATCTCAATCAGTAATAATTGAAATATTTGCTAGGCAATTGCTGCAGAGCTCTATTCAAAATTTTTCACTGTTTGCCTCTGTACTTTTTGAATTGGTTACCGGACATAGTCCCAACGGACATAATCCCCCTTATGTAAAATTACTGTGGCTAGCAAACTAGTTGTTGGATATGTTATAGACTGATCAGCGGCTGAAGGTCGCCGCGGAAACGGTATTGGAATTTTCGGGAGTTGTAAATCCTGAGCTGCGGCTGTTGTCAATAACAAAATATCGTTATAGGGACTATGTCCGTTTTCTTCTGGGGACTATGTCCGAAACACTTGCGGGCACAATCCCCATTTTGAAAATGGGGACTATGTCCGAATTATTGGCGGACATAATCCCCATTTCGTGAATGGGGATTATGTCCGTGGGGACTATGTCACGGTACCTTTTGAATTACTGGAACAAACCGTAATTTTTCATGAGATTATTATCACTTTGTGCTATTTTAAAATCAATTTTTCAGGATAATTTTTTTGCGTGTATGAATTTTAGCAAGAATTATCTATTTACTATTGGCTAATTTTAGAAAAAAAAAAAAGGGACTAACTTTGTTAGAATTAATTTTAAAAAATTAAGGTCCAACTTTTTTCCAAAAATCTAAATTTTTTTTAAGTCCAAAAATGCAGTTAAAAAGCTCATTAAATGAAGTATAAATTTAGCCACTTTATTTATTTGATTTTAACTTTTTTAAGCTGGATAACGGGATTCGAACTAGTAGGTATCTGCCGGTCAGTAAAAATTTTGAAGCCCTCTAGCTCATTAACCAGAACATATATTTGAAAAAAAATTTTGTATCTGGATATATAGGTATAGTTATAACAAAAATTACTGAAATCGGATACATCAACATTTTTTTATGTTCAGTACACGTAGAATTCCCGATATGTGAATTCTCATATGATTTTTCACTCCATGTTGTAATTTCCAATTGTTAAAAATTTTTTTTTTTTATTTTGAAGACGAAGAATAGTTTTATGCATTACATTTAGTAAAAAAGAGCAAGGCAATTTAAAGCGATCTCTATATATCCTCAAAGTCATGTTTTTGAACTTTTAGGTAAAAATATCTCAAAAACTAAAAGTGATAGAGCGATTCCGAGACCAGATTCAGCACCAACAACTACATCGAAATTGTTTTGATTTGTTGTATTTATTTCAAGTGGGCCCTTTTTTCGACCACTTTCTAAAAAATGGTAACCTAAAGATTTTAAAAATAGTTTTATTTAGTAGATTTTGCTCAAAGGAAAACATATGTACCTTCATATATGCAATAAAAAATGGGGCTATGTATAATTTGATTTATAATGAGTTTTCGACAACGTGTAGTAATTTCAAATACCGTGTCAGGTTTTACGGCTAAAATTACCTTCTCTTGGGACATCGATATCAATAGGAAATTTTGATAACACTTCAATAAGCAATTCCAAATCATTTTATACAAATCGTGTCAGTTTAATTAGATATGCTCCCCAATCCATGGCTTGCCAACATTTGGATCATCAAACATTTTTGAATCTTAAAAAATAACAGGAAGTTTGGGGCTGGCACCTTTCTTTCTATAAAAGCCATATATTTGTTTCTGTTTCTTACATATTAAAAAAAAAAGAATAAGAATCTTGCAATAAATAAAAACGTTTGGAAATTAACTGGCAAAATGTTTGGAAATAGTTGATTTTATATTATAAAATAATCGACCCTTGGACCCTTCATATTAAGCTTATGAAAAACATTTTAAAAAAGCTTTTTACAAATGTTCTTAATATTTACCCGAATGTTTTAAAAAAAATTTTTAATTGTTGCAAATGTTTTTTTAGTTTATAAAACCATATTTTCCAAACATTTACATAAACAATATACTTAAGAGAACAGAAAAATAAATAAATTTCTTGCTTACGGACAATCGAATCTACATGACTGCTGAGTTATGAGTCGACGCTCTAACATACTGTCAGTTATGATTCAGATAAAGTATGCTTTAAAAAAAAAATCAAACTAAAAAAAGTCCGGAAACATTTGCAAAAATTTACTGTAAAATTTAGAGACTTTTACGTAAATACGGAATATTCAGATACATTTTACAAATATTTGGGGCCGTTAGAGGACGGGAATTTCAACTTCTCTTAAAATATCAACCTGTACTAACTGTACGTTTTTGAGTGCTGCCAGGAAAGAACAGGCATCACTTTTGCTGCTTTAAAGAAAATTTGCATTTTCCATTTTTTTCGTTGAATCCAAATCCGGTCTCACAATAGCTCTGTCATGTATGGTTTTTGAAATATCGTCACCTTGAAAATCGTGTTTTGCTCTTTAAAGTAAACATATCTCAAAAGCCATACATGATAAAGCAAATGTAAGCCCGGATTATTTTAAAAACAATAAGGGAATTCATGAAAACGTGTAAAAGCCTCGAAAGCCTCGTAAATTCGTAAAACTGTCAAATTTCGTATTGATATTGACAACTTTTACGAGTTTACGAGGTTTTCGAGGCTTTAACACGTTTTCAGGAATCCCTTCAATAAAATTTCGATTACTAAATAACGCCTTAATCAATTAAAATAATTATCAAGTTCCAATATATGCCAAAATGGTTCAAAGCATGTAGAATGGAGGGAAAGTTTAAAAAATCTAATAAATTTTCACAGTCTTAGGAACAAATGTTTGTATTTTAAGTGAATAGTTGGCAACCTTGTAAATCACTTGATGCTCAGGAGTTGTTGCAGTGTCTGAAAATTAAAAAAAATTAAATTGAGAGATAAACACAAAAATAAAAATCATAGCGTTCTCGAGACGAGACTAATAAAGATATGAGTACAAATTGAGAGTTCAATAATCTTGTCTATAGAACGAAAAAAAAAAAAAAAAATACAATGCACGAGAATGTGACAATTCCCGAAATAGAATGGCGCATGCCATGCTGGATTAGATAATCCAAAAATACCCCAATCACTTGTGCTCATATTCGTAGACGTGCCCTTTTACATTTTCCTATTTTTTTTTAGTTTTTCAAGTGAATTTTTTTTTTTTGTATTGTATATATTCTTTTAAAAAACAAAAATACTACATAATTGCAATTAAATACGTTTTGCAACTTTGTGGTTCAAGGCCTCATATATTACTGCGATAACAGCAATTATTTGAATTATCTAAAAGAAATAAACACAAGTTTAGACAAACAAAAATTTGAATTTTATATGAGCGTACGAGTATATGAGGAGTGTCAGGACAAAGCTGATAAGAACTTGTTGAAACGCTATAGAACTGAATCTAATGCCCCAGACAGACGACAGTTCTAATCTAGATTATAGACGCAATAATGTGAATTTTTTTATTGCATGATTTTAGGGATTTTTTTTATAGACATTGACTTTAATAAATTTCCCAATTCAGGGTCCAAAAAATTCTAAAACATCAAAAAAAAAAAAGATTAATAGTGAGTTAAGCATCATAAAAGCTAATGAGAATTTTTTGGACCCTGAATTGGGAAATTTTCTTTCAGTCAATGTCTATGAAATATGGGTTTAAAAAAATGCCTAAAATCATACAATAAAAAGTTTCACATTATTGCGTCTATAATCTGGATTGGAGCTGTCGTCTGTCTGGCGCTTTTTCATAATTTTTGGTGCATGATAGGTTTGGCATGATACCGCTAAATGAGTATAATGAGTATAATAATTCAATGTGTATACAGGGCTTTATGTTATGGTAAGTTCTGAATTTTGAATTATTATCTTTTATAATTATTGTAAAGCAAATTCTTTTGATGGAAAATGGCATGCTCTACAAATAATTATTTATTATTTTTATAGTTTTCTCAGAGGCGGAGAAGTTGCTTAATTTTTATATGGGGGAATGTCGTCAAGGTTGGGCCGCTGTCAGGGTTGGGCCACTGCTATTTCTCGTATATGACACGTGCTGCCATCTGTGTTATAGCATCGAATTATTGTTCTCGATGCCAGAAAACTTTTTTAAGCATTTCTGGTCACCGGGATTGTCAGTAAAAATTTTTGTGTCTTCGTGTAGTTTTCGATAGTTCAAAAAATTTTGTAATAGCATTGAAAAATTACTCGAAACTTGGAAAAGAACAATGCCACCGAAAAATAAGTAAATATATCCATTAAGGGGTGAACCATTATCGAGTTCCCAAAAGGAAAATTCGATTCCCTAACCTGTTCACATGTAGTATTGTGCGGTCGAAAAACACGCTTGTGGTCAGGGTTGGGCCACTCGTGTATTCAGGGTTGGGTCACATCAATTTTTATTTAGAATCAGTAAAATAACATCACTGAAACGGTTTTTCGGAACACAGAACATTAACATTACAGTTTTGGATACCCCAGAGTTTACACGAACGGAATACTAGCGAGTTCTATGGGCAAGCACCAGAAAGAAACGAGTGAAACGCACGAGGAACTATCGACTTCTTCTCGGAGTTCGACTTCTTCGTCTCATGAGTCCACCCTTTCTACGATTTTGTCATTGGTCTGCAAGCGGTCGCGCCAACAGTGAAGTCTAATCGGGGGTGCCGCCCGATGAAAAGCACGTTCTTAACCTCCCCAGAGAACCGCGAAGAGTTACGTAAATGGCAACAGATGCTTCGAAAATGCCTAAAAAAGTCTGAATCGAAATAATTCAATCGCATGCATTGAATGCAGGCGAGACGTGCACTTGAAGTGTCAATCTCACAAAAAGTTACTATGTATGCCCAAATTGCGATTCAGATTAATGTTATTATGGAGATTTCTAATCGGAATTTCGTATAATCGAATAAAAAACAATAAAAAGTTTCACACATATTCATTACACATTTATATTCATTCACACATGTTCATTACACACTATTTTAGTACATATTTCATCGATATTTGGTGGTGGCCCAACCCTGACTACTTTTTTTTTTTAGTTTTGTCAATAACTCTTTTTTCCGAAATCGCAGCGAGTTGCCCTAAAGGTATGTTACAGATAAGGGTCCGCACTTTTAAATAAAACAAATAAATTGGTAATATTCAAATACAGAAAAAAGATACAGAGGAAAGTTTAAAAGTGGCCCAACCCTGACGACATTCCCCTACCTATTTGAAATAGGGATTTGTAAAAGATAAATGCAAAAATTTTGGTCCAAACAGAAGTACCATTTTATTCCCTGGCCTATGCGAAATATCTTAGAAAAAATCATTTTTACACCATCTTTACTAATTGCTACAAAACATAATTTTTTTAAAGCCTTTTTTGCGTTTAATTTCTTAGATGGCTCACTCATTTATTATATCAAAATGTTCATATGGATCTCGGCTATACGTTAGAAGTGCAAACTTGTACATAAATCTACCACTCGGGTGATTTCTATTGAGCCGAATTTCATAAAAGGCGAAAAATATCACTTTTTTGGGAATTTTGTACTCTAACTTGCCAAAAATGCATCCAAAAGAACTGATTTGGGATTGAAATTTGTAGATATGGACGAGACAAACAAAACCGTACCAATAAATAATAAAACTCAGTTTACTTACGAGATATGTATATCGAAAAAAACACATAAATCGAGGTGCGAAATTCAAATGGCCTTTTCTCGAATACTAGAGCTTACTTGAACAACATGAGCCACATGGTCTCTTATTTTGGCCTATATTTTCACCCTGCAGCGTCAGATCCGAGTAAACTTTCGACAATAATATTTTGTTCCACAGTGTAATACAAGATTATTTAAGCGTTAGCGAGATATTAAAAAAAAAATCGATTTTCACTAACTTTGTTCGACATTTTAACCTAATACCGGTTACCAAATCGTGTGAAAACAATGTTTGCATTATTCTTCATCCATTCATCCATCCTTATCCAAACCTTAGATTCTCAAGGAAGATTGTTTTGTGAATACATCATATTTTCGAAGTTAACGCTGTTTAAAAAATTCCAAAAATTATAAAGAATTACTTTGAACTTAAAAAAGTAGGAACAAATAAAAATGTAGACATACATATGCATACGTAATTTCGGAAAAATCTCTAGGTATGCCTTTAAAAGTACTTAGCAGATAGTACTCCTCAGAAGCTAATGTCAATTTAAATTTTCCCCTTGATGCATACATTCTGTATTCAAGGTCTAAGGTCACAAAAACCGGTTTTTACTTGCTTATCTCACTTCCTTCTATTCGTTCAGTATTTCAGTCTGAGAAAAAGTTATAGGTACGAGAAGTTTCTATAATTCAATTTCATTTGAATAAAATATACTATGTACAATGAAGATCTTAATATAACATTTTTTTTAAATACAATTTTTAGGGATAATTTTGACATGACAGAAATTGTTTGTTATAAATAAATTTGTTCATTAAATACGTTAAATTCCAAATAAAACGTATTTTTTTATTAATTTATTGTGGTTAATAAATAAAGTGGTCAGTTAAAAAAACGTCAGGAAACATACTTATATCATATTATTAATAACATGTGCTGATAAGGATTACATTATTCAACAGTATCAAAAAAAAATATTCTCCACCTAGCTTGTTCTACTGAAACACTGTGTGCCGCCTCAATTCATAATAATGTTTTTAGAACATGGCTTTTTGTAAATATTTGATTTAGCAAAATAAAGCATTTACTGTGATCGTGACTAGCATGGTACTATGAATACAGATTAACATCAATACACTTGAATAGCGACATGTTTTCAAATTGGGATGCAAATCACAAAAATGAAAGAGATTACTAATCTTGCATGGAAGATAATGATAAATACATTTCTGTGCAAGGATGGCAAAATATGATATGTTCGATTTATTTCTTAATTGGTTTTTCCATCATCTTGGCAGCTCTCAGTAAGATTTAGGAGCTGGCAAAGTCTGATATCGCTATCCCTTCTGGTTCCCAAAATGAAATGTATCACAGTATATGGTATGAAAGATTTATTTTGATTTTTCACATAAATTTAAAGCTTAAATTTAGTCTGCTGAAAAATTTAAGTACACAGAGAAAACCATATTGTCAAAAGTGGCAGAAACGTGGTAATTTTAACAACGTCGCGACCCAAATTTTGAGCATGGCTCGTTCGTAGCAGTTTTAACAACGTACGTTGCTAAATGAGTTTCAACTACGTTCGTGAGTGATTTAACAATGCAAAAAAATATTTCTTTATTATTTTTTTAATTCTAATTTTTTCCTGTCAACAACAATGAAACTGATGTTATTTTCTTTTTTAATTTTCAATTTTTGCTTTAAATAAATATTTTTTTGTTTGGTATTGGGGAGACTTGAACCTGGAACCTGTCGTGTGATAGATGCGGACGTTAACGAACTCAGCCACTCCCATCATTATTGTGAGGTTGACTGAAAATCTATTTGTTTTGAAATCAGCTTCTACCACGTTCGTGAGTATTTTGTCTACGTTTCGTAGCTGATTTGGATTTTACTACGTTTTGTAGTGTTTTGACTACGTTTCGTTGCTGATTTGTATTTAACAACGCTTGGCAACCTGCGTTGCTAAATTATGTAGTTTCAACCACATTCGTGAGTGATTTAGCAACGCACCATACAAATATGATCTTGGAGCGTTGTTAAATCCAAATCAGCAACGAAACGTAGTAAAAACACTCATGAACGTGGTAGAAGCTCATTTAGCAACACAAGTTATACTTTTTTCCTTCGCTCTGTGTATGTATAAAAACATACATATACTCATACCATATTTTGCGATTTTCTTACAGATTTCCCTTCAACTGCCTTTCTCTAGCTCCAGCTACTAATGGCTTCTAGCATTTCACTACTCTAACATAACCTAACCTATAAAGAATAGATAGTTTCTTTTCTTCATCCTATCCCCTGTAAAATTACACTTTTACTAGCAAATTTGCAATGATGAGCTAACGATATGATAAAAAGTATGGACATGCGTACTTAATAATGTTATTTTAGTAAAGCTGATAAAAAGTTAATGCCCTTTATGATAAGAACGACGAATATTATTTTTGGTAGTATGAATTGATTTAATCAAAATTTAATGTGCTTTCTTATGCTTGACAATTTTGGATAAAGTGGATATTGAAACGAAAAATGACAATATTAATGCAAAATATTTAACAGGAACGCAAACGCACAGAAGCCAAAAGCAATAAAAATCTAAATTTTATCACAATCAATCAATGCTTCGTGTAGGAGAAGTAGGGGTAATGATGTCCAGAGTTTAAATGGTCGTACACGATTATTAAAATTTAGTAAGGCTTAAGAAATTGCACAAAGGGTTTGCTCAAACTGTGAATCATTGAAAACATGCGAAATTTGCCGATTATAATTCTATTTTCCTCATTCGTCAGAAAACTTGTCATAGATGATAAGTATTTGTTCTTGTTATCTGAAGTTTTGGAGGCTTATGCTGTAAAAGTTATTCAACACATTGTTCTATCTATTATATAATTTGTCTTTAAACTCTACAACATCTAATAGCGAAGGAAGGTTAACTACTTACTTCTACAATATATACAAAAAATATATTCAAAGTGCTAGACGAAATCGGACAAATGGGTGTGATATCTCCCATATAAGCAAAAGTTTCCAAATACTATGCAGAAAGCGTTTTTCGAGATAATCTAACTAAATTTCACTCAGACATTAAGAACTATAAGTGCAAGCTGTGAGCAAAAACAAGACGAAATCGGACAAGAAGGCGTGGCACCTCCCATATAAACAAAAGCCTCAAAATACTTCATTGTAGGGTGTTTAATGTTAAGGCTAGGCCAAAGGTAACACCCTTACTAGTTTTTTTTGTATGGTTTGGGAATTCAATAGTGGGATTTTTTTTCTTTGTTAGACTTGGTAGACCTACGTTAGGTACGATACATATAACAACATGTTTAGAAGATTAACTAAGAAATGGCTTCGTGTGACTTTATTTTATAGAAAAAAAGGGCCATAATGTTTGAAATATTTAGAGAAATGTGTGACTGGATTGTTTACTTGAAATGGAGCGTGTTTTGATTATAAAATAATATCTCGGCTTTTATTAAACTTGAAGAAAATTAAAAACCATTCTTCCATGTACGTCAAATCACATACAAAAGCAAAGTTGTGAAGTCTTATGTATCTGCCCAGAATGAGCGGAGTATCACAAGTGCAAATTCTCAAAAATACGTGCATATATGTAATAACTCTTATCATATCTCCATGTAAAACGTACAAATTAAATTTTTAAGCATTGAACCAAGGGCTCAACCTTCACCTATAAAAATGTCAATAAGAACAAAAACATATTCATGGTGATTAGCATATGAAAATATCTGCACTTCTTTGCAATGCAAAAAAAAAAAAAATGGGAAAAAATCAGAAAAACCTTAAAATGAAGAGTTGCACGTTCTATAGAAACGTCCGTCACCAAGTGCCGTCGTCGTTGCCACTTCATTCGCATTATTTTGCTGACTGTGACTGACTGTAGATTGTTTTGTGTAGCTATTGCAGTTGTTGTTGTTATTGTTATTGTAATATTGTTCCATACCGCCATGAACTATGGAAGCGGGGAATTGTGACAACTGTGTGCTGCCTGCCGCCGCTTTTCAGTGATAACTTTTTGTTTTATGATTTATAATTTTGTTTGTTTTGTTTTTGTTTTTTGTTTTGAGGGAACGCCAACTAAATTAAATACCTACACTTTCATACCAAATGGTCGTCATCGGTTTCGCGGTTAATTCTTTCTATTTCGATTCTGTCAGACCTCCTCCATTTGTTGACCGATCATTGAGTGAAGTCGTTTATACAGCGCGGCGCGACGCAGTTTTTTTGTGTTTTGGTTTTTTTTTATTAATAAAAAGTGCAAGTGCACAATTTAATTGAAATGTAAAAAAATAAAAGGAAAAAAGAGAACAAGAAAAATAAAAAAAGAGCAAAATACAAATCAAAATTCAAAATATGCACAATGAATATTTCCGTACATATAATTAATAAATCTCGAATGTGACAAAAAAGTTTTCAGTGTAAGTTGTAGAGATTATGCGTTGGAGTTATCTAAAATGCGTAGTTGAAATATTTGGTTTTTATAATATACAAGTTTTTGTGATATTAAAAAGGATACCCTAAAAGCTTGACCTGATCTTGCAATAAATAAAAAAAAATGTGTTTTTTATTGTGTTTCTCCGGAAGTGATCAAAAAAATCCCAAAAAAGAAACACATTCAGCATTTCATCTTTTGTATTCTAAGTATATCCGTGGTCGGATTATAGTGCTTTTATATACATCTTTACAGTGTAGGGTTCTCTACTAATGCTTGTCGGCAAACTTCGGTTGGTGAGACTCCGAACGAGAACCCAATTCAAAGGATTTTTTACTATTTGATTTAATAGAGAATCTCATCTTGTCTTGATATTAAAGTTAGTTCCAATGAATGAATACAGCACATAACATGGTTAAGAGTGGAATATATCGTGAAATACTAATAGTGAATTTACTAGACATCCGCAATTTCAAAAACATGTGCACGGATATAATCGAATGCACTTTTTTTCCACAGTGTTCAAAAAACCCCAAAGAAAAGCTATTTACAAGAATTTCAAATGAGCACGCATGTTTGGATCAAACGCGCCATTTCACCGCCGCGCAGTCAGTGGCGGATCCAGCATTGTCAAGAGGGGGGGCCGATTGATAACATTTCTAGATAATAACACTACATTACAAATAATTAATATGTGTGTGTAACATTTTGCAGACCATATTTTCTAAACTAATTTGAGGTCGCTGAGTCCGAAAATCGTATTTGTTTTTTTTTTTCTTAGGGGCCGTTCTCGAGATAATCGACCTTTTCGATTTTTGAGGTTATAGCCCCATTTTTTCGAACATATTTTGAGAAACCCAATTTCGATCGAATATGTTTTTACACTATTATAGAGAAAAATTCTTAAACTTCCAACAAGTGTACCAATATTTAAGATCCGATTCAAATTGGCTGAGTTATAGAAACAAAAAGTTAAATTTTATAGTAGTTTTTTACACTTTTTCGTGTTTAAGCCAAATTAAACACGGTTTTTTTGCCAGTAGCTTATACAAATATATATTTCTTATATTTTGGTTTAATAGTGTAATTAATTGCAAATATTTGGAGTTCAATTTTAGCAAAATCAAATCATTTTTTAAAAAGTAATTAAAGTTTTAGTGAAATAAGACCATTTCGATTTTCATAGAAAAAATTTATTTTTTCAACAAAAATTTAAAAAATAATTTGTGTTTTCTATGAAAATCGAAATAGTCTTATTTCACTAAAACTTTAATAACTTTTTAAAAACTGATTTGATTTTGCTAAAATTGAACTCCAAATATTTGCAATTAACTACACTATTGAACCAACATATAAGAAATATATATTTGTATAAGCTACTGGCAAAAAAACCGTGTTTAATTTGGCTTAAACGCGAAAAAGTGTAAAAATCTACTATAAAAATGAACATTTCATTGCTATAACTCAGCCAATTTGAATCGGATCTTAGATATTGGTACACTTGTTGGAAGCTTTCTCTCTATAATAGTGCAAAAACATATTCGATCGAAATTGGGTTTCTCAAAATATGTTCGAAAAAATGGAGCTATAACCTCAAAAATCGAAAACGTCGATTATCTCGAGAACGGCCCCTAGGAAAAAAAAAAATAAATGCGATTTTCGGACTCAGCGACCTCAAATTAGTTCAGAAAATATGGTATGCAAAATGTTACATTTTGGCTGTTGTCTAGTGTAACAGAATGTTTTCAAAATCTTTGCATATAATTTAGGATCGCCCCCCTCTGGATCCGCCACTGCGCGCAGTGGCAGTTCGTGGGCATAAATACATAGGTGAAATTTGAAAGTGCTAAGGATTTTAAAAATTTTTTGGGCAATCGTCAGATAATACATACTAGGAGACGAAAAAAAAACTATCGGGTTTTTATTTTTATAGGGCGTGGCACCGACCATTTTTTTTTTTTTAAATTGTTTCTCTTTTATCCCTTTGCATGTACCAAATTAATTTTATCTATCATCGTAAAGCATTTTAACCCTTTCGGTCATTTGTGGCCATGTGGCTACACAGCTTTTTGTGAAGTGAAGGATTTTTTAAAACCAAATTTTTTGCTTTATTTTTTAAATTTTTTTTAAAAAATTTTCATACATTATACATAAAAAAATTAAATATTGTAATGAATAAAGAAAACATGCCTTTACAATGCTGTAAATAGGGTTGCCAACCGTACTATAATATATAGTATTGTACTATATTTCGGGTCTGCGTACTATATACTGTTGAAGAAATATATAGTACGCAAAAATGCTTTATTTTTCCTATATTCATGCTGACTGTACTATATTTTTTTGTATCGAGTAAAGCACAGTAGTTATTGCTTTTCCATACGTTCATCAGAATGTGCTTCTACAAGCACAGATAAAGTGTCCACAAGAACATATGTTTAGTTTTGAAACACTGAAAGTTTTATTAAAATAATTTCTCACTTTTCAAAATTGACAACGTTAAGCAAATGTTTGCTTTTGCAACTCTCTTTTTTATTTTGGAATTTAGTTAAATACATAGTCCTGCGATGACAATAAGTGTGAGATCAGAATTTTAATAGATTTTTTCTTGCTGAATCCGAATATGACCTCCGATTTGCTCTATCATGTCTGAAATCCGAGTTATCCTTGATTTAAAGTGCAGAAAACGCTATTTTCAAACATATGGCCTACATCCTGAAAGTTGTCTAGGTCACTTTTGACAGCGGCATTAATTAACCCTGAGCTTTCTCATTAAAACTTAACTTTTCCAATTAGATCATTAGTTTCCGAGATATCATCCATTGAAGTAAAGGTATACAAATTGAATATAGTCCTTAGCAGGGATTAGCGATACTTTTACTTGAATCGATGATATCTAGGAAACTAATGATTCAATTGAAAAAGTTAAAAGTACGCTTTAAAGAAGAAGCTCAGGGCTATTTAATACCGCTGCCAAAAGTGAACTAGACTACTTTCAAGACACTTTTATGTTAGACAAAGAATTGCCAAAAAATGCAAAAAGTTCTAAAAATTATAGTTTTACAGAAGTAAATAAGTACCAAATATATCTTTATCTTTGTCTATTTTTTACGTTTTCCATGAAATACTATATTTTTTTGTAGCGTACTATATTTTTTTAAGGCTTATTCGGAGGAATACTATATTTTACCGAAAAAATGTTGGTAACCCTAGCTGTAAACATAAAAAGTTAAAAAAATACACGGATAGACATCAGCGATTTTTTGATCTTCGCATGTAGCCATATGGCAACAAATTTGTTTAATGGTGTTAAAAGTTACAATTTTTCCGCGGTTTGAAGAAAGTTCCTAGTATCTTTCTTTTTATTTGAACTTTGTTTTGAATTTAGGCTTTTTATTTATTAAATGAGAATAAATACTGTAGGGTGGAGCGAAATTTTTTTTTCCGATTTTCGAAATGGGCTACATGCGAAAAGATGCTCCATAATATACTTAATAAAAAATATTTTATGGTACTTTTTGATATTTTAATGTTTTGTCCTGCCGCAAAGACATTGAAGTTTTGAAAAAAAAAAAAAAAAATAATATTAGGGGAACTGATGCTATTGTGTTTATGTGAAATTTGAAAGAGAACTGTTAGATCAATTACAATCAAATTTGTTTATGATAATCATTGAAGTATTGGCTACAGAATATATTTCAATAAAATGTGTGCAGCTTCATTAAAAAAAGTTATTGAGCAAAATCTGAAAAAAGTCAAAAAAGCTGTTTTCAAAAAGTTGGGAGGTAATGTGGTATATATGGTGGCACAATGTGGTATATATACTGATCAGTACTAGTAAAGTGGGCTGGAAATGTGGTACATATAAGTAGGGTAATGTGGTATACTTAACCATACAACCAAATATAAAGTTTGAAAGGTATGAAATAAGTTCATAATAACATTTACATTAGTTCTCAAACTCATAGTTTTTATAAAAAAAAAAAACAGCAATCAAATATTGTTAAGAATAACAAGAAATATTCATATACCACATTAGTGAATCCCGACTATACCACACTGGCCAATTTTTAGAAATTACAAACTTCTAAAAATAAAATGAGAAACTTTGTGAATTTACACAGTTAAACACTTATTTCGCAATACTTAGCAATTACCTTTATTGAATATAAATAAAACTTCAACGAAAAGCAACTTTTTCTTAACAAAATTTTTTTGCAAAAAATCCGGAAAAAAAAAATCAACCACACGCGACTTAAGTTTCGTTCAACTGACACCGGAAAAATTTTGTTTGGTGCATGACAGCAACACATCCCTGGTTTTTCATGTTTTCTGATAAGATAAAAGCAGTGACGTTCGCAGGTTCTTTCCCAGTTCGGAGATATGCGACCATACCATCCCCCTTTTTTTGACAACGTCGCCACAAAATTTCATCGAACTATCTTGATTTGTTTTCCCCCAATCGTGATTTCTACAGGTGGACAGGTGATCAGACATACAGATAGATGGACAGATGAACAGACGGCCTGACAAATAGGCAGACCGACCTAACTATACGGACTCATGAGGTGACGCTGATCAATAGTATACATAAGTATGTACTTTTCTATACCTGCCACTCCTCCATCGTAACGCCTACAAACAGAAGTACAACGTAAATATACCCCGGTGGTAGGGTACAAAAATGTGTATTTATGCTTATATTCAGCACTAAATTTATTTTTTGTTTATTTTAAAATTAGTTCATATATTTCTCACTATCGTAATGCATTTTAAATGAAAATAAAAATTTATAAAATTTTTTTTCTTTATTTTCTTACTAATCCGTAACGGATAAAAAATACGAGAAATGAACCGTTTGGCATTGATACACATTTTGAAAAAAAAAAAAAATTTCGACTACGCCTTAACTTTTTATGAGAGGTAGGTGATCCGTCAACGGATTTTGTTCATATTCACAGATTTGTAGTCACTTAATCAAAGAAATATCGGTACCAAATTTCAGCAGCCGCCGTTTCATACAAATCCTCCCACTGTGCACCGTGATATTCTTTACTGCTAAATATATTGGTAGTTAATAGGAACTTCTAGTATCCTTATCTTGGGATTACAAAAAAATATATAAGCATCAAATAAATTTGTAATAGTGCAAATATTCGAATAGATAAAAACTTATATGTAGTGTGGTAAAACCAAACGAAAAAATTTAATTGTTCTTTTATGACTAAAATATAGAGTATTGGTACCAATATGTCCCCTATAGGAAATTCAACTGGTTTAAAAGCGGTTTAAAACTACTTTTTTTTCAACCACAACCGGTTGAAATTCTGACTTTTTTCCTTGCAAGAGACTGGTTTATTTAACATGGCGATGTCATAAGGGCAGGGCAATTGTCCTACTCTGCATATATTTTCAACTGGTTTAAAACCGGTTTATTTTAAATCGGTAAATAGTTAATTGCCCTACACTGCATATAATTTCAACTGGTTTAAAATTGATCTTTTTTCAATTGGTAAATAGTCAATTGACCAAATCTGGTTTAAAAACTAGTTAAATAGTTGCAATTCCACTACAAGAACTTCAATAATATATACATATGTTTTCAATTTAATTGAAACATTCATTGGGGATTCATATGGGAACTCAAGTTTCAAAGACAAATATTAAACTGTTAATAATATTAAATAATGAAAAATATCTTAGAATTAGTATTATTCTAAGTTAGAACATTGTATGTATGTATGTATTCTCCTTTAACTCCTAGAAGGAGCATAGGGCCAATATGAAATCTCTCCATTTGTCACGATCCCTTGCGATGACTTTGATCTCTTGCCATGATTTTCCCGATTTTTGGATTTCCTTTTCCAACGACCTTTTCCAGTTGGTTTTGGGTCTACCACGTCCTCTACTGCCTTGTGGATTCCACTCAAGGGCCTGGCGACAAACTTCGCTGTGTGGTTTCCGGAGAGTGTGACCAATCCATCCCCATTTGCGCAGCTTGATCTCATTTGCTATAGCCTTCTGTTTGCATTTTTGATGTAGCTCGGCATTTGATATAGTGCGAGGCCACCAAACCTTTAGTATACGCCTTAAGCATTTGTTGAACATTAGAACATTAATGAAAATTAAATAGGAGCTTAAAGAAAAAAAATATTTTGAAAATGAATTTGAATTGAATTTCTTGATAATTTGACAATCTCAGCAAGGAAAATAAAAAAATTTGAGATTAAATTTTAAAAATTAAAGTCAAAGTGGTTTTTGCTGCATATAATTTAAACCAGTTTCAAACCGGTTGCTTTTTAACTACGTTTCCAACCGGTTTTTTTTGTAACCGGTTTATGTTCTTCCGACAGCGTCCCGTATGAAAATAAAGCTAATTTTACACATTCACTCGCAAAGAATCACAAAAATGTCAAAAATGAAAAATTCAATTCATAGAAAATAAAAATAAAATTTTTTCAAAACTATTCATAAAAATTGAGCCACGCTCCAGGAGTGTCAACTTCAAAAAATTATGCCACCCAAAAACCATTAAAAATATCTCTAAAAAAATTGTATTATTGGTACTAGTTTACTTTCGCCACAGTGTCAAAAAGTTATTTTAGCAGCCAACAAAAAGGTTTGCAAAAGTTCCAAACCTGAAGTACGGTTTTCGTGATATGACGATTTCTTGATACTGGATGTCGCTATAGAAAACTTAGGCCTTAGTATTTATATTTTATTATAATCTTTATTATCAAGATCATAAATTACTACATTTTATCATTTGTCATTTGATTAATATTTCATATTATGTGCTACTTATATAAAATAAATACAACGTCTGTCTGCCCGTGTGTCTGATTTGCATGATTTCTTTTTTCGTTCTTAGATATTTTGGGACACATTTTATTTCGAAATATCCTCGGCTTTATCCGGGATCTTGGTAAATTTTAAAACCAGCTATCCGATTTCCATGAGTTTTTCTTTTTATTTCAAAGACATTCTATCTGGTGAGGTTCCACGACAAACTCTAATTCGATATTCCTTCGGCTCCATCTGGTGTATTTAAAAAAATCTATAACTCGTGAGCCATTTACAAATGTACGCATTTTTTGCCCCTTAAAATTTTATGCCCTTAAAAAATACCCATTCAACAATTTTTGCAATCCAAATCTTTATTTTTATTTATTTTTTAATTCATGATATGACTAAAACTTAACAAATATAAAGTGTTGCTGTATTTGCGTTTGAATATTTTTCATGATAAAGAAAATACACTAAATTTTAGTTGTCACTACATGATAAAATTAAATTATATAATAGTTGTAAATTATCAAGTTTCGAAGGAAACAGTCATATCGCTTTGGTAATATAATAAATCAAATAAGTAGTTTTAATTGCTTTGAACAATTTTAAAACATTTTTTATATACTTTGAAGATAGGTATTCTACTGTGAAATATGTGCGCGGTTTTTTTCCGCGCATAACCCATTAAAATAGGAGTGGTATGCAATATATCTAACCAGCATAAACGATATAACACTAAACTAATATTTTTTCATTAGCTAAAAAATCCATGTTAAAAACCTTTCATAATGTGGCAAAACAGGCACTGTATTCAAACCTAGCTTTGAATTTTGAAAAATATGTTGCGATGTCGCACAGTGCTGCGTTAATCGGCATTTGCCGAAAAATTTATTGATTAAACTCAAATTTTTTTATGCCATTCTACAAAAAATAGTCCGATCAATGAATTCCTTAAATATTTTTGAAAACAAGTTTGGTTTGCCAGTGTTACAGCTTGTTAAAGTTTTTTTTTTTCGAAAGAAAATCAATTAAAAAAATTTTTTAATCATAGCATACTTTCGAAAATAATTACATGCACAGCAAAAAATTTGAGGATAAACTAAAAGCTTTGGATTTGTATTCATTCCAATTTGGCTTGAATTTTACTCCCAGCAAAGTTTATACTTTATCCTCAAACTTTTTCCTATGTATCCGTATTGCTGCTCAACCACACAAGCAATCGTTGTCAAACGAAAAAAGGACGAAAAACACTACATACCTATTTAGTTTCAATATTTTTTTAGCCAAATTATATTATTTTACAAAATGTTTCAAAAATTAAAAACCAGATGATGCATTCTTTTCGTGTCTGCAATCATCTGCGAATATTTTAATATTTACTAGTATCGCCGGTGGCCAAATTTTGAGCTGTGTGAACTTGGCACCCAAGTTTAAAAAAAAATGATTTTTTTTTTATAAATCGATAGCATATTTGTTGTAGATGTTTGTAGTGATTTGCATTTCGTTTGTAGTTTAACGGTTTTCGAGAAATCGAAGTTTAAAAAAAACGTTAGCACCCCACTTTTGAAATCGGTAAAACTGAAAACGCAGTTTCGTTTGAAATCGTTTGTAGTTGTTTGTAGTGATCTTCATTTCCATTTTGGGTCAACCGTTTTTGAGATATCGAAGTTTAAAAAAAAAGTTAGCCCCCACTTTTCGGAATCATAAAACTGAAAACGCAGTTTTATTTGCAACCGTTTGTAGTTGTTTGTAGTGATTTTCCTTTCGTTTGTAGTTCAAAGGATAAAAAGCTACAAACGATTTTCTAAAACTCGAAACCGGTTTTTTTTTAATATTGAATTTACCCCAAAAACTAAGTAAGCAGTTCGTTTAACAATCGTTTGTAGTCGCAGAAAAACACTTTCCTCTTGTTTGAAGTTCAAAGAATAAAAAGCTACAAACGATTTTCTAAAATTTCAAACTGTTTTTTATTATTGAGTTCACCTCAAATCCAAGTAAGCAGTTCGCTTAACAATCGTTTGTAGTCGTAGAAAAACACTTTATTTTTGTTTGTAGTTCAAAGAATAAAAAACTACAAACGATTTTTTAAAATTTGAAACGGTTATTTTTGAAGTATTAATTTTATCCAAAATCCAAGTATGCAGTTCGCTTAACAATCGTTTGTAGTCGCAAAAAAACATTATCCTTTCGTTTGTAGTTCAAAGAATAAAAAACTACAAACGATTTTTTAAAATTTGAAACGGTTATCTTTGAAATATTAATTTTACCTAAAATCCAAGTTTGCAGTTCGCTTCAGAATCGTTTGTAGTCGTAGAAAAACATTTTCCTTTCGTTTGTAGTTCAAAGAACAAAAAACTACAAACGATTTTTTAAAATTTGAAACGGTTATCTTTGAAATATTAATTTTACCTAAAATCCAAGTTTGCAGTTCGCTTCAGAATCGTTTGTAGTCGTAGAAAAACATTTTCCTTTCGTTTGTAGTTCAAAGAATAAAAAACTACAAACGATTTTTAAAAATTTGAAACGGTTATCTTTGAAATATTAATTTTACCTAAAATCCAAGTTTGCAGTTCGCTTCAGAATCGTTTGTAGTCGTAGAAAAACATTTTCCTTTCGTTTGTTGTTCAAGGAATAAAAAACTACAAACGATTTTTTAAAATTTGAAACGGTTATCTTTGAAATATTAATTTTACCTTAAATCCAAGTTTGCAGTTCGCTTCAGAATCGTTTGTAGTCGTAGAAAAACACTGCAAACTTGGATTTTAGGTAAAATTAATATTTCAAAGATAACCGTTTCAAATTTTAAAAAATCGTTTGTAGTTTTTTATTCTTTGATCTACAAACGAAAGGATAATGTTTTTTTACGACTACAGACGATTCTGAAGCGAACTGCAAACTTGGATTTGAGGTAAAATTAATATTTCAAAGATAACCGTTTCTAATTTTAAAAAATCGTTTGTAGTTTCTTATTCTTTGAACTACAAACGAAAGGAAAATGTTTTTCTACGATTACAAAACGATTCTTAAGCGAACTGCAAACTTGGATTTTAGGTAAAATTAATATTTCAAAGATAACCGTTTCAAATTTTAAAAAATCGTTTGTAGTTTTTTATTCTTTGAACTACAAACGAAAGGAAAATGTTTTTCTACGACTACAAACGATTTTGAAGCGAACTGCAAACTTGGATTTAAGGTAAAATTAATATTTCAAAGATAACCGTTTCAAATTTTAAAAAATCGTTTGTAGTTTTTTATTCTTTGAACTACAAACGAAAGGAAAATGTTTTTCTAAGACTACAAACGATTCTGAAGCGAACTGCAAACTTGGATTTAAGGTAAAATTAATATTTCAAAGATAACCGTTTCAAATTTTAAAAAATCGTTTGTAGTTTTTTATTCTTTGAACTACAAACGAAAGGATAATGTTTTTCTACGACTACAAACGATTCTTAAGCGAACTGCAAACTTGGATTTAAGGTAAAATTAATATTTCAAAGATAACCGTTTCAAATTTTAAAAAATCGTTTGTAGTTTTTTATTCTTTGAACTACAAACGAAAGGAAAATGTTTTTCTACGACTACAAACGATTTTGAAGCGAACTGCAAACTTGGATTTTAGGTAAAATTAATATTTCAAAGATAACCGTTTCAAATTTTAAAAAATCGTTTGTAGTTTTTTATTCTTTGAACTACAAACAAAAGGAAAATGTTTTTCTGCGACTACAAACGATTTTGAAGCGAACTGCAAACTTGGATTTAAGGTAAAATTAATATTTCAAAGATAACCGTTTCAAATTTTAAAAAATCGTTTGTAGTTTTTTATTCTTTGAACTACAAACGAAAGGAAAATGTTTTTCTACGACTACAAACGATTCTGAAGCGAACTGCAAACTTGGATTTTAGGTAAAATTAATATTTCAAAGATAACCGTTTCAAATTTTAAAAAATCGTTTGTAGTTTTTTATTCTTTGAACTACAAACGAAAGGATAATGTTTTTCTACGACTACAAACGATTCTTAAGCGAACTGCAAACTTGGATTTAAGGTAAAATTAATATTTCAAAGATAACCGTTTCAAATTTTAAAAAATCGTTTGTAGTTTTTTATTCTTTGAACTACAAACGAAAGGATAATGTTTTTCTACGACTACAAACGATTCTTAAGCGAACTGCAAACTTGGATTTTAGGTAAAATTAATATTTCAAAGATAACCGTTTCAAATTTTAAAAAATCGTTTGTAGTTTTTTATTCTTTGAACTACAAACGAAAGGATAATGTTTTTCTACGACTACAAACGATTCTTAAGCGAACTGCAAACTTGGATTTAAGGTAAAATTAATATTTCAAAGATAACCGTTTCAAATTTTAAAAAATCGTTTGTAGTTTTTTATTCTTTGAACTACAAACGAAAGGAAAATGTTTTTCTACGACTAAAAACGATTCTGAAGCGAACTGCAAACTTGGATTTTAGGTAAAATTAATATTTCAAAGATAACCGTTTCAAATTTTAAAAAATCGTTTGTAGTTTTTTATTCTTTGAACTACAAACGAAAGGATAATGTTTTTCTACGACTACAAACGATTCTTAAGCGAACTGCAAACTTGGATTTAAGGTAAAATTAATATTTCAAAGATAACCGTTTCAAATTTTAAAAAATCGTTTGTAGTTTTTTATTCTTTGAACTACAAACGAAAGGAAAATGTTTTTCTACGACTACAAACGATTCTTAAGCGAACTGCAAACTTGGATTTAAGGTAAAATTAATATTTCAAAGATAACCGTTTCAAATTTTAAAAAATCGTTTGTAGTTTTTTATTCTTTGAACTACAAACGAAAGGATAATGTTTTTCTACGACTACAAACGATTCTTAAGCGAACTGCAAACTTGGATTTTAGGTAAAATTAATATTTCAAAGATAACCGTTTCAAATTTTAAAAAATCGTTTGTAGTTTTTTATTCTTTGAACTACAAACGAAAGGATAATGTTTTTCTACGACTACAAACGATTCTTAAGCGAACTGCAAACTTGGATTTAAGGTAAAATTAATATTTCAAAGATAACCGTTTCAAATTTTAAAAAATCGTTTGTAGTTTTTTATTCTTTGAACTACAAACGAAAGGAAAATGTTTTTCTACGACTACAAACGATTCTGAAGCGAACTGCAAACTTGGATTTTAGGTAAAATTAATATTTCAAAGATAACCGTTTCAAATTTTAAAAAATCGTTTGTAGTTTTTTATTCTTTGAACTACAAACGAAAGGATAATGTTTTTCTACGACTACAAACAATTCTTAAGCGAACTGCAAACTTGGATTTAAGGTAAAATTAATATTTCAAAGATAACCGTTTCAAATTTTAAAAAATCGTTTGTAGTTTTTTATTCTTTGAACTACAAACGAAAGGATAATGTTTTTCTACGACTACAAACGATTCTTAAGCGAACTGCAAACTTGGATTTTAGGTAAAATTAATATTTCAAAGATAACCGTTTCAAATTTTAAAAAATCGTTTGTAGTTTTTTATTCTTTGAACTACAAACGAAAGGATAATGTTTTTCTACGACTACAAACGATTCTTAAGCGAACTGCAAACTTGGATTTAAGGTAAAAATAATATTTCAAAGATAACCGTTTCAAATTTTAAAAAATCGTTTGTAGTTTTTTATTCTTTGAACTACAAACGAAAGGAAAATGTTTTTCTACGACTACAAACGATTCTGAAGCGAACTGCAAACTTGGATTTTAGGTAAAATTAATATTTCAAAGATAACCGTTTCAAATTTTAAAAAATCGTTTGTAGTTTTTTATTCTTTGAACTACAAACGAAAGGATAATGTTTTTCTACGACTACAAACGATTCTTAAGCGAACTGCAAACTTGGATTTAAGGTAAAATTAATATTTCAAAGATAACCGTTTCAAATTTTAAAAAATCGTTTGTAGTTTTTTATTCTTTGAACTACAAACGAAAGGATAATGTTTTTCTACGACTACAAACGATTCTTAAGCGAACTGCAAACTTGGATTTTAGGTAAAATTAATATTTCAAAGATAACCGTTTCAAATTTTAAAAAATCGTTTGTAGTTTTTTATTCTTTGAACTACAAACGAAAGGATAATGTTTTTCTACGACTACAAACGATTCTTAAGCGAACTGCAAACTTGGATTTAAGGTAAAATTAATATTTCAAAGATAACCGTTTCAAATTTTAAAAAATCGTTTGTAGTTTTTTATTCTTTGAACTACAAACGAAAGGAAAATGTTTTTCTACGACTACAAACGATTCTGAAGCGAACTGCAAACTTGGATTTTAGGTTAAATTAATATTTCAAAGATAACCGTTTCAAATTTTAAAAAATCGTTTGTAGTTTTTTATTCTTTGAACTACAAACGAAAGGATAATGTTTTTCTACGACTACAAACGATTCTTAAGCGAACTGCAAACTTGGATTTTAGGTAAAATTAATATTTCAAAGATAACCGTTTCAAATTTTAAAAAATCGTTTGTAGTTTTTTATTCTTTGAACTACAAACGAAAGGATAATGTTTTTCTACGACTACAGACGATTCTGAAGCGAACTGCAAACTTGGATTTGAGGTAAAATTAATATTTCAAAGATAACCGTTTCTAATTTTAAAAAATCGTTTGTAGTTTCTTATTCTTTGAACTACAAACGAAAGGAAAATGTTTTTCTACGATTACAAAACGATTCTTAAGCGAACTGCAAACTTGGATTTTAGGTAAAATTAATATTTCAAAGATAACCGTTTCAAATTTTAAAAAATCGTTTGTAGTTTTTTATTCTTTGAACTACAAACGAAAGGAAAATGTTTTTCTACGACTACAAACGATTTTGAAGCGAACTGCAAACTTGGATTTAAGGTAAAATTAATATTTCAAAGATAACCGTTTCAAATTTTAAAAAATCGTTTGTAGTTTTTTATTCTTTGAACTACAAACGAAAGGATAATGTTTTTCTACGACTACAAACGATTCTTAAGCGAACTGCAAACTTGGATTTTAGGTAAAATTAATATTTCAAAGATGACCGTTTCAAATTTTAAAAAATCGTTTGTAGTTTTTTATTCTTTGAACTACAAACGAAAGGATAATGTTTTTCTACGACTACAGACGATTCTGAAGCGAACTGCAAACTTGGATTTGAGGTAAAATTAATATTTCAAAGATAACCGTTTCTAATTTTAAAAAATCGTTTGTAGTTTCTTATTCTTTGAACTACAAACGAAAGGAAAATGTTTTTCTACGACTACAAACGATTCTGAAGCGAACTGCAAACTTGGATTTTAGGTAAAATTAATATTTCAAAGATAACCGTTTCAAATTTTAAAAAATCGTTTGTAGTTTTTTATTCTTTGAACTACAAACGAAAGGAAAATGTTTTTCTACGACTACAAACGATTTTGAAGCGAACTGCAAACTTGGATTTAAGGTAAAATTAATATTTCAAAGATAACCGTTTCAAATTTTAAAAAATCGTTTGTAGTTTTTTATTCTTTGAACTACAAACGAAAGGAAAATGTTTTTCTAAGACTACAAACGATTCTGAAGCGAACTGCAAACTTGGATTTAAGGTAAAATTAATATTTCAAAGATAACCGTTTCAAATTTTAAAAAATCGTTTGTAGTTTTTTATTCTTTGAACTACAAACGAAAGGAAAATGTTTTTCTACGACTACAAACGATTCTGAAGCGAACTGCAAACTTGGATTTTAGGTAAAATTAATATTTCAAAGATAACCGTTTCAAATTTTAAAAAATCGTTTGTAGTTTTTTATTCTTTGAACTACAAACGAAAGGATAATGTTTTTCTACGACTACAAACGATTCTTAAGCGAACTGCAAACTTGGATTTTAGGTAAAATTAATATTTCAAAGATAACCGTTTCAAATTTTAAAAAATCGTTTGTAGTTTTTTATTCTTTGAACTACAAACGAAAGGATAATGTTTTTCTACGACTACAAACGATTCTGAAGCAAACTGCAAACTTGGATTTCAGGTAAAATTAATATTTCAAAGATAACCGTTTCAAATTTTAAAAAATCGTTTGTAGTTTTTTATTCTTTGAACTACAAACGAAAGGAAAATGTTTTTCTACGACTACAAACGATTCTGAAGCGAACTGCAAACTTGGATTTAAGGTAAAATTAATATTTCAAAGATAACCGTTTCAAATTTTAAAAAATCGTTTGTAGTTTTTTATTCTTTGAACTACAAACGAAAGGAAAATGTTTTTCTACGACTACAAACGATTCTGAAGCGAACTGCAAACTTGGATTTAAGGTAAAATTAATATTTCAAAGATAACCGTTTCAAATTTTAAAAAATCGTTTGTAGTTTTTTATTCTTTGAACTACAAACGAAAGGAAAATGTTTTTCTACGACTACAAACGATTCTGAAGCGAACTGCAAACTTGGATTTTAGGTAAAATTAATATTTCAAAGATAACCGTTTCAAATTTTAAAAAATCGTTTGTAGTTTTTTATTCTTTGAACTACAAACGAAAGGATAATGTTTTTCTACGACTACAAACGATTCTTAAGCGAACTGCAAACTTGGATTTAAGGTAAAATTAATATTTCAAAGATAACCGTTTCAAATTTTAAAAAATCGTTTGTAGTTTTTTATTCTTTGAACTACAAACGAAAGGAAAATGTTTTTCTACGACTACAAACGATTCTGAAGCGAACTGCAAACTTGGATTTTAGGTAAAATTAATATTTCAAAGATAACCGTTTCAAATTTTAAAAAATCGTTTGTAGTTTTTTATTCTTTGAACTACAAACGAAAGGAAAATGTTTTTCTACGACTACAAACGATTGTTAAGCGAACTGCATACTTGGATTTTGGATAAAATTAATACTTCAAAAATAACCGTTTCAAATTTTAAAAAATCGTTTGTAGTTTTTTATTCTTTGAACTACAAACAAAAATAAAGTGTTTTCTACGACTACAAACGATTGTTAAGCGAACTGCTTACTTGGATTTGAGGTGAATTCAATAATAAAAAACAGTTTGAAATTTTAGAAAATCGTTTGTAGCTTTTTATTCTTTGAACTTCAAACAAGAGGAAAGTGTTTTTCTGCGACTACAAACGATTGTTAAACGAACTGCTTACTTAGTTTTTGGGGTAAATTCAATATTAAAAAAAAAACCGGTTTCGAGTTTTAGAAAATCGTTTGTAGCTTTTTATCCTTTGAACTACAAACGAAAGGAAAATCACTACAAACAACTACAAACGGTTGCAAATAAAACTGCGTTTTCAGTTTTTTGATTCCGAAAAGTGGGGGGCTAACTTTTTTTTAAACTTCGATATCTCAAAAACGGTTGGCCCAAAATGGAAATGAAGATCACTACAAACAACTACAAACGATTTCAAACGAAACTGCGTTTTCAGTTTTACCGATTTCAAAAGTGGGGTGCTAACGTTTTTTTTAAACTTCGATTTCTCGAAAACCGTTAAACTACAAACGAAATGCAAATCACTACAAACATCTACAACAAATATGCTATCGATTTATAAAAAAAAAATCATTTTTTTTTAAACTTGGGTGCCAAGTTCACACAGCTCAAATTTTGGCCATTCTCCTAAAGATAGATACCTTTTTTGGATGAAGAAGGCTTAGTGTATCTCAAAATCGAATTACAGAAAAATTGGTGTAGAGGCTTAGCCGCTTTTTAAAAAATCTGTTTATCTAAATTCCAAATTAGCCGAGATAACCTATTTTCTCTTTAGGCGCATGACACCTCTCGCATATACATTTTTCCTAAGCTTTCTTCCTCAAGGCTTAGCATAAGGCATAAGAGCCTGTGTTAAATTTCAGCCGTGACGGAGTATTATCAAACCGCATCTCACTACAAAAATGGCACTAAGCCTTTATCTAAACAAAACCAAAAACCATTACACAGTAATAAGCAAGGTCGAGAGTGTGCCCACGCCATTGCAGTCCATAAGTATCGAAAATATTAAACAATTCGAAGAAAACTATAAAAGTCCAAAAGTATTGAAAAACGACCAAAATATCGGTAAAAGTCAAAAGTATCGAGAAATACCCAATACATCGGCAAATGTCCAAAATTATCGAAAAACATCCAAAATATAGATAAGAGTTCAAAAGTGTCTAAAACATCCAAAATATCGGTAAAAGTCCAAAAATATCAAAAATCATCCAAAATATCGGTAAAAGTCCAAAAGTATCGAGAAACATCCAAAATATCGGTAAAAGTACAAAAGTATCGAGAAACATCCAAAATATCGGTAAAAGTCCAAAAGTATCGAAAAACATCCAAAATATCGGTAAAAGTCCCAAAGTATCGAAAATCATCCAGAATATCGGTAAAAGTCCAAAAGTCAGAATATCGAAAAACATCCAAAATAACGGTAAAAGTCCAAAAATATCGAAAATCATCCTAAATATCGGTAAAAGAACAAAAAGTCCCAAAGTATCGAAAAACATCTAAAATATTCGTAAAAGAACAAAAGTTTGGAAAAACATCTAAGATATCGGTAAAAGTCCAAAAGTATCGAAAAACATCTAAAATATTCGTAAAAGTACAAAAGTTTCGAAAAACATCGGTAAAAGTCCAAAAGTATCGAGAAACATCCAAAATAACGGTAAAAGTCCAAAAGTATCGAAAATCATCCTAAATATCGGTAAAAGAACAAAAGAATCGAGAAACATCCAAAATATCGGTAAAAGTCCAAAAGTATCGAAAAACATCCAAAATATTTGCAAAAGTACAAAAGTTTCGAAAAACATCTAAGATATCGGTAAAAGTCCCAAAGTATCGAAAAACTTCCAAAATATCGGTAAAAGTACAAAAGTATCGAGAAACATCCAAAATACCGGTAAAAGTCCCAAAGTATAAATATCGGTAAAAGACCAACAGTATACAAAAACATCTAAAAACATCTAAAGTATCGGCAAAGCTCCAAAATATCGAAAAACATCCAAAATATCGATACAGAACGTGGACAGAGTGCAACGAAACAGGATTTTGCAAGCAAGAGAAAAACAACAACAAAAAAATTTCTCTCACTCCACTGTGTCATTCATTCACTTTCTTAACAATACAGCATAACATTGTGGATGCTGTTGTTGTTGTAATTATATGGGAAACTTTGATCCTGTTTTTAAATGCCTTAATGGCAACTTATGAGGATTCGTGCCTTCTACACCACAGTACCGTTCATATAAAAAAAAAATATCGAAACTCGGTTCAATGGGTAGCTCGCTAAAGGGTCGCAAAAAAAACTGTTCACGTATTAATACGTTACTAGTATCCTCCAGTGGTCGATATTCGACCACAAATAAATTAATTAATTTCGGTACTTTTTGGACACTTGGTACTTTTTTTGCTATTCGGTACAATTTAAAAAATCCAGTGAGTCAATTTCAATCAAAACGTATGTAAGCAAAACAAAAACAAAAAGTCGCTGCTCTGCTTTTTGTCTTTTAGCTGAAACACAATGCGGCAGTAGCAGTGGCAGCGGCAGTGATCAGCTGTTTTTTTAGAAGCAGTGTGTTTAAATGGTAACACAATTACATAAGAGCAGTAAGCAGTACTGTCATGTTTAGGGGCCATTCACATATTACGTAACGCGATTTTCGACCAATTTCAAATCCCTCCCTCGCCGGTCGTAACAAAACGGACAATTCCTTCCCCCTAGTTACGTAACAAATCTTAATTTTGGTAATTTGAATTTATCGTCGCATAAAATTTACAAAATCGACGCTAAGTAACGTAGTTGATGACCCTTCCCCCATGCAACACTTCGTAACAAATCGTTCGACTCCCCTTCCCCCCTGGCGCGTTATGTAATATGTGAATGGCTCCTTAGCTCTATTTCTAAATTTAATGCCACTGCCGCAATCTTATCAGTGTTAAATTAAACACTTTAGTTGTTGCTTTCCCATACGTTTCTCAGAGAGTACTTAATTAAGCTGTCGTCTAAAACACAGCTACTGTTAATGTAAATGGATAAAGTTGTTTTAAGTTGTTGCACTCTTTTCTTAACATAAGTTATTTTTTCTTCTTTATAAAGTATTACAATATTTTTTTATTTGTTCCATCGAAGCACTTATACCCTATTAAGTCCGTCAGTGACGCTTTTCACAAAATTAATTATTGTCATCGTTTTTAATGCCAAAAAGCACGTTGGTACCAAATCAGCATTTTTAGATAAATTTTCTTTTCGCACTGTAGCTGTGGCAACTTTTAGCGACCATATGCCTAAAAAATTAGGTAAAGTCTATCAAATTCGCTCTCGAAAAATTAATCTAATTGAATGCCACCGCTTATAGGACCATTTTGAATGGGGCGATGGCCCCCTTCGCCTCTTAAGGTATGCCACTGCATTGTAAACAAATATTTAGAGATAAGTCAGCACATCGTTCTTAGCAGAAGATGATGCATATTGACCATAAAAAGATGTGCACACTGACCTTCTTTTAATAATATTTATATTTGCTCACACTTCTGTACAAAATATCTGTTTTCTATCTATAAAACTATATTTTAATGCAAAACTTGGATCTGTTGAAGTTTTGGTCCTTTTTTGGGAAAGTACTAAACTTTTTATGCTATTTGGTACGCAATACAAAATCACATGTGTCATCCCTGGTGTCATCAGCGCAACGAAAGCAAAGCAAAAAAAAAACAACATGTGTCAGTTTTCAACTTTCTCTTTGTACTTAAACTTTTTTCTAGCTTATGTGACCATTTATTTTGTTGTGAATATTGAAAAATTTGTTTTTAATTTTACCTGGCTTAAATGCAGAAATTAAAATAATTTTAACTTTGTGCACATCTACACACAAAAACTTTTCTAATAGTGTATAATTCAAAGTTGAAGTGCATTTCTAACAAAGTAAAAAAAGATGGACAAATTTTTGTCTTGCGTATTAATATATAGATTTAGAGATAAGCCGGCGCATCGTCCTTAGCAGAAGATGATGCATATTGGGCATAACAAAATGTGCGCACTGACCATTTTTTAATAATATTTACATTAGCTCACACTTTTCTACAAAATATATGTTTTCTTTCCATAAAACTATATTTTAATGCAAAACTTGCATCTGTTGAGGTTTTGGTACTTTTTTGGGAGCATTTAGTACTTTTTTTGCTATTTGGTACACAATAAAAAATCACATTTGTCATCCCTGGTGCAATGTCAGCGCAACGAAAGCAAAGCAAAAAAAAAAAACACATGTCAGTTTTCGTCTTTCTCTTTGTACATATTTTTATCTTATGTGACCGTGTATTTTGTTGTTGTAAATATTGAAAAATTTGTTTTTAATTTTAGCCGGCTAAAATGTAAAAATTTAAATAATTTTAACTTTGTGCACATCTACACACAAAAAAGTTTCTAATAGTGTATAATTCAAAGTTGCAGTGAATTTCAAAAAGAGGAAATAAAGATGGACAATTTTTTGTCTTGCGTATTAATATATAGATATAGATCTGAACATACGTATTTTACTCAAAAATCACGAATTTTATTACATTTTCACACTAAGTACGAAATTTTTTCAGATATTTCAGATTTTTTTTTGTTCAATCATACTGTTATGGTACATTAGGTTGGTCCATTTTTTAAGAAGTTTGAAATTTATATTCTCCCCAAGGCTAACTTTTGTCCGATCATGATAATTAATATCACAAATAAATGACACAAACAACAATTATGATATATCAATACGTATTAACACACAAACAAAACTGGCAAAAGTCGGCTTCGCAGCCGGGCAAGGCTGGTGCAGTGGTAACGACTTCTGCTACCAACCTGGAGGACCTTGGTTCAACTCCCGCCCAGTCCAAAAAACACAAAAAGTTTTCAAACTTGCAATTTGTCAATTGTAATTAATTTAGTGAAATAAATATAATTATAATTACAACAAAAATAGTCTGATGAGTCTTTGTGGCGAAAGACGAAACATATGTCACTATAGCCGTGTTTTTAATCCGTTCCTTAATTTGTCATAATTATGTGTTGATAGATTTATATGTAAATCGATCTTTGCAAATATATGACTAAAAGTTCAATTAAAAAATCAATTTTCAATATATAAATGTCATTAAGTAACAAACTTAAGAAATCTTAAAATAATTAATATCTTTCCCAAATTTCAGCCGAATTGGATCATATTTAGAGGTCGCTCAAGCAGAGTGACTTTTATGTTTGATTTACATATGATTTGTATGGAAAAGGAAAGCATCATGATATTTCTATGCAAACCAAGAATCTTAAAGATTTTTGTATGATGAACACGATGGCGTTTTCAGTTTTTCTCTGTCATGTCACAATTTTTGGAAAGCCTTACTTGAAAATGCAAAAAGGCCACAATCAGGGGTCGAATCGACGCATCCGTGAACGTACAACTCGAGTGTTTCACATGTATTTCGCATTACTAAATACATGATTTTACGTCACGTGTACTTATGTAAATAGTACGTTCATTGATGCGGCGATTCAACCCCAGGCCTTAATAGCTTGACAGCAAAACAAAATCGGTAGAGTAACTTAGGGTAATGTGGTTACCTTTTTTCTTTTTCTCCAATTTCTACCAAAGTAATGGTAGTAGTTTAGTTTGGTCAATTAATTAGTATTAGTTATTCTATTGTTTTTACCATTATATAATTTATAAAATAAAATATTAACTTCTTCAAGCGTGAGGCCAGATAAATTGACAGTATCTAAAAATAACTGAAAAAGAAAAGTGTTGGGTAATGTGGATCACCCTGTCCATTTCCTAAAGTAGTACCGTTATTCGCAACTTTTGTTGACTAAAAGTCGAGTTGTATTATTTTAGATTATAATTGCTATAAAATAGCTGTAAAGGCTTATTACAGAATATTTTTTTGTAAGATTAACCAAATTCGTACTAACAAATGAATAAGACATAAAGAATACCTAATCATACGTAAAATAGTGCACCATAGTACTCAAACTCGGGTGTTCCACACATGTAATTAGTATTTAAAGGTGTAATAGTAATCAGTGTTAAATAATATGGGGTAGGCCACTTTACCCGAAAACATCACTTTTTTGAAATAATCATTTAATATATAAAAGCAATGTAAAAGCAGACGTGCTTATGCATTTTTTCGTTGAATAATAGCTCCGCAAATGCATTAGAGTTATTTGAATTTTAGAAAAAAGAATTCTGAGAAAATTATTTAGCTATTCAGTACGTACTAAAAAAAGACATTTTGACCTCACAGCTTATATAAAGAAATTGCACATACATATGTAAGCAGCATAACAGAAAAGCCAAAGAGCGAAAAAAATTTGTTTTTCGAGCTTTAATATGCACAAGTAACCAGAATTGTTATATATGGGAAATAAAAGGGTGCACCACATTACCCACATAGTCCACATTACCCTAACTTACTCTACATGTTTTAGAGAATTTGAATTTTCACGTTGTTAAATGCTCGCATTAAAGTTTTCATTCAGCCTAAAAGTATACACAAAAATTTTTTCCTGTCTGCTAACATTTTATTTATCTAAACAGAATTAGAAAAAGGGCTGGGGTATAAGGGATGTAAGCCGAAAAGTCTGTAAATTTTTATCCGATTTTAGTTCGCAAGGCCTCAAAACTTTTGTAATAAAATAGGCTTTTGATACAGTTATTAATCTTAAACTTTTTCAAAAAATTAATTCAGAAAAACTTAGCGGGAATGAGGCTACATATCAAAATTTTATTTTTCAACCACTCTAACTCAACAACTTTTAAGTCGATTCCAATAAGTAATACCCCACTAGAAACATAATTAAATTGGCTCTTAAGAATATTATCTTAAATTGAAATCGAACTAACCGTTCTCTCTACAGTTTAGTTTAAGTGAAGTCATACTTAGAAAATTTGATTTGTTATTTCGAAAACGGCAACAATTTTTGCTGAAAATTAAACTTTAATTTCAGAAAATGCCAGTTAGTTCAATATAAATTTATCATACTTCAATTAAGAAAAAGCCCGATGGTACTTTCATTAGTGCTATACAAGCAAAAAAACAGTCAACTTACTTCATAGCCAGGTCAGGTCGTTTTGCTAAATCTTATATTACTCATTCAAAACGTAATTTAAAAAATTGGATTTTTTTTTTTAAATTAGTTAAAAATATTAGTTTTGATCCGCTTTTGTTCATTTGTCAGTTAAAAGTTTTGTAATTAAATAAACTATGCAACAAAAGAATAAAAATAACTTGAATGTTAATTTTTATTAAAAAAAAACACAAAAATAAAAAGAAAAAATTAAAAAAAAAAATCGAATTTTTCAACTTTAAGAAGTCATAACTCAGCCATTTGTCGTCCTATCATAATTAAACTACATATCGGCTACTCAATTATCTTTCAACGATATACGTCTGACATCGATCAGACTATTTGTTTGGATTTCATAAGGATTTCAGTGAAACCATCGCTGAAATATATTAAATGGTGTCCGGGTAAAATTTACAACTGTGAAAAAAATAAAAAATCCCATTCTATCAAACCACATTAATTTAATTTTTGGAATTTTCCCAAACTTAGATTTTGTAAACCAGTGTTATCGACTGTTCTTTTTAATAACAAAGAACAGAATAGAAGTTTTCTTTTGATGCATATAAGCACCACGTAAATTTTGGCCGTCATCCTAAACTTCAGTTGCTTCGAACTGCAACAGCATTTTAATTCACAAAACGTTGCATAATTTCAGAACTTTTTTTACTAATATTATACCATATTCCTTAAAACATATAAATAAATGCCTCACTGGTAGCATAATATTTTTTCATATTCTATTTTTTTATTGCTTATAAAAGGTAATAAATCTACCAAAAGTTACAGAAAAAAGTATTTTTTGTGAAAGGGAACTTAAAATTTCCAAAAACTTCCACGGAAGCGTATTTCATAAGCTTCCAAATGTGTGCTTCCACAGAAGCGTATTTGAAGCATATTTCATGTGCTCCTAAAGATGTGCATCTCCGCTAGGACATGCTGTGTTAAAAAATATAAGCAGTGAGAACAGCACTGGAAGCAGCTTCTTGCTTCCCTAGAAGCGCAACTGAAGTCGTTTCAATGCGCTTCCGTTTCCCGTTGGGTAGCTATACATTGTCAACATATTGTAGTTCGGCGTTATAAAATACAAAATGGTGCGGTAAAAAAATAAGCTCCTAAAACTATGTAATTTTTTTTTTTTTATGAAAATGCATTTTCAATGCAAAGCAATTGACGTTTAGAAAGAAACCCTTTGTCCAATTTCGGAGAAGATTTAATGAATCGTGCTATTTTGAAGATATTATCCATTCAAATTGGAAAACCAAGATAGGAAAAACACATATTTTAATTGAGCTCAGTATAACTCTTTTGGCGGGTACATTAGGATGGTAGGTACTGAGAGCCGGTGGGCAAGTACTAGAATGCTAGAACAGAGTACTTGATGTCAGTGACTTTCAGAGCAAAATTTAAAATCGGACTATAAATGCCAAAGATATGATGAAAAATCTTAATTCGCAACCCCTAAGTTCGGTCCAAAAAATTTCAAAATTTCACAATTGCCTTGCAAAAATGCTTCGAATTCGTCATTGTACGGTGGACGTTTTTTTGGTACGGTCCATGAAGTTTCTACAGTGCGGCAGTATCGATCAGGAGAAAGTTTACATGTGAAAGATAGTGTTTCTAAGCCAATAGAACAAGCCTGAAGTCAAAACGTCAAAAAGTGACGTGTGGGGGGCATAAGGGAACTCAGGTGGCGATTTGTCAATGGCATCGGTTAGCCATAATCTTCTTAATTAAACTTTAACTTAAACTTTAACACCTATTCAATAATGAAATTCGGAATGATAGATTGAATATGTAGGGGAAAGTGGGGTAAAGTGGGAAGTGGGGTAAAGTGGGAAATGCCACTTTCAGGGCAAACTAGCAAAGTTGAGCTGTCATGCGCTTCTGATATGTACTTGCAATGACAGTAAACAAATCTTAATGGTATAGCGACGCGTGCATACGTATTTTTGTGATCTCTGGAATTATGTAAAGTTTTTAAGTGATTTTGAAATTTCATTTTTAAATTTTTAAGCATCGATATTTTCACTGTTTCTGGAGATAAACCGATTGTAAGTACACACAAATATTCTTTGTAGTCTTAATTTTGATAACGCAAAAGGATTCCGTGTAATTCATAGAGTGAAAGAATGACGCTCACATTTTTTGCAAAATGTGGTATCGGGGTAAAGTGGGAAATTTTTTATGGGGTAAAGTGGGAAATGTTATTTCACTATTGCTCTTCCCCACTTGTCAACGTATTATACTATTTCATAGTTAAAAAGTGCTTGGATGAAGCAGCTACACCATCAATCATCAAAACAGCTTTTTCCAGAACTGGTGTGTTCGAGCTCAATCCACACACGTTTGGCGAAGGGGATTTTATCGCTTCTCGTGTTATTGCTAGGGTTGAAGAAAGAGCTCAAACTGGAGCTGATCCAGGAGCCGAAATGTCGGTAGAAGACACTGACCGCGTACTTCTGGTTGTGGACGAAGGAAATTCGACTGGTTTGTTTAAAGAAGTCGCCACAACTTCACGATCAAGCTCGTGCGGCAATTTGAATGCAGCCGATCCATTGAAAATTGGCCAAGCAAAACAAAAATCCAGTAGAGGTCGGAAAGCCATGAAAAGCTAAACGAGTTGCAAAAAGCAGCTGAGAAACGTTTAGTCAATAAACGGAAGAAAGAGGAAAACGAATCAAAAACAAATAGAGTGTCAGGAGCAAAGAAAGCACCTCCAACAAAGAAAGCGGCAAAGAAACAAAGAAGTGCAAGCTCTGATGAAGATCGTGATTTTTGCACCATTTGCATGGAACTCATGCCCGAAAACATGACCAGACACAATACCATCAAATGCAACAAAAAGGATTGTCAACGTCCATTTCACATGAAATGCGTTAACCTAACTACAAGCTTCTTTTATTGCAAAAACTGTGACTCGGACTTGGATGTTTCATCAGAGAACGACGAATAAGTTAAAATTTTACCTTTTTTTAAACACATTTTTTCAAACACATTTGTCATCTATTTTTTTCCAGTAAAATTATTTTTTGTTTTCCATATTTACTCCTATGGGTGTGTTCTATGAACTTTTTTTGACTTACAATAAAGATATTAAAACTTTGTTAAAACATTTGTGTTAGTTTTAATTACTTTTTGAAAGTTTCCCACTTTACCCCACGATTTTTAATTTTTGCCATTTTGGGCATCTTCGGTCAAAGCGTCGTACTCAGCAGAAAATCCATATTTTCGGTTCGTTTCTTCGATAAAAATATAGCTTATTTAATTTTCTTCGCTATAGGAAGTTGAAATATGAAAAAATAATAAGGTTTGTTCATTTTATGGAGCTTCGAAAAAAAGTTTCCCACTACACCCCACTTTCCCCTACAATAAAACCCCAGGCAGACGACAGCTCTAATAATATGAAACAATAATGTGAAACTTTTTATAGCATAATTTTAGGCATTTTTTAAACACAATTTCATAGACATTGACTAAAAGAAAAAAAAAACATCTAAAACAAGATTTATAGTGAGTTAAGCATCAGAAAAGCTAATTAGAATTTTTTCGACCCTGAATTGGGAATTTTTCTTTTAGTAAATAAATGTCTATGAAATATGTGTTTAAAAAATGCCTATAATTGGCCGTTCACATATTACCTAACGCACCAGGGGGAGGGGGGATCGGACGGTTTGCTACGAAGTGTCACATGGGGGTGGGAGGGGCCATCAACAGCGTTACGTAACGTCGATTTTCTAATTTTATACGACAAAAAATTAAAATAAAAATTACCAAAATTAAGATTTGTTACGTTACTAGGGGGTGAGGGGGTTGTACGTTTTGTTACGCTGCGTTACGACCGTGGAGAAAGGCGTCGAAATTGGTCAAATATTGCGTTACGTAATATGTGAACGACCCCTAATCATGCAAAAAAAAGTTTCACATTATTGCGTCTATAATCTAGAATAGAGCTGTCGTCTGTTTGGGCCATAATGCAATTAACATTGATTGCCTTTCATATCAAAAGTTGATTTGCGTTGAACTGCAGTTAACATTTGCAGTTTCTGTAAATATATTTTTTACGTGTAAACTCTGCCAACTAATTTATGATTTTATTAATTAATTTATTTTTATCACTTACCACCTTTTTTTGCCAAACCATAAGTCGGGGGAAGCTTCACCCATTAGCAGACACTTGATCGATGACGTTTTTATCAATAACGTTGATTGGTGTTTTTGCTGATTCAGTACGATTGTCTGTTTTGCACCGCAGTTGTTTGAATAAAGTGGCATATTTTACGTTCGCAGAGCTCTCATTTTTTGCATAACTTCATTTATTAATTAAAAGTTTTTCAGTTGTAGTGTCAACAAACTGATAAAACACACCGGACTGTAAAATGTAAGTGCACCAGTATATTGTACATATTTACTAACGCGGTGTATTAGACAGATAACTGAAATATGTAGTTTGTGAATTGATGAAACAATTTCAAGTTAGTTGTGCACAGTTGCAGTTGATCGATGGGTGAAAAGCTTCGAACTATCAGCTTTAAATAAATATTATTTAGTTCAACGGAAACCGATTCGAAATAATTGGAAAAATGAAATGAAAACGTTAATTTAATGAATGTGAAAATTTAATTTTATACTTTTAAACACAATTTGCATCATAAATAAAAGCAACTTTTGTTTTCCTTCCAGAAAATGTGAACAACAGCATTATTGTGCCAGCAGGATCCCTATACCAAAGAAGTTTGCATCAAACATTAGTATTAGCATTAGTTTGCCGTTGTTCCTTTTATACAGGACTTGCCATTACTTAGAATTAGACTGGAAAACTATAGGTTAAGCTACACAAATGACTAACAATAATCTTTTTGGCAGAGCTGTATTACATGATG
Organism: Calliopum simillimum; assembly: GCA_951812925.1. Classification (NCBI taxonomy): domain Eukaryota; kingdom Metazoa; phylum Arthropoda; class Insecta; order Diptera; family Lauxaniidae; genus Calliopum; species Calliopum simillimum. Next base: position 86,413,624 of record OX638369.1, on the reverse strand, counting down.
GTAAGTTTTTAAGATTCAAAATTAAACTGGTTCGATCTGTATGAAGCAAAACAAGTCATCCCGTCATCGTCTCAAATGTTAGGGGGACTCTTTGATTCCGGAACAAAACCAATGTGGCGATATTCACATGTATTGTTCGAACGATTCTAAGCATTTTTTGTTTAATAAAAAACACCTTTTTCGTAAGATGCCTGGTTTTTCTCTACTTTTGAACCAATATCGGTTAAACAAATTTTTTTTCTGGGATATAGTTTCTACACATGAGGAGAGTGCCCACATATCTGTATATATAAAAATGAAATGGTGTCCGTATGTAGCTTATGAACGCGGAAACTACACGGCCGATTTACATAATTTTTCTTTTAAATTGTTTGTTGTGGTCTGTAGAAGGTTCTTAAGGGGGTGAGATGCCACTGAGGGGAACGGGGGTTGCACCCCCCATACTAAAAAAATAAAAAAAATGCTATATCTCTACAGTTATACAAGCTATGATTATGAAAGTTGGTGAACTTATGCATAATGTATGTACCATTCAACATGCAAAATTTGAGAGGGATTGAACTAGGGGACGTTGCACCCCTCATATGAAAAAAACACACAAAATGCTATATCAGTGTTCTTATATCAGCTATCATTATGAAACTTGGCACATGGATGTTTATTGCGTCTACTATTCAGCATACAAAGCTTAAGAGGGACTAAACGAAAGGGATTTGCACTCCCCGTACATCAAAAATACTCCAATTGCTATATTTCTTCGACTATAGTAGTTATCATTATAAAAGTTGGTACAAAAATATATATTTTATTCACCTTGAAAAACCTGAAGGGTTGGAAGAGAAGGATGACGGAGATATATGCGACTTGGAACATATGTAAAGGGCATCGGGAACGGGCGAACAAAGTCGCTTCCGGGCCAGCTAGTTTTTTTATAATTTGTTTTTATAAAATCTTTACTAGTTGCTACTTAACATAATTCTTTTGAAAGCATTTTTAAAGTTTAATTTGTTAAAAAACACAAAAAAAAACTATAACCAAGATAGTCATTTTCGATGTACTTGCCGTTGCTAAATCCAAATCCAGTCTCAGAATTGCTCTATTATATTAGAATCCACATACTATTTTTAACTTTCATGAATCATTTTAAAGTTGTCATTACTTTTTAAGGAATAATTATATGTACAAGACCAATTCATAAATTATTTTAAAAACGAAGAATAGTTTTAAACTATGCACTTAGTAGAAAAGAGCAAAATGACTTGTACTCTTAGGTTGGAATATCTCAAAAGCCATACGTGATAGAGCAATTCCGAGACTGGATTAGGATTCAGCACCTCAATTTAAAGAACAAAGCCATGATTTCTTTCGGAACAGATTTCGAAACTAAGAAATAGCTGGAATAAGATTCCTTGAACCGTTTCATTAGGCATTTACTTTAAACTTATTTTTGGTTGAGGATAAGTGTGCTTAGGAGAATCAAAATCGCTCCTTTGGTTTTTTTCAAAACAAAAAAAAAAAGAGAAATATGTTAATAGTGCAGACATCGTTTTTATACCCTACACCCAGGGTATATTCACTTTGCCTTTCCGTTTGTAACGCAGAGAAGGAGGCGTGGCAGATATAGAAAAGTATATATATTCTTGATCAGCGTCACCTCCTGAGTCGATATAGCCATGTCCGTCCGTCTGTCTGGCTGGCTGGCTGGGAAAACTGAGCAAGATAATTCAATAAAATTTGGTGCACTGCCTCCGTCGTCAAAGATAGCTCGGGTGATTGAAAATGAGCGAAATCGGTCAACGGACACGCCTACCGCCCATACAAAAAATATATTCTAAATGCAATTTTTGGAGTATTTTTCACGACAATGCAACGAAAATACACACAAATACTAGGAATTGTAAGGGCAAGCTCTGAGAAAAAACTGAACGATATCGGACAAGAGGGCGTGGCACCTCCCATATAAGCAAAAGCTTTAAAACGCTATACTGAAAGCGGTTTTTGAGATATTCGAACCAAATTCGACTCAGACACTAAGTATCATAAATGAAAGCTCTCAAAAATTGGGTGAAATCGGATAAGAGGGCGTGCCACCTCCCATATGAGCAAAAGTTTCAAAATGGTATACTGAAAGAGTTTTTTTGAGATAATCCAACCAAACTTCACTCAAATACTAAAGACTATAAATGAACGTTCTAAACTAAAACTAGACGAACTCGGACAAGAGGGCGTGGCACCTCCTATATAAGCAAAAGCTTCAAAACGCTACACTGAAAACGTTTTTCACTCAGACACTAAAAACTATAAATGCTAGCTCTGGACAAAAACTGGGTGAACTCGGACAAGAGAGCGTAGCACCTCCCATAAGAGCAAAATTTTAAAAATACTGCAGTGTAGGGTATTTAATGTTTGGCCAGGCCAAATTTTACACCCTTACTAGTTAAGATTCCTTCTAACTTTTATGATGATGTTGGAATAAATCTAAATTTCGACCTATAATATTTTTTCATATATTTTCGCGCGGATGTACGTTATCCACTTTTCGTCACTAGTAACCAATCTGTGCAAAAATGGTTCGAAATCAGAAGAGATTCACTTACTGAAATGCGATCAGTAAGATTTTTTTCACTCAGTTTATGTCGGTCTTCCTCCACCTTTTCAAGAACTTTTTCCAGTTTTTCGGTGCATGGTCGGCAAGATTTACATCAAAATTTCCAGAACGGAATCGATCATACCTGGATGCACGCCATATGTCTGAAAATAGCGACTTCTGCACTCGGATCTCAGACGTGATAGAAAAAAACGGTTGCCAGATTCGGATCTTTGAAGTTAAAGACTAGGGCTTAAAGCTGCGTTGTCAGGTTTTGTGTCTAAAGATTTCCCTGTTTAGTTATATTACAAAAATCTCGAAAAAAACCTGGAGCTTAAAGCTGCGTTACAATTTATGTTCATAAATTTGTTAATAAATAGTTTTCTCTATATGCCTTCATATCAGAGAGGGACTTAAGCAATTTTGATATTAAACGACACATTTAGTGCTCTTAATTTTTTTTGAAAAGCCTCCACCCAAGAGGAAATCCTGTGCACGGCTCTGATCGAAACAGTTTCTGAGGGAAGCAAATATTCCTTCGCACATACAAAATTTGGATCTAAATGGCATTCGAAATATTCTGACGAAATTCTTTCTTGATAACATCTCATAGATTTGCATAGAAGTTACAGAATTTAATTTTTTTTTTTTTTAGAATCAGTCTAATGAGTATGCATATTTCATTATATCTACCAACGCTTTTATGTAGGTCCGATAATCAGTTTTGTTTGGACAGACTTTGAAAGTTAATGTATGTATGTATGTATGTATATATAATAATTCAGATATATGTAATGCATGAGATGCCGCGCCCTGTTCTCCAAAGTTTGCGCTGTTTATGATAATTTGCATCACCAAAAATAATGCTATCAAGATACGAGAAGCGTTTTAATTTTTTTTTTTTTCATGAGCGGTAAGAATCAAAACAAATTGCTTGTTATGTAGTTCTGAGTATAAAATGAACTAGTTGCAGACCATGCACCGACTCTATTATTTGAGTTTATGTAATTTGGTTGCATAAGCTCAAAAACGCTTTGCATTTTGAAGAATTTTAAATTAGTGCACTCGTTTGTTTATCTTGAGATATATATGTAGGTAGCGTTTGGTGTCTAAACCTCAAAACATGAAATTTTGCACTAAACTCATATTTTGTCCTTTTTTCATGACGCGTCACATATTTTGTATATTTTGGTTGCGTTATCCACAAACCGATTTCGCTCGTTTTTAGTCCCCAGAGCTTACTATTATGAAGGATTTAGGAGTGCAACATTTCATAGAATTATTTTGCCAAGTTTTCCACAAACAGACAGACAGACAGACATGGATATATCGAGTCAGGCGGTAGCGCTGATCAAGAATATATATACTTTTCCATACCTGCCACGCCTTCTCCTCTGCGTAACAAACAGAAGGACAAAGTGCATATACCCTGGGTGTAGGGTATAAAGGAAATGAGCGGTAGGAGTATCGTTGAATCCACCGATGACATTTTGATGACGTCGTCAGCTTCATTTTCTCGAATTGATTTTCAAAATATGCTTAAAGGCGCCAGTACATACAGGGCAGCGCGTGCAGCGCGCGCATCATACGCATCACAACGCACGCGAGTGATGCTTGTACCGTTACATAGAACGCGTAAACGTGTTTTCAAATACACTCAGAATGACCTTTAATATATACGCAGACTTGCTCCTGCATTTCGCTTATACGTTTTTCCTTCATATTGATTTTTTTTCTTTTTTAATTTATTTTTTCAACTGCGAAAATTATTTATAAATAAATAAACAAAAGAAACGAACGCGCTGCCCTGTATGTACTGGCGCCTTAAGGCTTTACATTACATCTGTCTAAGTGTTCGAATGGTAAAGTGAACACACATTTATTCCTTCCGTGTGTTTGTGCCGAATTTGAAGGAGGAGTGGCAGGTATAAAAGGTATATGGGATTTTCATTTTAAGCCGATATCCATTTAGATTTTTCTTTATGATACTGGTTGAGACTAGCCTCAAGCCCATCAAGATAAATTTTTAGAAATAGTAAAAATTGAATTATATGCTGAAGCTGGAAGAATAACCACAACTTCTACAAGCCCAGCGAGGATTTTGTTATTAAATTTGATACTTATTAAGACACATTTGTCTGCCTTTCTGTGGATTTCTCGATGACGAAAAAATTAAGAAATATTTGAAAAGAGTAACATGCAAAAACTTTTAAAACTCAATACTGATATAGACGGAAAGCCAGCGCTTGGCTGACCCTCCTTAAAGTATCAAAGCTGAATTTTTTTGTGGGTGTTCTTCCAATAGTAGGTATGAACTTTTGCTCACGTGAAATCCTGTCAGGTAGTGCCTTCTTGAGATATCGGGTGTAAAAGGTCGAGAAAAACAGTTTTTTGCAAAAATCTCGTTAGCGGTTATATCTACAAAAAAAATTTAGTTCCACAACTTTGTACCGCTCAGCAGATTTATTTATTATAAGTTGGAGACCGATTTCACTGTCGTACAAAAAGTTATTCCGGCACAAAGATCGAGAAAATTAGTAACTTGCTAACGCTTATTTCTACAAAAAAATGGTTCTCCACAATTTTGTTAGCTCATATCAAAAAATGGTGCGAATTATTTTTTTACGAAGGAGATATCCTATTTTAAGGTATTGTATTTTCAGCATACAAGCGTTCACAGTAATATGAATGTTGATTTTCAAATTATTATAACTATGCCTACGTCATAGTATCATTGCTGAATTTTTTTGTGGATATTTTTCCAATAGTGGGTACTAACCTTCGTTTTAGTCAAACCGTGAGAGGGGGTGCCTTCGTGAGATATCGGGTGCGAAAAGTCGAAAAAATCGGTTTTTTCAATGTTGATTTTGGAATTAATGTAACTATGCCTACATCCTAGTATCATGGCTGAATTTTTTTGTGGATGTTGTTCCAATAGTGGGTACCAACAAAAAAATTCAGCAGTGATATTATAACGTAGGCATAGTTATATTAATTTGAAAATCAACATTCATATTACTATGAACACTTGTATGCTCAAAATACCTTAAAATAGGAATCTTCTAAACTGTGGGTCGTTAAAAAATAATTTGCACCATTTTTCGGTATGAAATTTTCTGAGCTACAAAATTGTGGAGATCCATTTTTTTGTAGAAAAAAGCGTTAGCAAAATACTAATTTTCTCGACCTTTGTGCCGGAATAACTTTTTGTACGACAGTGAAATCGGTCTCCAATTTTTGTGCATACTTATGTACTTTGAAACTACAAAATAAACCGACTTAAAGAAAAATTATGGATTTTATATGTTTGATCGGAAAGTCCAATTTCACTGGACCATATCTCTTAATCTATGGGTCGTATGAAAATAATTTGCACCACTTTTTCGATATAAAATTGTGGAACTACATTTTTTTGTGGATATAACCGTTAACGAGATTTTTGCAAAAAACTGTTTTTCTCGACCTTTTGCACCCGATATCTCAAGAAGGCACCACCTGACAGGATTTCACGTGAACGAAAGTTCATATCTACTATTGGAAGAACACCCACAAAAAAATTCAGCTTTCATACTATAAGGAGGGTCAGCCAAGCGCTGGCTCTTAGTCTAATACCACAAATAACTTAGGCAAACTTTGGACAAAAATAGTATACTGAAACATTAAACAGTTACAAGGAACGGCTCTCAACAAACATTAAGTAAACGCGGTCCAAGTGACATGGCACCTCCTAAAAAACAATTACCTGTAAATATTTTAATAAGAGATTGGTTTAAAACGATGGAACTTTCGCAAAGTAAAAATAAAACCTTTATAGAACTTTGTGGAATTTGGACAAGAGAAACTATTTACTATAAACGCTGACAAGAAGACTCATGCAAATTTTTATGGAATTCGATTTACCCATTAGTCAATTATTTAACAAAATAATTTTATGATCACTCTTTTTAGCATTCAGATCCCTGAAATAGTTCGAAAACTTACTAATACGGCTTGTTATTTTTCTTTTATTCAAGGTTCTCGATCCAATCGCCGGTCATTGGTCTCACTAATTATAGGCCTTGTGGTTGGTTTCTGTATGGCTGAATTATTTGTACTCTCGACTCCTTCACGGCCAGAATGGATGTTGTATTCGGGACATCAATATGGCGACATAAATGACATAAACCACATACACGATACGCACGATGCACATCACAGTGGAGATCTGATCGAAGCAGCAGGTCCAGATGATGAAGTTGGTGCACATTCCCACTCATTTGAAAATTCATCTGTAGCGCAAAAATTATACAATGAGGTGCGTGTGCTCTGTTGGATAATGACAAATCCAAAGAATCATCAAAAGAAAGCCCGGCATGTGCAAAGAACATGGGGCAAGCGCTGTAATAAACTTTTGTTCATGAGTTCAGTGGAGGATAAGGAATTGAATTCAGTGGCGTTGAACGTCTCAGAAGGAAGAAATAATTTATGGGCCAAGACAAAAGAAGCTTTTAAATATATTTATGCACATCACTTGGATGACGCAGATTGGTTTTTTAAGGCTGATGATGACACGTGAGTTGTGAAAAACTTTACTTCACAATTCACTATCTTACTTACGATTTATATTTTGATTTTTAGATATACAATTATAGAGAATATGCGATTTATGTTGTATCCCTATTCTCCAGAAACACCAATATATTTCGGTTGCAAATTTAAGCCATTCGTTAAACAAGTACGCAAATATTCTTACATTTCTAACTATTAGCAATTAACTGATGTACATTTTACTTTTAGGGTTATATGTCTGGTGGTGCTGGCTATGTTTTAAGCAGAGAGGCTGTGCGTCGATTTGTCAACGAAGCTATACCAAACCCAAAACTCTGTAAGGATTCGAACAGTGGTGCAGAAGATGTGGAAATTGGCAAATGCTTGTCAAATGTCAAAGTATTGGCAGGCGATTCAAGAGACTCACAAGCACGTGGCAGATTCTTTCCATTTGTGCCTGAACACCATTTGATACCGGGTCATACGAACAAAAAATTCTGGTACTGGCAGTATATTTACTATAAAACCGATGAAGTGAGTGATAAATTTTGAGAGTTGTGGCATTTTCTTAACTTTTCCATTTTTTTATTCTTTAGGGACTGGACTGTTGCTCAGACAATGCAATATCATTTCATTATGTTTCACCAAATCAAATGTATGTTTTAGATTATCTGATATACCATTTACGACCGTATGGTATTGTGAATGCACCGGAAGTACTACCCCAAAGGCTCCAAGTCGGTGAAGTATTGCCTCCCCCGGAAGTCCCTACAGAAATAAGTAGTTCCCCAGATGAAACTGAAGCATAAACAATTATTTTCAAATAGATTGCATTGCATATAAGTTTAAATCATTGTAAATAAACTAAATTATAAATACTAAGCTGACTACTTTACCAATATGATAATTATGATTATGAATTGTTTAAGTATACATTAAAATAAAAGACAAAGATATTACGTATTGCATTCGTAAATTATACAAAATACACATAATTATATCTAAATACATAATTTTATGTTTCTACGAGTGATCTTAATAATTAGTTTGAAAGTTCTAAGCACATAATGTTATAATGTATGAAATATATGTAAGTTTAATGGAATATGTACAGCTGTAATTGCGAAAATATGTTGAAATAATATTAAATTTTACAAATTAAAATTTTTGAAATACAAGGTGTGTTCACTATACATTTGTATTATTGAAATTTTTTCGAGGCATTTCCACGTTTTAAAGAATACCCTTAGTAATTTTAAAAAAGTTCCAAATTAGAATCAAATAGAACACTTTGTGTATTCTACGAACACCAGAAAACTGATGTAAATGCAGTACAGTGGCTCTCAATTTATTCCAACCAAAACTTGTTAAAGTTTTTAAGTTAGTATATCTTCTAATCGAAAAGGAATACCAAAAAAATTTAAGTGCAGATTTTTATATAAAGGTGCCCTTTAGTATGTGCAAAAAAAAATCACTAAAATTTAAGTCCAAGTCCCCCAATAGTGAAAAAAGTAATTCAGCAACAAAACGATACCTCACAGCTAATTCTAACTAGAGAATTCATATATCATTTCTAAAATATTTGAGAACGCCTATGCTTCTTCTTGTGTCTGAAATTTATCTATCTAAGCTGTTTTTAGTACATATAATTCTACTTCTCGATTTAAAAACGGACACATTTTTTGACCATGGGACGACGCCCAACGATTGAGCAGCGGGACTTAGTCTTCTACCACTTTAAGTCCGGAAAACCACCTAGGAAAATAGCGGAAATTGTTAACATCAGCGACTCAACAGTGCAGGATATTATACCCCGATTCATTCATGAGACTGGAGTGCAGAACAAAGGACGGAGCGAGGAGCGCTATATTGTAAGGTAGATAAAACAAAATCCGAAGCTATCGGCACCAAAACTAGTTTTTGAGGTTATCCAACAGTTGGGTAAGTCTTGCTGTGCTGAAACCAGGGGCGTGGAGAGAAAATCCAGGCCCGGGGGAAATTATATACCGGACCCCCTCCACTACTAGTTTTTTTTTTTTTATTCGATACTAGCCCACAGGATGCCAAAGAGATATATGAAATGTGCAAAGTTGTGATTTTGTTTTCTTGCCGCCCATATTCAAGAAATAAAAGTCAAAAAATAAGATTTCGGCCTGTCTTCTATCAACGCTTGAAAAACATACTAAAAAAAGGCCTATAACTTCGAGACTATTGGTTTTTTCGGAGATGTCATTAACTCAACTTTTGTATAGAATAACTAGGCCAATATTATATCCTTAGGAGATTTCGGCCCAAATATTAAACTCGTTATTGTTTTGGAACAAAAATAGCAATTTTTTAAGATAATTCTCATGTAAATTTCAAATGGCGAAATATTTTTTCTCAAAATCCTATGTTGGAGGAAGTTAAATGTAAATTTATTAAAAAGAAAAAGTTAAAAATTAAAAATACTACTTTTAAAGGTATGGTTCTGGTCTCAAAGTTCTGATTTTTGTCTTCAAAATGAACTATGAAATGGTCTTGTATAATTTTCCTTTCAACAAATAATATTTTCCTTAAGGCAGGATTCGGCACCTTAAAGTTTTTAAGTTATGTAGCGTGTAAAAGGATAATAATTTTATAAGTTTTTTTTTATAATAGTTGAAAGCAAAGATGGGCGTTGGCTAGAGTTTTATTCATGGCCCGCGGGGCTCTACTTACCAGCGATGGGCTTTTGTTTTGAAATCGATTTTCATGCGAGCCCGAACCTAACCATAAAAGCCTTTAATTTAGAGACCCTTGAAGACCCACAAATCACACGAAGGTTTAGAAGCAGGCGGGCCTGGGTATTTTCTCAAGTGATTGTTTCGTGTTCGTTGGTTGGGCCCGTTTCCTCTAGCGTAAATATATTATTATAAATTTTATTAATGAAGATATTCTTTTTGCTTAAATCCGGGCCCTACAAAAAACTTCGGGCCCGGGGGAATCCCCCTTACCCCCCCCTTCTCGTCAGGCCTGGCTGAAACCATACGTAGAGTTCTGCGGGAGCAAGGTTTCAATTGAAGAGTATCTCGATAGAAGCCATTTATAAGTCACAAAAATTAGAGAAGCCGTTTCGTGTTCGCTAGATAGCACATTTCAAGGGATTTAAGCTTTTGAAAGCATGTCATATTCGCGGACGAGTCAAATACAGAGCTGCATAACAAAAACCTGAAGCCAACAGTCAAACATGGCGGAGGTAGTGTCATGGTTTGGGCTTGTATGTCGGCAGCCAGCACTGGAACTTTGCAGTTTACAGAAGGAATAATGGACAAAATAATGTACCTAGATATCCTAAAAGAAAATTTGGTTCAAAGTGCCATAGAACTCGGCATATTCAGACATTTCCGCTTCTGTCAGGATAACGACACACACAAAGTATTAAAAAAAAATTTTTTTCTGTAATAACTTGAAACAATACTGATTATATTGTTTGGTTGGAATAAGCTATTTTTTGTTTTTGGAATGTAACTTTTTAAAGGACAACTTTGAGAAAGTAAAGATGCTATTTTGTAACAGATAAACACACAAAAAATAGAACATCAAAAAATTCATTGAATTTGAGCCGAGAACAGAATTCATTGACTATATGAATCATTTTATTGAAATTTTAGAACTTTTCATAAAATATAAGAACGAAATTCGTAAATTTTTTTATTTTGAAAAATAAAAAAAAAAAATTTACGAATTTCGTTCTTATATTTTATGAAAAGTTCTAAAATTTCAATAAAATGATTCATATAGTCAATGAATTCTGTTCTCGGCTCAAATTCAATGAATTTTTCATTAATATTATGTTGTTTTTTTTTTGTGTGAAATAAAAACCTAAAAATCTGCATTTAAATTATTCCTTTTCGATTAGAAGATATGCTAACTTAAAATTTTTAAAAAGTTTCGGTTGGAATAAGCTGTGAGCCACTGTATATAAAAAATATGGCAACTATAGAAAGGTATAAGATTTCTATCTTTTTCATGACTTTCTCAATTCAACGACTTTCTCCGATTGCACATTTGAATCAAAAATGCGAACTGTCGTTGTGGTGAAGATAACACAAGACGACCATCTTAAGTATAATTGAGTTGTTGGCAAAAATTTTTAAAAATACACTCAGGGCCTTAGTATTGATCGCGAATCGGCCAGATTCTTCAGAAAACTAAACGCATCGGCAAGATTGGTAGAACAGCTGAAATCACGCGAATGTACAAAAAATTTCATATTTTATGTGTTTAATCGACTTAATTTCATACACAAATAAAAAATAGAAGTGAAGTAAAAATATGGCGATTTGGATAAATTAGTTTAAATTATAAGACAATACAGCCATTTTAATTTTCTTAAGTTTGCCGAGTCGACTGATTTGCAGAATTGGTTGCATAAGATAGTTCACGAATGTACCAAATCACCAATTCAGAATTTGAAGCTAAAATGTCAGTTTTGAAGTTTGAAATATCTAGAATCAAGGCTACCACGCCACAAACTCAGAAATTACCAACAGGAAACTGGGGAAATCTTTTATAGCCTAGGAAAATTAGAATTTTACTGCGAAATAATTCCAAGTGAATTGTTTTCACCGAAGTTGTCTTTATTTATGCATGATAAATAGAGTGCGAAAACTCCATTGCGAAGTCGTATAAGCACAAGTAGTTATTCAGGCTCGAAGGTCGCAAAAATCAGTCTTTTTCCAAATATCTCGCTAACGCTTACTTCTTCAGAATCATTTTGATATCCAATTTTGTAGCTCAGGAAATTTCCTAGAAAAATATCATTTTGAAGGATATCTCCGAAGTAGTGGGTCTACGATAAAGTCATAAAGTAAGTGTACCGAATTACGGCATGTTAAGGTATTCACCACTTTTAGAATGGCTTCTAGCTATACAACTAAATTCGAAGACCGTAAATATGATTTCTCATAACAATTGATTTATCCGTAGTCGATTGTAACTCAATTTGAGCATCATAATGCTGATAATGAAAATAATTTTTTAAATTTTAAGGAACATTGCATTTGTCCCCAATTGTCTAACACCTTATTCCGTGCTAAGTTGAATATGATATATTTTCATTATACAACAATCAAAAACGTCAATTTTCTTCATTTTATACACTTTAACATTTATTTTACTTTAATTATGTTCTAATATACTTTCTTTTTTTTTCAAGAAACATATGTATATGGGCATATCGGACAATAATCTTCCCTTATGTTTTTTTTATATGATCCAGTTTTTTGTTTGCACTTTCAATAACCAAATGTGGTCTAATATATTCCTAGATGTGTAAAATGAAATTCCCAATAGGCTTACAAAAAATTTCGACCTGAGGGGGTCAGGAGGTCATTTTATCAGAAAATTTTGGGAAAATCAAAATTTCCGATAGTGTACGGGAGAGCACATATTTAAGCCCCACTGCCGGATAAAAAACGCAAAATTTTGGGTAAAAACGCGATTTTTGGCGATATGCGATCGACATATTAACCCATTGTGTGCTGTTTTTGTGGGTCTGTTTGACTCATTTTAACAAAAACATGATATGTATGAGGTCTTATTGATATTGACGATTCTTTGGCCTTCGCGGTGAATTTTCGTCTTTTTATGCCCTACACCCAGGGTATATTCACTTTGTCCTTCCGTTTGTAACGCAGAGAAGGAGGCGTGGCAGATATAGAAAAGTATATATATTCTTGATCAGCGTCACCTCCTGAGTCGATATAGCCATGTCCGTCAGTCTGGCTGGCTGGCTGGCTGTGTGTTGAAATATGCAACTTTTGGTGTATTTTTCACGATAATGCAACCAAAATACATATAAATACTACGAATTGTAAGAGCAAGCTCTGAGCAAAAACTGGGCAAATTCGGACAACAGGGCGTGGCACCTCTCATATAAGCAAAAGTTTCAAAATGCTATACTGAAAGCGTTTTTTGAGATAATCGAACTAAATGTTACTCAGACACTTAGAGCTATAAATGCAAGCTTTAAGCAAAAACTGGATAAAATCGGACGAGAGGAAAGCACCTCCCATATACGCAAAAGCTTCAAAACGCTATACTGAAAACATTTTTTGAGACAATCCAACCAAATTTCACTCAAATACTAAGAACTGTATATTCAAACTCTGAGAAAAAATGGGTGAATTCGCACAAGAGGGCGTGGCACTTCCCATATAAGCAAAATTTTCAAAATACTGCTTTGTAGGGTATTTAATGTTTGGCCAGGCCAAAGGTAACACCCTTACTAGTTTTTATTTTTGATTAATTTTTTATTTTTACCAAAAAAACATGTTACTTTTGATTACACAATAAGTGGTGGTTCTTTCATAATTCATTTCCTATATAAAATGTGTTCTCTTTTATTTTTGCATGGTGTCCCTTGAGCCGTTTGAGATCGGAACGGAAAAAGTAATATTTCTACTCAATGGTAAAGCATAGAACTATCATTGTTATGTCATTTGATACTGCAAGCATTGTAGAAATATAACTAAACCAAAAAACTAAGAAACTTTTTTTGAAAATCCAGCACATTGAAAAAACTGAAAAGGGGAACAAGGTACACACATCTCCCTTATATAAAGTTTTTCGTTTTGAAACAAAGTATATTGGTTCTGGGGCGTTTCCATGTCAACAATTTTGAAGAAAGAAGGAAGGCTGACCTGACATTTTGAAACTAAATTTCTTCACAATTGTTGACATGGAATCGTCCCAAAACTAAATTACACTTTTCCATCAACCAAAAAAACCTTAAAAAAAATGGTCACCTAAATAATATCTTTTGACATTAAAATATTCTACGCAGTCTATGGGTACTAGGGTGTCCCTTATTTGGGAAAAGTCAAAATTTTATGTCGCGCTCCCCCAGAATCGAAAGACTTTGAGAAAAAAATGAGATCTCCCAAAGGACAGGTTTTTTTAAACGAATTAACATGTGCCACGAAGACATTCAAATTTATATGAAAATTAACATAGATTTTATATACTCCTTGTTTTAACTTGCTGGGAATCGCGTTGCCTGAAATATTTTTCGCCATCAAATGTGTATCTTATTGTTTTTCGGGACGCTGAACACGATACAAGTGTCAAAATTAAATTTTGACAGCTGTCAACGGCTACAGAGCTGTCAAAACTCACAAAACTTCAAAATTAAAGAGTTTTGACAGCTCTGTAGCCGTTGACAGCTGTCAAAATTTAATTTTGACACTTGTATCGTGTTCAGCGATCCGAAAACAATAAGATACACATTTGATGGCGAAAAATATTTCAGGCAACGCGATTCCCAGCAAGTTAAAACAAGGAGTATATAAAATCTATGTTAATTTTCATATAAATTTGAATGTCTTCGTGGCACATGTTAATTCGTTTAAAAAAACCTGTCCCTTGGGAGATCTCATTTTTTTCTCAAAGTCTTTCGATTCTGGGGGAGCGCGACATAAAATTTTGACTTTTGCCAAATGGGTACCAACCAAACCAAATTATTTTGGGTCTATACCAAAAGAAATGTCGGCAATACACTAAAAAAGCTTAAGGTAATTTTGGCCAAGATTTGTGCTAAATGGACAAATATAACAAAATTAATATTTGATATTTTTGCTAAAAATATTCCAATCAATCTTAAACTTTAAAACAAATCAACGCCTTTCTGACTAAAGCAAAACCAGTTAACAAAAAGTGCATTTTCTTCAAAAAATCTTAGAAAAAAGCGAGTTTCGTGAGGTTTTTTATCAATAAAAATTTTGCGTCTATTCTGATTTCTATTTTTTGTCTGGAAAGGATTTTTCATGCACTTTTTGCAATAAATAAAAAAAAAAATATTAAATCCCTAAAATTCGGATTTTGACTTAAAAGACTATGTGACATGTGCGATAAAAGTGATGGTATCACGCATGAGAGCTACAACTCTTAGGTTTTCATCAAAAGCAAACGCATGAAAATTTGTTAAAAAATGGCTGAGCTACGAGCTTTTTTTTTTGCCTCTAGTATAAAACGACCTATCGGTTGGCCCAAAAAAACAAACAAAATTCTTGAGCGATAAAAAAAAAATCAAGTACGACGAAAATTATTTCTTCGAGTGCCAAACTCGATGTACTATGTGAAAGCCCAGAACTTTTTTTCGTGTAGTACAGTGTAATTTTTACGATTTAGCTCAGGAGTACGGGATATTCAAGTTTAAAAATTAGCTTAATGCATTTTTCACGTATTCCATAAAAGTCCGATATTTAACTTAACTATATCGTTATTTTTTTAAAACATTGAACAAATTGGCAATTTATCGCAATACAGCCATTCCATGCCTAGCGTAACAAGACCTGCCACACCCCTTCCGATTTCACTGAAATTTGGTACATGGTTTCGTTTCATGCCTAGACTTTGGAAAATGGCAAAAAAAAATATTGCGATTTTTTTTGTGGCTTGTGGAGGGGTGCAAAAAGTGGAAAAATCGGTAAAATGTGATAAACTCTCCTCAAATAATTGTCTATAACTTGGCCATTTCTTAAACGATTTTCATGTTTAGACCTGTTTTGGAAAGGGCCTTGCATTGGCGGTTCCTTTAAGCGAAATGTTTGAAGAGGAAGAAAGCAGAGACCTTACCAAAGCCTAATATTTGATGTAACTTAGCATCGAAAATTAGTAAGAATTCCGATACAGTTTATCGATATTGTACAATTGATGCATATTAAGGAACTGTGTCACAACTATCTAACGCTTTTTTAAACAAAAGCCCTACCAGAGATCCAAAAATTTCATAATTTTGTTCCATGTAACCGTGCTGCAGCACGGCGTATTTCATTTTAAAAACCTTTCGAGGAATTTAAAATGATGTAAATTACAGAAAAAACTTGCATAATCTACTCTTCTTATACGAGATAAAATTGTATGTACTTATGTATGTATGTATGTTTGGAACGGGCAAAACTTTTTCTCGAAAACGGCCACAGCGATTTTAATGAAACTTCGGATAGTGTTAGATATTAATAAACAATAAAGAATGAGCAAGGTTTGAACTTTGTAAATACTTACCAGGGGGCGTGGAAAATTTGATTTGGTCATAACTCGCAAACCATACAAGGTATATGAATGAAATTTGGGGAGTGGGTACTGTTTAATAACATTTGAAAGTTTTGATTCAATATTACTCGAAAACGACTCCAACAATTTTAATGAAAATTTAAGAGACTGTATCCCTGAAAACAAGTATATTGGAAAAACTCGTGAAGCGCGTGAAACCGCCCACAAAAATTTAAAACGCTTTAAAAAGAAAACTACTAAAGAAATCTTTCTAAATATAACTGTAGGGAGTCTACTTGCTATCAGGCACCTACGATCTAAAAGTGGGCAAAATATCGCCGGTGCCCATACAAGTAAAACACATTAAAAGGGTATTTCTCGCAAATGGTACCAAGTATTTTGATCAAATTTGGTATGAGGGTCTGGGTCATGAGTATCTAAAGATTAACGAAAAGTGGGCGTTGTTCAATAATTGCCACGTCCACTTTTTACCAAAATAAAAAATTTTAGTTAATAACTCAGGCGCAAAAAAAAAATGGAATGAACTCTTTACGTCTTATGTACTTTTGGACGCTGAATCTTCATCAGCACAACTGTCATTATAACTTCAGGATTTTGAAATGTCTTTGCTTGAAGTTTAAGAAAACGCTGTGTTCAGTTTTCCAGCGTAGCTTCAAAAAATGGTGCAATTATTTTTTATAAATGCCATCGAATAGCAACACTAATCAAAATATCCTTTCGGATTTTTCCAATAGGTCTCTTACTTTCCGAGTTATGATACATAAAACGATAAATTTTGCCATTTAATGTTAAGTTTTTGATATTTTCTATAATTTTCTGCTCCATGTTTCTTTGGTATTCAGTGTAATTGCTGTACTTCCTGTAGTTTTGGGCCTGACTGTTCCGGTTCGGCCCCTCGACCTCGACTTGTGACCTGCCATTGTAAAAATTGATGCTGAAAAAATTAAAAAGATAGTTTATTATAAAAAATATTTTGGAAGTAAATTTTACTTACATTGGTTGGTTTGCACCACGGTGCCGTGACATAATCCCCATTTAAAAAATCCCCAGGAAAAAACGGACATAGTCCCCATAACGATATTTTGTTATTGACAACAGAAGCAGCTCAGGATTTACAACTCCCAAAAATTCCAATACCGTTTCCGCGGCGGCCTTCAGCCGCTGATCAGTCTATAATATATCCAACACCTAGTTTGCTAGCCACAGTAATTTTACATTAGGTAAGGGGTAAATGGGCGGCCTGCGGCCGCAGCTCAGGATTTAAAACTCCCAAAAATCCAACACCGGCTTCGCGGCGGCCTTCGGCCGCGGATCAGTCTATAACATCCAACACTATATAAATTTTTTAAATGGATTATTGCAAAAATTTTGTTCAATCTTAATTAAATTTTTCGGACATAACCCCCATTGGGATTATGTCCGAAAAATTTGTGGACATAACCCCTATGGCCAAAATGGGGATTATGTCCGGTAACCTTGCACCACCATCCTGGGTCTGTCTGTCGTTGCTTCTATAGCTTCTGGACATTTTTTTTTTGCTGTGTAATCGCCTTGCGATATTTCAAATTAATGATAGCTTTTTTTTCTAATACCAGTGCTGTCGTTTTGAAATCCTACTTTTTTTTCAAAAAAAGTAGCATTTCACTTCAAAACGGAGCATATTTTGCAAATACTTGAAATTTTGCGGAATATACAATACCATAATTATATATTATGTATATATCATTCATTTTAAAAATCGCAAGCCGAATGATTGACAAAATTTTGAAAAAATTTGTAAAGAAAAATAAAAGTGAACGAATTAAAATAACAAAAATTAAATTACATTTGAAAAATGTCCCAAAGGAATGATAGATGGACCCCCCGAGGAGGAGGACCAAACCAGCCTGTGTAAGTAGCATTAATTTTTGATTGCATTTCTGATTGCACATTTCTAATTGAATATTTTGAAAATTTGTAATGGCACCAATTAAATTTAATACAATTTTGTTTTCGTTTCACTTCTGTCATCAAACGAAAAATTATACAACCTTTAGAACACACAAAACCACAAAAGCATTAGTTGTATGCTTTTTTGTGTCCACTGCCATCTATCGGTGATCGTGCTTAACATTGAGTGCACACTTAACGTAGCTTTTTTGTTGGGGACGGTTGGCATTCCGTGGGCAGCCTTGTTTTTAGTTAGCGTGGGTTGGAGATTTTTCTGGGTGTTCGTTTTTGGATGGCGTATGGAACGGTCGCGATAAAATATTGGGTGTGTGCATTAATTTGCATCGTTTTTCAAAAGATGTCGCCAACAATACATGGTGACTTAAATGTTAGATCAGAAACGTCATATCTGAAGCTTAGGTATCTGTTAAGAACTCTGCATCATTAGATTTCAAAATTTTCATCCGCATCATAAATTTAACTGTGCTCCAAAATGTCCGAGTTCGTGCCGAAAAAGCAACATTTGCGGGAAGTTTTACTTCACTACTATATTTCAAAGAAAACAGCTGCCGAAAGTCATCGCATTCATGTAGAAGTTTATGGGGACTATGCTCCAGCTGAATCAAGCTGTCGTGAGTGTTTTCGACGGTTTAAAAGTGGTGATTTTGATGTCGAAGGCAAAGAACGTCCTGGTCAGGACCAGCTAGGTGTGATCCATTATAAGCTGTTGCCAGGTGGCCAAACCATTAATGTTTAACTCTATCGTCAACAATTGATCCGATTGACGCAGAAAATCCAGGCAGAGCGGCCAACGTCCAACGACCAGACACGAGTCAATCACTTTCCACCACGATAACGCTCGGCCACATATTGCGGCCCCAGTCAAAAATTACCTGGAAAACAACGGATGGGAAATTTTGCCTCACCCGCCTTATAGCCCAGACCTTGCACCATCAGACTACCATTTGTTCCGATCGATGCAGAATGCCCTTTCAGGAATACGCTTCACTTCAGTTCAAGATATCGAAAATTGGCTCGATTCGTTTTTGGCCGCCAAGCCGGCGCAGTTTTTCTGGGGTGGAATCCATAAATTGCCAGAAAGATGGGAAAAAGTAGTGACTAGCGATGGGCAATACTTTGAATAAAATACATTGTACCATTTTCTTTAAATAAAGTCTCAAATAAAAAAACAAAAACGATGGAAATTAATGCACTCACACCCAATAAAATAAAATTTTCGCAACACAAAATTAAGTTCCGTCAAATTATTAGCTCGGAAAAAAAAAATATAAATTAACGTGAACTTCGCAATAAATATCTTAGAATAGTGTTTCAGAAAAACTTGGCAACTTGGAAAATTCTGTAGTTTCTGTAAAAAGTGCAGATTAAATTTGACTAAAAGAAACCATTGCATTGTTAACTAAAGCCAAAAATTAAAGATAAACGCTGAAATTATCTGAGTAACACTGCAAGCTAAAACGTGCGTTAAAAGCTGGCGTGAAAAATTTAAAGGATCCTTCGCACATTCGACTTTCAGTGAAGCCTCCTGTTTTCCAATGCAAGTGAAATCCCCACAAAGACAAAGAAAAATCAGGGTTTTGCAAAACGGACAGAAAAAAAAAGGTTTTAAGTTAAGCCTAATTAATTTTTGCAACGACTAATTATATATATGCATACAAAAATGCGAAAATTTGGAAATGAGTGTATATCAGGTATGGAAGGGTTTTTATGCTACACACGAATATTTACGAAGATCATCCGATAGGTCATAGTCAAAACGAATAATATCTACACAAATTGGAGGGAAAATATATATTGCGGAGAAAAATTACTGATATTTAAAATGAAGAATATCTAAGTATACTAGGAGGATATTATCTACTGCTGACTATGAAAACGTTTTAATTGATCGGAGTATTTCGGCAGCACTGGTAGTACGTACTGCCAAAATTATAATGGCGACCCAAGCCGCCTTCTATGACGCGGAATTGTTCTAAAACTTTTTGAAAGGTTCCTTGTAATAAAAGGCGTTTTTCTTTTTTCGTTCAGAGTAGAGTCTGAGTCAGGGATGATATTTGTAGTGGAATCGTACTTTTTTTGGTACTATTGACTTTACAAAAGTACTGAAGTACTTTTGCCTAGAAAAAGTCCTTTCGTAATTTTTTGTGTAATTAGTATGTAAACTTGCTATGGCAATTCACAAAATACTTCACTGGGATTTCTTCTGCAAATGTGCGGAGAATATGTTCTGAATAAAATTTGATAAAAACTAGATGTCAAAATCGTTTGGCGGTATCTACGTGCTCAGCTCTGACCCAAGCTAAAGACTTAATTAAGTCAACAAATTGTTAAGTTAGTTTATTGACTGTTTTTTTGCTTGTATAGTACTAATGAAAGTACCAACGCGCTTTTTCTAGATTGAAGTATGATAACTTTATACTGAACTAATTAAACAGTCATTTTTGCAACTTTTCAACAACAGACGCAAGCAAGTGAAAACTGCCTATCTATCATTGACATTTTCGTAATTTCGAGAGCCTGCATAGTATATGGAAAACAAATCCGCTCTTGTAGATTTTAATTGTAACTAGCGTAGCATTTCTCAAAACCAGAGTGTGTTACCAACTAACAATTTGGCAATTTTTCACAACAGACGGCGCTAGTGAGCCTTATGATTTATTCATAATGACGATCCTATTCAGAGAGTTTATCCGTGACCGATAGCACAATCGCTTAAGCTCCGCGATTTCTTTCATTAGAAAACCGGAGTCACAAATTGTTGTTGTTATAACTTTGATATTGGTACTGAGATTTTACGAACAAGTTTACACAAATTTACCAAATACTCAACCATTGGAAAAAGAATTATTAGAGTACTTTTAGCAAAAATATCTATGTCAAAATTGGACAGTTTTGCATAATTTTAGTCATAAATATAAAATTCGAATATGCTCTTTTGGCTATTCGTCAGTTTCGAGTTAGGTTGTTTTGTCAAAAGCCCACAGATAGTAAACATAACTTTGTACATTTATTGATTTGGGTGCAGGATGCACTAGTATGTATTTAAAATAAGGATTTTTTTCTATTCACGAAAGTGATTTTTTTTGGATTTCTTGATTCACGATTTTGTGCTTCATTAACCCTTACGAGTATTTCATTTATATTTCAGTATTTTATTTTTTTTTTTTTTTTTTGAAAATGAACTGAGGAGTGATTTTTCAAAAACGCGCAAAACCATGTTAAACAAATTTTCAGTAATGAGAAAAACTTCTAGGGGCTGTTTACAATAACTTATTTTTTTTTATGTCTCCAGTGTTATAGTGAGTTAACACCTTTATTCTAACATATTTGTAGTAATTGCAAAATGTAAAAAACATTTGGAAATAAGCCGTTTTAATCTGAAACATTTGGAAGCAAGCCCTTTTGCTTGGAAATTTTTATAAATCACTCTTATTTCACCATTTGGAAATTTAAGCTGCTATCTATAGGCATGGTATGTAAGCTCCTCTATAGCCTGGTGCATACAAAAATATTAAGGGTTTCTTCGGCGACTATTCGAAATACGTCTTTTAGTATCAAACTTTAAAAATTTCTATGAAATTATATGGAAATAAGCCCTTTTGTTCCGAAATGCGACTTTTGATCACGATTTTATCTTGGAAAAATGCATTTTTTGTGATGAATTTTGAACTAGAGGATGCATTTTAGCATGGTAATGGCGATGGCATTCTTAGGTTTATTCGATGTTAGAAGTAGTTTTACGCCCTTTTGAAAAATCACTCCTCAATTTTATTCAAGTAAATAATTAAATTTGTTATATGTAATGAAATTAACTTATTTAATTTGAGAAACAAATTGATTATGAAACTTGCTATATAATAATATATTTAAATAGAAATAAACAGTCCTTCTCATCGAATAATGCGCGAGTGAAGCGAATAGATTTACTATGCACAATGTTTCTTTTCTATATTTCGTGTACACAAGGTTGTAAAAACAAAAAGTACCCAAAGTACTATTGGCTTTTAAAAAAAAAGTACTATTGGAGAACTGCGAATATCATGCCTGGTCTGAGTTGTCAAAAAATAATTTGTGTTTCTTT
This sequence comes from Calliopum simillimum, assembly GCA_951812925.1. NCBI lineage: Eukaryota > Metazoa > Arthropoda > Insecta > Diptera > Lauxaniidae > Calliopum > Calliopum simillimum. The sequence continues at coordinate 86,391,443 of OX638369.1, read as the reverse complement.
TTTTGTTCAGAGACATCAGAGCATAAAATTTGTGTTTCTTTTTTTGTTCAGAGTGAAATCAGAGCGCGCTCTATGAGCTCAGAAAAAAACAATCGAGTGTTCGGAGTAAAAGACGGAGCACATCAAAATAGACATTTGAAAGTAGAAAAATAAACAAAATAAAATAAAAACAAACTTGATTTTAGATTGTGCTGGTTATTTTGAAGTAAAATAAAATAAATTTAATAATTTATTTGAATTTTTTGGCAGTTTGCCCGGCTTTCAATTGAGAATTGTTCAAGTGTGTTTCATAAATAAATCAGAGCGCTCTGAGCGTGCTCTGTTCAGGTTATACTCGACTTGCTCACGCTCTGTTCAGAGCTCTACTCTGAACAAAAAAAGAAAAACGCCTAAAGATGAACGTACATACGTCGGTATTGAAATTTTAGGCTACGGTTGCATTGAATGCGACGGAAAAGTTAAAAACAAGATAAAAAAATCAAAACATTTATAAGGTGTACACCACTAAATTGTCGGGCGCACACGAGCAAATTCCTATCGGGTGATTAAAAAATCTTATCCTCAAAGCAGATTGGTAGTTCTGCCAAAATTATAATTGGGTTGTACACATGATGCATTAACAATGGTTATGGCAAGTTGTCAAAATAAAAAAAAATGAAACATTGCATCTTGCCTTTTTACATTATCAGTGTAGCTCATGGTTGAATTACCATGGTTGCAGCGATAACAAATGCTGCTTCTTCTTAAACTACGAAAATGTCAAAATTTTCTAGTCTTTTGACAGATAGCAAGGCAAGATAAGGGTTCCATTTTTGTTTATTTTGACAACTTGCCACAACCATTGTTATTGAATCATGGTGTAGCCATCAATATGCCAATGATGCCAAGTTCGCTTTTTTTCATCAATCTGAGAATGTATGCAGATTGATGAGAAACTGATAATGTAAACACTCATTGTATTGACAATCTGTTTGCCGAAAAACAAAATTTTTTGACTTTCTGCTGTATTGATGACTTTATTGATGTGCAGGTTGATAGTGTAAATGCAATGAAAAATTTTCAGTACACTTCGTGTGAGTTTGCACCAGGCATGATATTCGCACTTCTCCAATAGTACTTTTTTTTTAAAAGCCAATAGTACTTTGGGTACTTTTTGTTTTTGCAGCCTTGGGTACACGAAATATAGAAAAGAAGCATCGTGCATAGTAAATTTATTAACTTCACTCGCGCATTATTCGATGAGAAGGACTGTTTGTTTCTATTTAAATATATTATTATATAGCAAGTTTCATAATCAATTTGTTTCTCAAATTAAATAAGTTAATATAAGTTAATTGTATTACATATAAAAAATTTAATTATTTACTTGAATAAAGTTGAGGAGTGATTTTTCAAAAGGGCGTAAAACTACTTCTGACATCGAATAAACCTAAGAATGCCATCGCCATTACCATGCTAAAATGCATCCTCTAGTTCAAAATTCATCACAAAAAATGCATTTTTCCAAGATAAAATCGTGATCAAAAGTCGCATTTCGGAACAAAAGGGCTTATTTCCATATAGTTTCATAGAAATTTTTAAAGTTTGATACAAAAAGACGTATTTCGAATAGTCGCCGAAGAAACCCTTAATATTTTTGTATGCCCCATGCTATAGAGGAGCTTACATACCATGCCAATAGATAGCAGCTTAAATTTCCAAATGGTGAAATAAGAGTGATTTATAAAAATTTCCAAGCAAAAGGGCTTGCTTCCAAATGTTTAAGAGCAAAACGGCTTATTTCCAAATGTTTTTTACATTTTGCAATTACCTATAAATGTTGTTTAGCTGGCTTAAGGTCTTGGGTTTAATTAAAAGATTTCGAAAACTTTTTAATTATTTCTTTATTTTCCGATATTTCGAGTTGAACTACAACTCATCATCAGGGTGCTAAAAATTAAATATAAAACAAAAACACCATTTAACACAATTTATACAAAGAATTTTTAAAAACAATGTACTGATTCTTACGTTTTATAACATGTTAACCATAACACGGAGGCACTAAAACTAATTCTTTCTATTGCTGTTTCCCCCCTTATGACTAACTAAATACCTATACATATGTGCACAATTTTCTGTGCCTGTCTTGTAATTGATGCGTCTCTTTGCTGGAGTGTTGATAATATGCAGCATCTCCAAAGTGAGGCGTTTAGTGTAGTTGCTCTCTTTTTGCAAAATTTTTGTATTTTTGAAATTTGGTATGTGACCCTTCAAAAGACAGTGGGACGCGAGTGCAGTTTTGTTTATGTTTCTATATCCAGCTTTTATGTCCGATTTGTGTGAGGATATCCTCGTCTTTAATTTTGATTTTGTTGTGCCAATGTATACTTCATTGCATATATTGTTTCCGTCACTATTGCATGGGATGCTATAAACTAATTTGGATTGGTCCAGTTTGTCAATCGGTTCTTTAGCCTTACTATAAAGCTGTTGTAAAGTATTGCACGTCTTAAAGGCTATTTGGTATTTGTTCTTGTCAATTATATCAGATGCAGCGAATCTTTCAGCGAACTCGGGTACGTATATCACAGATTTGTATTGTTTAGATGTCTTAGGTGGATTTTGGGCTCCTATATTGCACTTTTGAATTATATGGTTAATTATTTTCGGTGGAAAATCGTTTTTTCGTAGAATCGCTCTTATTTTGAGCTTTTTTTGTGCATGGTAAACACTGTCACTAATTTTTAAAACTATCTACAAAGTTTTTAGCCGTGTTAAAAATCATTGTCCTAGGATGTTTGGAGTGAAAGTTTATGAGACGTCCAGATGCTATGGCCTTTTGGTGCCAGTTGATTTTTATGAGTCCATTGTGTTTCGTTACTAGTGCATCTATGCTAATTCATTTTCTTTTTCTGCTTCCATTGTAAATTTGATGTCCTTGTGAAACTCGTTAAGTGTCTTTTGAAGGGTCACATACCAAATTTCAAAAATACAAAAATTTTGCAAAAAGAGAGCAATTACACTAAACGCCTCACTTTGGAGATGCTGCATATTATCAACACTCCAGCAAAGAGACGCATCAATTACAAGACAGGCACAGAAAATTGTGCACATATGTATAGGTATTTAGTTAGTCATAAGGGGGGAAACAGCAATAGAAAGAATTAGTTTTAGTGACTCCGTGTTATGGTTAGCATGTTATAAAACGTAAGAATCAGTACATTGTTTTTAAAAATTCTTTTGTTTTATATTGAATTTTTAGCACCCTGATGATGAGTTGTAGTACAACTCGAAATATCGGAAAATAAAGAAATAATTAAAAAGTTTTCGAAATCTTTTAATTAAACCCAAGACCTTGAGCCAGCTAAACAACATTTATAGATTTATACACAAAGGTCGCTAAAATAAAATCATTATTTTGCAATTACTACAAATATGTTAGAATAAAAGTGTTAAAGGGAATAGAATCGTTGGTTAACTCACTATAACACTGGAGACATAAAAAAAAAATAAGTTATTGTAAACAGCCCCTAGAAGTTTTTTCTCATTACCGAAAATTTGTTCAACATGGTTTTGCGCGTTTTTGAAAAATCACTCCTTAGTTCATTTTCAAAAAAAAAAAATACTGAAATATTTGATGCCGAAGTTTTGCGAACAAATAAAAATAAAATACTCGTAAGGGTTAATGAAGCACAAAATCGTGAATCAAGAAATCCAAAAAAATCACTTTCGTGAATTGAAAAAAATCCTTATTTTAAATACATACTAGTGCATCCTGCACCCAAATCAATAAATGTACAAAGTTATGTTTACTATCTGTCGGCTTTTGACAAAACAACCTAACTCGAAACTGACGAATAGCCAAAAGAGCATATTCGAATTTTATATTTATGACTAAAATTATGCAAAACTGTCCAATTTTGACATAGATATTTTTGCTAAAAGTACTCTAATAATTCTTTTTCCAATGGTTGAGTATTTGGTAAATTTGTGTAAACTTGTTCGTAAAATCTCAGTACCAATATCAAAGTTATAACAACAACAATTTGTGACTCCGGTTTTCTAATGAAAGAAAACGCGGCGCTTAAGCGATTGTGCTATCGGTCACGGATAGACTCTCTGAATAGGATCGCCATTATGAATAAATCATAAGGCTCACTAGCGCCGTCTGTTGTGAAAAAATTGCCAAATTGTTAGTTGGTAACACACTCTGGTTTTGAGACATGTTACGCTAGCTACAATTAAAATCTACAAGTGCGGATTTGTTTTCCATATAAATGCAATGCAGGCTCTCGAAATTACGAAAATTTCAATGATAGATAGGCAGGTTTCACTTGCTTGCGTCTGTTGTTGAGAAGTTGCAAAAATTACTGTTTAATTAGTTCAGTATAAAGTTATCATACTTCAATTTAGAAAAAGCGCGTTGGTACTTTCATTAGCGCTATACAAGCAAAAAAACAGTCAATAAACTAACTTAACAATTTGTTGACTTAATTAAGTCTTTAGCTTGGATCAGAGCTGAGCACGTAGATACCGCCAAACGATTTTGACATCTAGTTTTTATCAAATTTTATTCAGAAAACATTCTCCGCACATTTGCAGAAGAAATCCCAGTGAAGTATTTTGTGAATTGCTATAGCATGTTTACATACTAATTACACAAAAAATTACGAAAGGACTTTTTCTAGGCGAAAGTACTTCAGTACTTTTGTAAAGTCAATAGTACCAAAAAAAGTACGATTCTACTACAAATATCATCCCTGGTTTGCACTATGCATTTTTTCAGTAGATGAAATAGGGCGACTTCCTAAACGTCCGTTGCTTTGTGTTGAAACAGCATTTTCGTAAAAAAATGTCGCATAATTTTAGGAATTTTTTGACTTAAGAGCAAAGTTTACAAAAAGCATCAACTTTGTTACTGATGCGCTGATTGCTATGCATTGTCAACGATTTGTAGTTAGGCGTTATGAAATGCAAGAATGATGCAGTAAAAAAATAAGCTCCTAAAATTATGCGACATTTTTTTTAAGAAAATGCTGTTTCAACACAAAGCAACGGACGTTTAGGAAGTCGCCCATATTTTACTAGTGTACACATCGCATCGACAAATAAAAAAAAATGGATACGCAAACTAACAAAAAAGTACTATATAAAGACGACGTCTTTTGGAAAGATTTTATCGAATTATATAAAAGCCTACCAGCAGTATGGCAAGTCAAAAATGAAAAACTTTATAAAAATAGAACTCTAAAACACAAAAATTACGAAATGTTTCTAAAAAAATACCAAGAAATATTCCCTAACGCCACTCTGGAAGAAGTAAGGCAAGCAGCAAAAAAAATAAAGGACTCTGAAAGATCTGGATGTGGGGCCGAGGAAGTGCATGTTTCACGTATGACACATTTTTATGATTTAAGCTTCCTAATGGACCAAGAGGAAGGCGTAAGCTCTATACAATTGGAAAAAAACATTCACACGGATGTGGTATGTTTATGTTACATTTTCTTATGTTTGTGATTTAGTTTATCTTGAAAATTATTGGTTGTAATTTTTTTTATTGTCCGAATAAATGGTAAGGTTAGAAAAATGGATTAGAAAACGTACTGGAAGCCTGAAATGGCACTATTAGTGCAGTTTTAATACCCTACATTTTAATAGAAACTGTTAAGGAAAGCTGAAAGCGATTTCGCTGTTGTTGTTATATAACGTACTGCTGGAGCATACTTCGTTCTGTGTGACCTAGCCTTATGTTGATATATGATGGCCCTCTTATTATAAATTTGAAAAGATGGCAACATAATGGTATAAAGAAAATTGTGATTTAGGAAATGACAATCTTACCATTTGAAAAAATTTTTGCGAACCAAGACGGAGTGGAATCAGCTAAGGTTATAATTTACTGTCTTAATTGTGATTATCGTTTTTGATCATCAAATTTTCCTTGATCTGTGTAAGGCTTACGCTACTTTGGATACGACTTTGTGCGAAAACTAAGTTGGATGAACAAAACATGTTCTATGTATAATATGACCAAAAAATATTTAGTTTTTTGTTAGCCAATCGTAAGATTATTTCAAAGAGATAAATTTTCACATCTCATCAAAATCGTTTCCAACAGCTATCCATTTTGTGGAAACTGAAAAATGTAACAAATATATTAGTACAGATAGAATTACACAGTGCGACACATGGAAAGTGAACTAAAATCCGTTATAAGGCGTCGAAGTACTCGCCGAAACAAGTAATTCTGTCAGAGCGTTTTGCAAAGTTGACTCATATAAGGATTGTATCGTAATTTTGGCGATTTTAAGGCACTAGATGAATTTTTTCCGGTTAAGTTTGTTCGGCATTTTTGTTCTTCTATACAATAGCTACAACATTGCTGAAGTCATCAAAACAATATCACGGCTCGTTACCGAGATATAGCCATATGAAAAAATCGAAAAATCGCTCAAAATCGCTTAAAGTTGCAATTTTCAGCTGGATATTTATAATTATAATGCTGAAAATTGCAACTTTTTGCCTCAAATCGGATTTTGAGCGATTTTTTCATATGGCTATATCTCGGTAACGAGCCGAGATATTGTTTTGATGACTTCAGCAATGTTGTAGCTATTGTATAGAAGAAAAAAAAATGCCGAACAAACTTAACCGATAAAAATTCATCTAGTGCCTTAAAATCGAAAAAATTACCATAAAATCCTTATATGAGTCAACTTTGCAAAACGCTCTGGCAGAATTACTTGTTTCGGCGAGTACTTTCGACGCCTTATAACGGATTTAAGTTCACCGTCAATGACTTGAAAAATGTTGCACTGTGTTATAGGAACATAAAAGGTTTTGGTGCTTTTTTTATGTTTTTAGATAAGTTTTAAATTTAAAAAATTAATATGTTATTTTTTTGCATAGGAAATACAGAAAAGAGCAAAGGAGCCATCGCAAAAAAAAAACACAAAAACGCAATGAACTGTTAAGTAAGGCCATACAGCATTTAGAGAGCACACCGAAACCTGATGAAGGCACTCAATTTGGAAATTTTATTGGGACGCTATACAACAAATTAGAAAAAAAACAGCGGATCCTGGCACACATGCTAATTCCGCAAGTACTGACGGAGGGCGCAACCAACACCATCACCTCCACCGATGTATAGAGTCCGCACACCACTACCTACAAGTCAAAATTTGTACAACTCCAAACCCAAACAGAGTCCGCACACCACCATACACTATTACATCATACCGCTGGACACCAGTCAATTCGAATGAAAGGTCCCATCGTCCCAGACAGCAACAAACATACACTGAGAGGTAATATTATAACAGCAGCAATAGCTTTGACGAACCATCTCCATTTAACGAAGAAACATCCAGCAAATATGACGATCAACTCGCAATAAACGAAAATTTAAATGACTGATATGCTATTACCAGATCACCAAACATTGAAATCGGACAAGTCCAGTCCAGCAGTCCAGCCCACCACATACCACTACTCATCAGCGCAAGAGCTTTTTAATGACTACGAATATTCATAAATGAATGTGGTCAGAAAAGCTTTTTTTATATTTCAATAAAATATTTAATTTAAAGTTTAATGAAATGAAATTGAAATGAATTTGAAATCTCTTCAAAATAAATGTTTAGTGTTAAGGGTTTTTTTTTTATTTAAGTAAAATATATAACTTATTTAATTTAATTTTTCTTTATGAATTAATTTATGAACTGCTGAAAATGAATTTAAAATATATCAAATGTTTGCTTTTAAGCTTATTTTTATTGAAATAAAATATTTAATTTTAAGTTTAAACGATTGAAACAAATAATGAAATGTGTAATAATGAATTAATTTAATGCCTATTGAAAATGAATATATTTTAAATGATTTATTAAGTTTTAAGCTTTAAACATGAATTAAAAAATTTTGAGACTATTCAATTTAAATGTGATATTAACTTAAAGTTTTGATGTTTTGATAAAATAATGTATGCCATATTTAACATTAAGCTTTAATAATTTTTGAAATGTGATTTAAACTCAAAATTTTACGCAATTACTTAATGAAATATTTATTATTAAGGCTTTCCGAATTAATAACCAAATGTTAAACCTAATTTTTTAAATGTATTTTAAACATATTATTTTAAGATATTGAACGAATTAATAAAAAAAAAATGTTAAACATAAATTTTTTATTTTAATTATAATATCATTTCAACTTCGAGTGTAGCAGAGTTCGGATAAGAACTGTGCGTTAAGACGTGCACAAGACGTGCTCTACCGTGTCTTCCTCATCGGGTGCGGAAGAGTTTCTGCACCAGTTGTTTGATATTAATCCTATCCTGTATGCATGGTGTCCAATTAGGCAGTATCCAGTTGTAACACCAATCAACAGTCTGCTTTGCTAATTTTGCTAAGAGAGAGTACATATGTAGTTTTGTTATTATTGTAAGAGGGCCAGAATTTTTTGGCCGTTTTGTTTTTTGTGTTGTTTAGCCAGCTATTTTCCGCTAAAATTTCTAGTTGCTTAGTCTTTTGCATATAGTAGAACTTAAGTTGTACTTCTAAAAATAAGGGAGCATTGAGTAACTGCACACCTTGTTTAGCAAGCTCATCAGCCCTTTCATTTCCCACAATGTTTAATTTTATTAATTATGAAGGTTTAAAGAAATTAAATAATAATTTAAATAATAATTTTGATTAAAAAATTATATAAAAAAAATACATGACAATAGTAATCTTTTTTTTTTAAAAAAAAAGAAATAAAAAAACTTAAATAATCATTCTGATAAAAAAATAATTTACATGAATTCTGTCATTATCATATAAAAAAATACAAATATGATTCATACATAAAAGAATCAATACATGACAATAGTAATCTTTTTTTAAAAAAAAGTAGTAAAAAAATTCAAATTCGATTCATACATAAAAGAAGTTTTACAAACAATTCATATTGGGAGTTATCGTGAATCAATACATGACAATAGTAATCTTTTTTTTAAAAAAAAGAAGTAAAAAAATTCAAATTCGACTCATACATAAAAGAAGTTTTACAAACAATTCATATTGGGGGTTATCGTGAATCAAGATTCCCGGGGAATTTCCTCGGACTGCCGTGCATTCGCTATTACAGTTTAAAAAAATTCCCCGGGAATCTTGATTCACGATACAATGAAATTATTAAAAACTTATTTCAAAAAGCATTACAAAAAAAAGAGGGTATTTTTAAGAAGTTGGCTGCATAACTATACAATTCCCCCCAGTTGCGTCAGCAATTTCTTTATTTATTGCTTTGAAATTATCCATTGCATTGCAGATTTCATTAAATTCAATTTTTTGATCATTTTCGCTTTTTGCATAGTGTTTTCTTAAGTAGTAGTTTTTGATAATCTCATCGCGGTTGTATTTATATTGGTTTTCCACTTTTAATTTCTTCGCAATTTCTTTCCTTTTTTCAGGACTTATAGCGTTTATTTGTTTCTGGTAGTACTTTTCTATTCTCCTATCATCTTCATTTACATTTTTTCTGCATCTTCTTCTGTAATTTTTATCATAATTTTGATGTCTTTTTTTTTGAATATTTGTTTTCGTTTTCATAATGACGCCTATTATTCGTTTTCCTCCAATTATTATTGGAATAATTGGTATTTCTATTTTGATAATTTCTTGGCATAACGAAACAATTCTAGGTAACAGAAATTTTTTGGTAAATTTGATGAATGTTGAATAAACGTTGAATAAATTTGCCACGTAAAAATTTGCACAGCGTTTTTCTTTATAGCCTTACAATGATGATAATCAAAATTAGTTTTGCTGTGAATATATTTTTTATATTTAAAAACTTATTCAACCTCGACAAACCAAGAGAAATTAATTTCTTTGCTTGTTGCAGTGACCAGGAACCCTAGGCATGCGCTTATTTTACGATTTTCTGATTTTCATTCATGCCGCCCCCTGAAATCCTTCTAATGGTCATAAAAATAAATACTATGAAGTTTCACGGCGATCGGATAACGATAACCCGGCCCGCAAGAGAGGTCAAGGTCAAGTTGAGGTTTCAGGCAAAAACTAATGAAAATTTTTTTTAAACTTAATTAAATTAGTCAAAGCATAACTTGATCTTATAGCAAATTGAAATACCTTTCCGACAAGCTATAATTGTTTAAAATCGGGTAATAAATACGAATTCTATGAATTTTTCTTTTACGGCATTAACAAAATTGCCGCAAAATACCATATGTAGTAGAATAGCATTTTGCGGCAATTTTGCTAATGTCGATAAAAGAAAAATTCATAGAATTCGTATTTATTTCCCGATTTTAAACAATTATAGCTTGTTGGAAAGGTATTTCAATTTGCTATAAGATCAAGTTATGCTTTGACTAATTTAATTAAGTTTAAAAAAAATTTTCATTAGTTTTTGCCTGAAACCTCAACTTGACTCATTAAATATTAGTGAAAAGCTCAATGAACTAAAAAATTTAGTGCATTACCCCCAAGTCTGCTACGTATAAGTTCATATAAAAATATCTTACTTTTAAAATTGCTAATACTCTTTAACGAGGAGCCGTCCGAATCATCAATGCATCAATTTTGTAGAGAATTACAAGACTTAAAAAAACTAAGCCACATGTGTACACATTGAAGTAACCGTTTAGAAGATATTCAAAAAAAACCTTTAAATGGCAAAAAACCGGTTTTTATTGAATAACTTCTAAACGGTTACTTTAATGTGTACACATATGGCTTATTTTTTGTGGATCTTGTGACCATGAGTGGCTCCAAAAAAAAATTTAATGCGGTGTTTACAGAATCCAATTATCTTTCAAACGGTTTTTTAATTTTTTTTTTTTTTACGACTCCTCGTTAAAGAGTATTAGCAATTTTAAAAGTAAAATATTTTAATATGAACTTATACGTAGCATTTACATATACAAACTGTGCACAACTTTTTGAATTGAGTTATCTCCTAAACTATAAGCTACACAAAAACATTTTCTACATCTTTACATAGGAAATTTACTATGTTACAAAATTGTGGAGAAAAATTTTTCTGTAAATGTTTGCGTTAGCGAGATATTTACAAAAAACTGATTTTAGCGACCTTTGAGCCTGAATACCCCTTTATGCTCACAATGGACTTTTTACACATTATTCATTATGCTTTAATAAAGACAATTCCGGTGACAAAAAATTCACTTGGAATTTTTTCGCAGAAATATTCTTATTTTCCTGGGCTATTGTTTGGCATCACTTAATTTTTTACGATTTGGTTGTCAGAGAAAAATCGTTTTTGGATTTGACTCTACGAACTTCGAATTAACCATCGAAACTTTAAAAATCAAAAATAGTACTCCCGTAGTTCTTACTATTATCGAATCTACAGTTTATTCAGTGTTCGGTCTGATTATAGAAATAAATGTACAAAATGTACAAACAAGAATGTTAGTGTGTATAAAGAGAAATTTGTGTTTAATGTAACTCAACCATTTCAATTCCCTAAATAAATCACACTGAGTTCGTCACAGTTTATAGAAATTTAAAAAAAGTAAACTTTATTTTTTGTTGAAAAAATTGGTTTAAAGGGTCATTGAGGATAAATTTGTAAGTTTGGCAAAATTAAGCTTCATCAGTTATTAGAAAGTGAACGAAACAGTGTACTTAACTTCATTTTGCGAGCTTTTCCATAGTTAAGTTTGATTTCATAGAACTCCATTTAAATAATGCAACAATATCGAGCTTTAACCGCCAACTTACAGTAGAACTTTTTTTGAATTTTCTTTGCATACATTGTAGTGCAAAAGTCAAAATTACTTTCGCTATAACTTCGTAATGGTACTATTTACAGTCACGATGTGCACTCGTTGAAATCTTTTCTTAACTGACTGAAAATTTTTCATTGCATTTACACAGTCAACCTACTCAACAATAAAGCCATGAATACAGCAGAAAGTAAAAAAATTTTGTTTTTCGGCAAACAGATTGACAATACAGATTGAAAATACAGATTATTGAGTTTCTCATCAATCTGCATACCACTTAATATTGATAATGTAAAAAGGAATAGGCCTAGAATAGAATAAAAAAGTCATACAACTGCGATTGTTAGCAATCAAAAGAAAATGCGCTAAATAATCTTTAAAAGAAATAAAACGCGGAGCTGAAGCACGGTAGAAAAATCCAGGAAAAGCAAATACATCAAACGGAAAAAATTCATTGAATCATTGTCCTCACGAAAATAAAATTTGCCATATTATCTGGTGTAATGTAAGGTTATGGTTTGCCTTTGCCACGGCAGCTTCCACCACTAGTTTGGCCTCTTCTATTGAAGGCTTTGTCACCATTTTTATAAAATCTCTAGCCATATTCAGAGTGGCTACGCAATCAGCGCACTCGTGGTTCATGTGATGCTCCTTCCTGAAAATGCTTCTGTCCCCCTGAACCTGTTTGAATGTTGGGGCGATCTGCCGCACAGTGTAATTAAAATTATGCGCCCACAGACACAAGGCACATACGCAAGTTGTTTTGTGATATTTGTCATCCTGAGTTTTCTTGGGTTTCGTCCCCCTTTTATGGTTTTTTCCTCCTTCGTTAGTAACGATCGTGGTCGTTGTTTTTTTAAAATTTGGCATATTTTTCTTTGCTGCCAAATTGGTTTTTCTTGACAATGATTTTTTTTATCAGTTATTTACGCTTTGTAGATTATTTTAATATTATTTTCTTTCTATTAATTATTTCTGCTACAAGAGACTACCAACGCTAAATATGGCCCGCCCAATTGCAAATAGAACAGCGTTACCATTGTGACACTTTCGGTGTCACATGTGACACTTAGTTTTTGTCTGTGACACCGAAAAAATATCAGATTTTTGCGACACCACGATTTTCCACCAGGTGTCACGGACTATTGGGCTATTTTATTTTTTTAGTAAGTGTGGCTGATTGAAAAAGTACTTTCGATCTCCAAAAAGTACTTTCCCGCATTGAATTAAGTACATCTAAAAAAATATGGGTGGCAACATCGTGAGCACTTATGAAATGTCAAAATCAGATTACGATTAAATTTTGTCAACCGTTGCCGTTTTTGCCATTGCAGTTTTTGCAGTTGCTTAAAAAAAAAGATGCAGATTTTAAATCAACTAAATAACTTGTACCTGGTCAAATGGAAACATAATGAAAATTCCATCGAATTTTAGCATATGAAGACGCTGAAAATAATTACCCAATTGAAGATATAGGAACCTTTGCCATGAGCTTTTTGGTTCTTCCTTTTTCTAACGCTGAGGTGGAACGAGTTTTTAGCATCATGAACCTAATTAAGACAAAAATCCGAAACGGAATGGGCCTGCCGTTATTAAATGCTTTAATTCAAATCAAATCATGGCTGAAGCCTTTGAACAAATGCTGTTATGATTTTGTGATTGATATTGATGATCAAAAACTATCTATTGTAGGCAGTAAGAAATGCTACAATGAAAGGAACAGTGAATATGACGAATCTGATGAAGCTTTTATTATTTATAATGAGGTTTCACTATTAATGTGATTTAAGTAAGATAAGAAAACCGAGTTTTTTGACTCGTTAAATTAAATTGAACTGTGATTTTGAAGTGTTAAATTTTCAGTCGCTGAAACAAACTGTTTAAAAAGCTTTTTAAAAAAAGCTCCTAAATTCTGATAAAAGTTTGTAATATTCAAACACATGATTTTCAAAATCGTATGAAAGACTTACGAAATCGTTTTGGTCTTTTCTATTGAATGCATCCTTAAGTAATTTTTGTCTTCAAAAAGAGCTAGAAACTAGTTATGTGTGGTTTTTCTTTCAAAAATGTTATAACCACTATGAAATGATAAATGAAAGTTCTAAATCGTATGTAGGTTCTCATATGGGCTAATCCTGCGTTGCGAACGTTACATTTGTACGCATATTTTTAAATCCTGAAGGCGCTCTGAATGTTAAATTCTTAATTTATCTGCAGTGGTATGTTACCCTTTCAGAGTACTTTTAGAAGGCATTTAAAAATATTTCCTAGCTTTTATCGGTTACAATATAATCGTGCATAAAGTGCTGTTCGCACGTTACAAAAAACAGAAGTCGTTGTGGAGATCAATGTACATTTTCAAAATTTTTTCCGAAGTTTCCAGTATAAACGAAAAAAGCATAATCCTCCAAAGAAAGAAGAATATTTGAGCATATCGAAACTGCTTTTGAGGGAATCAAAGAGTCCTTCGTTTGTACAAAAATTTAACTTTTGTGTGTTGCGCACGTTACGTTGCGAACGTTACAATTTTTATTTTATATATATACAAAGGCTATCGAAAATTGATGCAGCCCCTTTCCAACTAACTTAAGCACATTATATTCGCTTGATTTATTTGTGGAAAAGGTTGTAAAGAAGTGCAGTGCACACAAAAGTAAAATTTTTTCTTGGCACCGCATCTCACTGTAAAAATACGCTGTTGCAGCTCAACCACTGCATCGATTGTTATGAAATTTGGAATGCAACGTTATTAAAGACTTTTTGTTATGTAGCTGCTGGTGCGACACCCCTAAAGGCGAAATGCATTTCCGCAGCTAAACCGGTGGACCAATTTTTGGGAAACTCGGAATGGGGATTGAGCCCTTAGAAAGCATATTAAAAGCCTTTAGTTATTTAGTGGGCAATACCACTTACCTAGTGGCAAAATGCGCTTTTACGGCAACTTCATAATTTTTCTCTTGGTTGACCTTTTTTTGAATATGCCCATATGTTTTTTCTCTATACGGTATCATTTTTAAATGGTCATATTTAAAAAAAAAAAAAAATCAAAACTAGATTATAGCTCATTTCTAAGACGAAGAACAATTCTTAATGATGCATATAACAGGAAAGAGCAAAACAATTTCTTGCGTCTTTTATACAAGTTATTATAAACTTTTATGCAAAACAAATTTTTTAGCAAATTATTTGCAAATCTTTTTGAATAAAAGTTTCTAGGTCTGAAAAAAGCCATAAGTAAAAACCATTTTTATATATGTTTTTATAAATTTCTTTACATACTAATTTATGTATTTGTTTTTGAAGTTTGTTTATGTTTTCATTAAATAAATTAAAATTGTTAAACAATCCTTGTCGTTTTAATACGGTGTTATATGACACCTACGGTGTTATATGACACCTTTTTTGAATCGCTGTGACACTCTCCCTTTTGAGTTGATGGCAACGCTGAAATATGTAGAAACATTTGTTACGAGACCTTGGCAAGCGTATCCAACGCGGCTCAAGCCGGCTAACTTGCGTTTCAGGGGGTTCTCAACCCGCCGCGTTGAATCGAGGGACGAACAATAAATTTGTCTTTCAGCTTACACCGGAAGCGAAATTTCTAAAAAAAAAAAACTGCAAAACACCTACACACTCACTCTAATCAAAATTTAAAAAAAAACATTCCAAACAAAAAAAAACACCACTCTAACCATTAAAAGGAATCAAAACCACCAAAATAAAAACTCCGTAGTGTATCCACATCAAATTAAGAATTAGATGACATCTTCCTGAGCACCCGCCCAACCTGTGCCACTCTTATGTTTGTAGCACCCATTATTACCACCGCATACCAAAAACTCACCTCATTTTCCACAAACCAAATTTAGCAGTATCTCCCAGAAAAATACAAAAAAAAAAATTAGCACTGACTCATTTCAAATGATCATTACAATTTATTAAAATAAAATTATTTATTTACAGACTATGCCCACAAAAACCCAAATATGACCTTTGAAAGCCAACGCAAACAACAAGTTTAAAAGCCAATATAGGCCACCAAATTCCATCAAAATTTATAAATGTAAATGTAATGTAGATAATGTTTATAAAACCACCAAGTTCTGGTAGCAAAATGTATAAAAATATAAATGAAAAAATATTAATATTTATGTGTTTTGTATCTTGCAAAAATTTGTAAAAGCGGGTATCCTTAAAACCAAAAGTATATTGAAATTGGTTTTAAACCACCAAAACCAATGTAAATTGAAATACCGATTAAACTTAACCCAAAACCGAATACGCAGTTTAACTGCAAAATTTTTGCAACATCCAAAACAAACTAAAATCTAAATAGAAGACATGCAAGTTATAAAAAAAAAATATATAAAATTAAATAAATTTATAAAATTAAATGAAAATTACAAAAAAAAAGCATTTAATTTTCCCACAAAAATTCCCAAAGTTTAAAATATTTCCCGGTAATCCCACAATTTTATATCTGGATTATAGACCCTTAAAAAAACCTGATAGAGCGCTCTATTTGTTTTTGGGTTTGTTGATTCTAAACACACTAAAAAAATGTATTTACCAATTCCCCTTTTAGGAATTTATATGGGAAATTACACAAAAACAACAACCGCGGTGAAAAATTAATTACCCCAAAGACAACTTAAAAATACAAAAAAAAAAACTCAACACGAAAAAGTGCGAATCCACCTTGATTTGACTTTGAACAAATCTACCGTGTACTGCTGTTCCCAAAACGGCCGCGTTCGGTAGGCGTTACGGCTACACCGAATTTAAACAAAATGGCGACGTTCAGACGCCCACTTTCGGCTCCAAAAGTTCAAATTGAAAAAAAAAAGTGGAGTCAATCCCCACAACTTTAAAACCTCCACAAATTCACTTCAGAGGCTAACGCAAGAGGTCAAAATATATTAAAATAACTGTGGCTGGCAACTTATCTTGGTGAGGATATTTGTTTTTCCAGCGTAGTTCCGAAATCGGTACGTAGTCGCAAGCCGCTTACACCAATTTGTATAAAAAATTTGAAAAACCAAATGCACACAATCGACTCACTTTAGATTTTAAATAACAGGATTCCTTCCTTCTTATAATTCCTCTGAGGCGTTGCCGTGAATTCGTCTCTACTTTTTCACAAAAACTTCTATGGGGGTTATCGTGAATCAAGATTCCCGGGGAATTTTCTTAAACTGCAATAGAGAATACACGGCAGTCTGCGAAAATTCCCCGGGAATCTTGATTCACGATAACCCCCTATATAATAAAAAACCCTCATTAAAATCTGTAAATTTTTCCCCATTTCCCTTATTTCACCTTTAAATTCTCCTTGCACAAAAAAAAAACGGGAAAATCGCTGGATCCTCAATTCATAAATGACAGGCTGCTTCCAATCCTAAACACACTCCGTTGAAATTTTTTTATATGTTTTAAAAAAAAACTAACTCACTTTTTTTTTTTTTTAAATAAAATTTTTTTTTGCCACTGAGTCTAAACTTTTAAATTAATTTTTTCCGCGACCACGACTTTAAAATTTCACATTCAACCTGCAACTAAAAACTTTGTCCAAATCTAGTTCCTGCTAAGCCTCGTTTCAAATCACGGCGAAAACTCCTAACTGTGCATAACCTTCTCATTTCCTTTACATTTTCTTTCATATACCCCTATTTCCCTTACCACTACCATCCCATTTCGATGCACATTCCATTACAATAATTTTCATCAGAAAGCTTTACTTTTAAAGCCATCGCTGATTTTGCCTGCGCCTACCACCTTGCCGACTCCGACCTGGGAACAGTTTTTCTTCAGCTATTTTGACGTTTGACATTTGCAACTTTCCTTTGCAGATGTTTTTTAATTGTAAACACGAGAAATGCAAGATTTTGACTGCATGAATTTTTATAGTTTTTTTGTAAATTTGTACCATCAGGAAGAAGTAAAAGACGGAGATGGTTTCAATGGTAAGTACTCTTGGTTCTAACTTTAATAGATTCTTTCCTTCACAGGTTTTTCAACCTAATCAATTGGGAAATCCCTTTGAGTTTCACCCATAACCGCACCTAATGCTACATCAAGGCACGGCATTAGGAGCATGGCCACAGCCAACCGCAACACATTTGATAAAAAGAGACAACTATATTAAATTCGATTCTATTCCTAATAGAGGCAGGGCATGCGTGTGTGTCACATCACATAATATAAATGGGTTTATTTGAAAGTGGAATAAGTCCAATTCCGGAAAAATTGCGTTTATGGTAGTTATAGCTAGCTATATACACTGGCGAGCATAAGTGAGTGCATGTTTGAAACTGTTCTATTAACATGCCCATAAAACCATTAATACTGAGGCAAATGGTTTGAATTTTTCAGAGTTTATTCTCTATTTATTGAGCTATTAGATGATATAAATTTGAGTGTGGAAATTTATCACGCAAAATTTTTTTTGATAAAAAACCTCACGAAACTCGATTTTTTCGAATATTTGATTTTGGAAGAAAATACACTTGTTGTTAAATATTTGTTGTTTAGTCAGAAGGGCGTTGATTTTTTTACAAGTTTAAGATTGATTGGAATATTTTAAGCAAATATATCAAAAATTCATTTTGTTATATTTATCCATTTAGCCCAAATCTCGGCCAAAACTACCATAAGGTTTTTTAGAGTATTGCCGACATTTTTTTTGGTAGCGACCCAAATTTTTTGGTTCGGTTGGTACCTATTGATGTCGTAGAGCATTTTAATATCAAAAAATATTGTTAAGGTGTCCATTTGCTTATGTTTATATTGATTTTTTAAGATTTTTTGTTTGATGGAAAAGTGTAGTTCGGTTCTGGGGCGTTTCCATATCAACGATTTTGAAGAAATTTAGTTTCAGAATGTTGAATGAGCCGTCCCTGTTTTTAATGTAATCTATTTGCATCATAAAAGTACCATGCCATAAAATTAGCTGACAAACAATATTTTCCAATTTCATGACTTTCACTAACTTAGTGTTTTTTTTAAGTGTAAAAATGATTTTTGTTTGACAAAAAGCTAATTGATATAACTGCAAATTTTTGCTTTCGCATTTGCGAGATTAAATAATTCACAAATATATGTAGTTTTAAAAAAATAGTCTCAGTATAGTGGAAGTCATGAAATTGGAAAATATTGTTTGTCAGCTCATTTTATGGCATGTTACTTTTATGATGCAAATGGATTACATTAAAAAAAGAGACGGCTAATACAACATTCTGAAACTAGATTTCTTCAAATTCGTTGATGTGGAAACGCCCCAGAACCGAATAACCCTTTTTCATCAAACAAAAAATCTTAAAAAATCAATATAATCATAAGCAAATGGACACCTTAACAATATTTTTTGATATTAAAATGCTCTACGACATCAATAGGTACCAACCGAACCAACAAATTTGAGTCGCTACCAAAAAAAATGTCGGCAATACTCTAAAAAACCTTATGGCAGTTTTTGCCGAGATTTGTGCTAAATGGATATATATAAAAAAATGAATTTTTGATATATTTGCTAAAAATATTCCAATCAATCTTAAACTTGTAAAAAAATCAATGCCCTTCTCACTAAACAAAATATATTTAACAACAAGTGTATTTTCTTCCAAAATCAAATATTCGAAAAAATCGAGTTTCGTGAGGTTTTTTATCAAAAAAAAAATTTTGCGTGATAAATTTCCACTCAAATTTATATCATTTAATAGCTCAATAAATAGAGAATAAACTCTGAAAAATTCAAACCATTTGCTTCAGTATTAATGGTTTTATGGGCGTGTCAATAGAACAGTTTCAAACATGCACTCAGTTATGCTCGCCAGTGTATATAGCTAGCTATAACTACCATAAACGCAATTTTTCCGGAATTGGACTTATTCCACTTTCAAATAAACCCATTTATATTATGTGATGTGACACACACGCATGCCCTGCCTCTATTAGGAATAGAATCGAATTTAATATAGTTGTCTCTTTTTATCAAATGTGTTGCGGTTGGTTGAAAAACATTTTTACAAAAATGATTTTTTTGAAAGTGGAATAAGTCCATTTTTTCATCTACTGCTATGCAGAAGATTTTGCTTTTAAATCAATTTAAAAATATTGGCAAGCGTTATTAAACCGGTGTTAAGTGTTTACCACTGTAAATTAATCAAATTTTGTTATGCTGTAAAAATGTTTACAAGTGTAATAGAAAATAGTTGAGTTTTTTTGGTCTGAATGGACTTATTCCACTTTCATTTATAATAAATTTAAAAATTTGTTATACTTTTGTATGACTTATTCCATTTTTACTCACAAAATATTTTGTAAATTAATATCTCTAAAACCACGGCTCGGATTAAAATTTTTTGTAGGTTGATTTTGTAGAAAGTTAACATATCTTTTGTATGACACTAATATTATTAAAATCCTTCCAGAGCTTCCCAACTTTTAATAATTTTTCTAAAAGATATATCTCAATCTTCCGATGGCTATATCTCCGAAGGTAGGTCCGACATGAACTTTTTGTTTTTGTTGTTGTTGTAACTAATTTTCAGAGCCCTAATTGAGCAAAAATAAAAGAAAAGAAACAACAACAGTTTTTAAAGTAAAATTTTTCTAAGTTTTAATTTTCCTTTGCTTTAATTTACAAAATATTTTGTGAGTAAAAATGGAATAAGTCATACAAAAGTATAACAAATTTTTAAATTTATTATAAATGAAAGTGGAATAAGTCCATTCAGACCAAAAAAACTCAACTATTTTCTATTACACTTGTAAAAATTTTTACAGCATAACGAAATTTGATTAATTTACAGTGGTAAACACTTAACACCGGTTTAATAACGCTTGCCAATATTTTTAAATTGATTCGTACGCAAACCCTTTAATATCTCAGTTTATGAAAAAGTAGACTTATTCCAATTTCAAAAAAACCCATTCATATAATAAATTAAATTCAGGTGGGGAGGACAAAAGTTGTAAAGCTCAAGAAAACCTAAAAATACATACCACCCAAGGAAATAAATTTTACACTACGTAAATATTGCAAAAAATCAAACGCTAAAATGTAAAATGAAAATAACGGTAAGTGTATCAGTGATCGGCATTCTATAGAACAATTGTGCAACAATCTACCTCTCTCTATCCTTTCCATCTTCTATATATATATTCTTACCACTGGCCTATATTCGTTTTTATTCGTGCGAACTCACACGACGGGCACAAGCACGTAGGGCACGTCAAATTTCTTGGCAAGCGGAGGGAAGTGCTGCCTACAAATTTGACGTGCCCTAACGTGCCCGTCGTGTGAACTGGCACTTCCTAATAGGTGCGGGGCATATAATGTTTTTGACGATCAAACAGTGAATATTAACACCGAACCAAATGTTGCAAATACTGAATTTGCATTTTTACCTTGACATAGTGCTATTGCTGCAGATAATAAACTAACAAACGAAAACATTATCCACACAACAAAAGTGAATTACCTTGTGGCTTCATCAGAACTGCAAACTTTTAAAGCTCTCCAGGAAGAACTTCAAAATAAACAAAAACAAGAACGGGAAATTTTGGAGCAAAAAGAAAGAGAGCAAAAACGTCGGCACCAACATGAGGATTTGTTGTTGATGGATGAATTTAAGCAACAAAATAGAAGACATATCATGCAAAGATGCAATAATTCTTTATTAAATTAGCTTTCATGCTCTAAAATGTTTCTCAAATCTAATTATTTTCACATTGACAATTTTCTTGAAAATCATTTGACAAAAATATCTTTTATCGAAAGTCGTCAGGTAGCTTTGAGTTGTCTTTACCTTCAGTAGAGTTGGCAGGTCGCCACACATTGCATTTTTTAGGTGTCTCATACCCGGATACAAATTTTAAATTGTTAAAAAAAAAGTACTTAGAAAATTGGCCATAACTTTTGAATGTGATGAAATAACTTTCTACGTCCTTCAGAATAAAGTTGTGTGCATTTCTTATCTTTTGAACGATTAATAAAACACCTGAAACAGTTTGACCAGTAAAAAGTTATGGCTCAAAAGCAAAACCCGTCTCATACCCGGATACATTCCCTTAATGTAAAAACAAAAATTAGAAAAATTTTCGAAACGCAGTTCCGTTAAACCGCATTCATTAAATAAGTTCAGTTCAGTAGTGGGAAAATTTGTTAATAAAATCCTAAAATAAAAGTGACAAATCTTGAGCGAGTTCTCCTACGAATCTCGCTACGAACCCATTATATATGCTTCTAGATGAAACGATATGGCTTTAAAGTCAAACACAGTGTTAATTCCTTTATGAAGTTAACCCACATATTGTATATGGACGACCTGAAACTTTCTGCAGGTATATCCGCCCACCTCAAAAATCTAATGAAGATTACAGAAAACTTTTCAACGGACATATGCATCGGGTTCGGAACTAGTAAATGTTAAAAATAATCGATTATACGAGGAAAACTCTCTACTGGCGATAGTTATGTTTCCAGTGGTGTGGGAGCAATGAAATCAATGCAACCTTCAGAGTGCTACAAATACCTTGGGATGTACCAGAATGCAAACATGAAACACGGCATGATCAGAAGAGAATTAACTAATGAATTAAAACAACCCCGCGATAAATACATATGTACGTATTCTTTTGGGGTCATTAAATGGATGGAGACTGATATTAAATCGTTAGAAATAGTCATCAGAACCACATTGACTAAGCACCGCCAACATCATCCAGAGTATCCCTACCTAGATACTGCCGAGGAATTTTAAGTCTTAGTAGACTAATGGCAGTTCAGATTACGAAGTTGAAAGGTTATTTTTCGCACAAAAGTCTATCCTCGACGCTACATGCCGCGATAATGGGAGCAGATACAAATGCAACGCCCTGCTATCTCAACCAAAATGGTACATATTCTATATGTAATATATATATATATTTAATTGTTTTGTTTGATGTATTTTGGGTTTTATTTAAAAAAGAGAGATGGGTGGTCCATATTTCCCTTTCTTACCCTACTAATTTTACGAACTTTTAGTCATTATTTGCATGAATCTAAAATTCTATGCATTTTTCAACTTAGAAAATCATTTTTTTTTTTAATCCTAATTGTCATAATTTTCTAAGTTGAAAAATGCATAGAATTTTAGATTCATGCAAATAATGACTAAAAGTTCGTAAAATTATATAATTTTCAAATAGTCAACATAAACCAATTTACTACATATTTAAAAATAAAATGGCATTGTTGTTAAAAATTCCTAATTTTAAGAAAATTTTTTTTCTATAGAAATTTATTAATGATGCAATTTTAGATACATGTTGCATATCAAATGAAAGCGATTTTAATCTTAAAATAAATGAATGGAAATAAATTGGGCTTCTTAATTTAGTTATTAAAATTATAGGTTAATGATACATTTTTTCGGGAAAATATGGATTTTTGGGAAAAAAATGGGGTAAATTTTTGAAAAATTGTCATATCTTAAAAACTATGACTCAAATTGATAATTTTGTACAGCAATTATATAGCCCGGTAAAATACCTTTCATATGACATCAATATTTTTAAAATCTAATCAGGGGTGGCCAACTTATACCGATTTTTATAAAAGATATATTCCGACATTCCGATGGATATATCTCCGAAAGCAGATCCGCTCAGACATTTTGGATTATATATTCTTTTTTATAATTAAAAGCTTAACAAACCAAACTAGATTTAAAAAAAAAATAAACAGTCGCTAATCTAACATCAAGCATATAAATTTTGTATTTTACTACTTAATATGTGAAATTGTATGAAGGGCGTTTCGCACTTACACTACGTACGTACCTTAGATTTTTTTCCAATGGCTTCATCTTCACTGGAGATGTTATCTTGACGCTGCGAAGGGCGTTTCAATGTACAATTTATTATGTTTAAAAAATTTGGGCCATTATGCTCATCAAAATGATCAAAGTTGTTTATTGCTATTTTAATACGGTTACGCTCACGCGGAAAATCGTCATAGCTTACAACTGGCAGCGCAAACCTCACATGATGATCCTCGATAGCTTTTGCCAAACTCTGGACTATTATTTCTGAATTCGCCTTGATTCCGCGTACTGCTGTTGGATAGTGTTTACTTAAATATTTCATGCGATGATCAAAAGATATCCAATGATGCATAATAGTACATGGATCACCAGTTTCATCGCAAAGCAAACAAATGTAGCTGGGTTCGAAGTAGTGTTCCGCATAGAGTTCAGCAGTGTATTCAAGTCCGACAAGGGCGTTTTCTTCATATTGATCAATTTTGTTTTGGATTTCTGGAACCCGATTGAAGAATATGTTGCGTGTAGGGCAATGCATACTTGAAATGAAAAAGAAATCAAGTTAATAACCAGGGTAAAATATCGCAGATGATGTTCAGTGTATGTTTATGTTAGTTGGCTGGGATCAAGATGTTCTGGCAGTAAAATGCATAAAAGTAAACAAAAAGTGTCCTAAAGCAATGACGTCATAGGGCGTAGACCCTTTTGGGAAATATTTTGGCGAAAGGCTGAAGGGGGTGGTAGTCTGTGGTTATGAAAACAATAAGGCCGACTTAAGGTCTAAATCACAGGAAGTCTTAAATAGTAATTAGTACTAGGAGACCGATTCCTGCTCGGTCAACAATCCGATTGTTCTTTTTCTTCTTTTGCAATTGCTGTTTCTGGTTTATCTTTTTTTCTAAGTCAGCGCAAACAACCAGTCTGAACGCTGATTTTTTGTATCCCACCGTTTATCCCATCGTCACGTTCCCTGTTGCCCCTTCCCCGGTAGCCGCCACCTCTATAGTATCCACCACCTCTATAGTATCCACCACCTCTAGTATCCACCACCTCTATAGGACATCTGAAATAATTAAAATTATTTATTTATTTATTTAAAAAATTATGAATACTTTACTTACTTTTTTTTTTCAATTAGTTTTTTTGGTTTTAATTTCACAAAATTTACGCAAGGCCTACTCGACAGATCATGGATCATTTGTGAAAAAAATTATTCTAAATTTTACAAAAATCTTTCAATCAGAACAGGAACAGGCCTGAATATCTTTTAACTGATATACATTAAAATTCCACTTCTATGATTGAAAGATTTTTGTAAAATTTAGAATAATTTTTTTCACAAATAATCAACGATCTGGCATTACTGTATAATTTACTCGTCACTAACAATTCGTTAGAAAAAGTAAAGAAATTTTGTTAGTTACTCGTTGGTTCCATAAAGCTTCTGTCGAGTAGGCCTTGCTTTTAGTAAGCAGAGGCACGCCATACGGAATCGACCTAAATTTTGTGAAATTAAAACCAAAAAAATAATTGGAAAAAAAGTAAGTAAAAAATTCATAATTTTTTAAACAAATAAATAAATAATTTTAATTATTTCAGATGTCCTATAGAGGTGGTGGTAGAGGTGGTTACAGAGGTGGATACCATAGAGGTGGATACCATAGAGGTGGATACCATAGAGGTGGCTACCGGGGAAGAAGGAACCTTGGCGATGGGATGATAAACGATGGCACGCACAAAATTCTTTATTGCCCATATCCCATCCCGGAAACCCAGCCGCCAACCCAGCCGCCAAAATCTAAAGCATCAGTGGCTCAGGAAATACATTTCTTAAAAAACAACCAGGCGCATCAATTCAAACTAATAAAAATGCTGTTTGAAAAAAACGGAATCGCAATGCCGAAGAAAGGCGCAAAAAAGAAGTCAATGAAGGAAAAGATACACAGTCAGATGCGACGATGAGTATTGATGACGTAAATAAAGATAAAACTGAATAAAAAAAATGAAAAAATGTATTTATTAGACTAATATTGATTACATAAAAACATTGCATGTGAAAAGCATTACTTCCACATTTGCATATTAAATATTCTGAATTTAAATGTTTTTCATTCGCATCAATAAGCAAAACAAAAACAATATAAAATCAAAATTAGATTAGACAAATTACCATCTGGTGAAATGTGAAATAAAAGGAAATAAATCTATATATAATAAAATAACAATTGGAATTAAAAACGTAAGAACTCAAATATTATACGCTGCTAATAAAAAAAAAAATGAAAAAATTAAGAAGCATAAAAAAGAAAGCATAAGAAAGCATAAAAAAAGGAAATTGTTTATTTAAAAACTTAAATTTGACATTTTTTTATATGCCTGCGAAATTTCATTTAGTTTGGGTAAATTTTTCATGAAATAAATTTTCAAAATTTTATTTAAATCAATTTTGAATTTTATAAAAAATTATGTAAAAAATCAAATTTTAAAAATTTAAAAATTTTTTGTATAAGGAATGTTTACTAATAATATAAGCATTAGATTCAGGTTATTAGAATTAAATTTCAACAACAAGTGGAATTTGGGGTACACACTTGGCGTGATTTGTCTCAATACTACATACAAACAACGTTTGAGCAATAAAGCAAATTATACCGCATTAACATAATAACTGATATATATAATAAAATCATAATAACAAACAACATAAAGGATACTCCCGGTCGTCCTAGGCAGCAATACAAAAAAAAAAACCCAAAACCCAGATGGATAAACCATACCTGAATTTGGTGTTAGACAAAGCCAAACCGGCCATTATAAAAGCATTGGAAGACGCTGTCGAAGAAGCGTTCAATGCCGGGCGAGAATATCACTAGGCCTTTTTTTGTTAGAACAATACAAAACGGCAGTTGGACAGATCACACAACAACAGCAGATCCAACAACAGATCCAGCCACCAAAAATAAATATGTGTGCAGAAAAACAGAGACAGAACCGATAGGACATGCGGCTACAGATCCAAGCAGCAGAAGAGCTGCTGCAACAACATCAACAAACACAATTGCTGTCTCAAGCACAACAAAAACAACAACTACTGTTCGCGATTCCACAACAACAACAACAGATACAACAAGCAGCAGAACTGCTGCAACAAACACAATTGCTGTCTCAAGCACTGATCATCCCACAACAGAAATAACAACTACTGTTCGCGATCCTGCAACAGATCCAACAACAACAGACCCAACAACAACAAATCCAACACCAACAGATTCCACAAGGAGCAGTAGAGCTGCTACAAAAGCTGCTGTCACATAAAGCAGCAGCACAGACACAACAACCAGCAGAACTTGAGCTGCTACAACACCAACAAGACGATCTGACAAAACCAACACAAGAAGCAGAAGCATTAACAGAAGCAGTAACAGAAGCAGCAGAAATAAAAACAAAAATTAGAAAAATTTTCAAAACGCAGTTCCGTTCAACCGCATTCATCAAATAAGTTCAGTTCAGTAGTGGGAAAATTTGTTAATAAAATCCAAAATTAAAGTGACAAATCTTGAGCGAGTTCTCTGATTATGAGTCCAACATCTCATTTGATTTGATTCAGGATTTGATCCTTAATATGCGCACCTGGAGTGCATAAATCAGTTAAGGGCTTGGTGCAGACAACAACCAGTCAATTTGGTTGCAATTTCCAACAAATGCAAATATTCTGCAATACTACATACAAACAACGTGGGAGCAATAAAGCAAATTATACCGCATTATCATAATAACTGATATATATGAAGCACTCCATGCCAAGTGTACCAGGTTTACATTTTTTTTTCTCCGATTTCGCTCAAATTTGCCAATATGGTAGATCCGGTGTGCAAGAATAACAATCCAGGAGGATTTGATCCAAGTACCATTTGTTGTTAAAGTAGAGGGTGTTAAAGTTGGCGTTTTTAGTCATTTTCATGAAAAGGATGTTTTTTCAAAAATTTATAGCTTACACAAAAGTTTGTAAATTGATAAATCTTAGTTACTGGTCCTATTTATTTTGAAGTGTTCTTATCATAAAAAAATATTTCTTGGTAAAACAATTTTTTTTCACCAACATTTTTTACACTTAAGAATACATTTGAATTTTTTTTTAAAAAAGCCCCCTTCGGTTTTTTTAAAAGTATTTTAGATTAAAGCATAATTTATAAGCTTTCAAATGTTGTATGACTCAAGATGGGATTCGGACGTTAAAAGGGAGTTTTTGGCTTCTGAACGCTTGCGGAAGGCAAAAATCTTTTTTTACTCAAGAGGAAAGCATCTTACGAAAGAAGTGTACAGGGCAAAAAATGCTTAGAATCGTCCAAGTAATACGTGAGATTTTCTTGGATTTCTTTTGGAAACTTTTTTTTTTGAATAATTTTGTAAAATTTTTTTATTTTAAATTTTTTCAAAAATTACACAAAAAAAAAAAAAATTTTTTTAACTTTCCAAAAAAATTCCCACTTACTTCCTTGATGATTCTAAGTATTTTATGCCTTGTACAATTTTTTCGTAAGATGCTTTCCTCTCAATTAAAAAAAGATTTTTGCCTTCCGCGGGCGTTCAAAAGCCAAAAACCCCCATTAATCGTCCGAATCCCATCTTGAGCCATACTTCATTTTAAAGCTTATAAATTATGCTTTAATTTAAGATACTTTTAAAAAAAAATCGTAGGGGGCATTTTTTAATAAAAATTCAAAAGTATTTTTAAGTGTAAAAAATTTTGGTGAAAAAAATTTTTTTCACCAAGAAATATTTTTTTATAAAAAGAACACTTCAAAATGAATAGGACCAGTAACTAAGGTATATCAATTTACAAACTTTTGTGTAAGCTATAAATTTTTGAAAAAACATCCTTTTCATGAAAATGACTAAAAACGCCAACTTCAACACCCTGTATTTTAACAACAAATGGTACTAGGATCAAATCCTCCCGGTTTGTTGTTCTTGCACACCGGATCTACCATATTGCCAAATTTGAGCAAAATCGGAAAAAAAAAAATGTAAACCTGGTACACTTGGCATGGAGTGCTTCATATAATAAAATCATAATAACAAACAACATAAAGGATACACCCGGTCGTCTTAGGCAGAAATACAAAAAAAAAACCCAAAACCCAGATGGATAAACCATACCTGAATTTGGTGTTAGATAAAGCCAAACCGGCCATTATAAAAGCATTGGAAGACGCTGTCGAAGAAGCGTTCAATGCCGGGCGAGAATATCACTAGGCCTTTTTGTTAGAACAATACAAAACGGCAGTTGGACAGATCACACAACAACAGCAGATCCAGCCACAAAAAATAAACATGCGTGCAGAAAATCAGAGACAGAAACGACAGGACATGCGGCTGCAGATCCAAGCATCAGAAGAGCTGCTGCAACAAAATCAACACAATTGCTGTCTCAAGCACAACAAAAACTACAACTACTGTTCGCGATTCCACAACAACAACAACAGATCCAACAAGCAGCAGAACTGCTGCAACAAACACAATTGCTGTTTCAAGCACTGATCATCCCACAACAAAAACAACAACTACTGTTCGCGATCCCGCAACAGATCCAACAACAACAAATCCAACACCAACAGATTCCACAAGGAGCAGTAGAGCTGCTACAAAAGCTGCTGTCACATAAAGTAGCAGCACAGACACAACAACCAGCAGAACTTGAGCTGCTACAACACCAACAAGACGATCTGACAAAACCAACACAAGAAGCAGAAGCAGTAACAGAAGCACCAAAAAAAAAGCAGCACAGTTTCCACAAAGTCTAAGACCCAACAGCATTTTTTGCCCTGTACACTTCTTTCGTAAGATGCTTTCCTCTTGAGTGAAAAAAGATTTTTGCCTTCCGCGGGCGTTCAAAAGACATAAACTCCCATTTAGCGTCCGAATCCCATCTTGAGTCATACATCATTTTAAAGCTTATAAATTATGCTTTAATTTAAAGTTCTTTTAAAAAAAATCGAAGGGGGCTTTTTTTAAAAAAAATTCAAAAGTATTTTTAAGTGTAAAAAATTTTGGCGAAAAAAAAATTTTTTCACCAAGAAATATTTTTTTATAAAAAGAACAATTCAATGTGAATAGGACCAGTAACTTAGATTTATCAATTTACAAACTTTAGTGTAAGCTATAAATTTTTGAAAAACACCCTTTTCATGAAAATGACTAAAAACGCCAACTACAACGCCCTGTATTTTAACAACAAATGGTACTAGGAACAAATCTCCCAGGATTATTGTTCTTGCACTCCGGATCTACCATATTGCCAAATTTGAGCGAAATCGGAGAAAAAAAATTTAAACCTGGTACACTTGGCATGGAGTGCTTCATATATATCAGTTATTATGATAATGCGGTATAATTTGCTTTATTGCTCCCACGTTGTTTGTATATAGTATTGCAAAATATTTGCATTTGTTGGAAATTGCAACCAAATTGACTGTCTGTTGTCTGCACCAAGCCCTTAACTGATTTATGCACTCCAGGTGCGCATATTACGGATCAAATCCTCAATCAAATCAAATGAGATGTTGGACTCATAATCTATAAACTTCATGTGATGTTTCTGATTTTTTTGAGTTAAATTTTTCAATGAAAAATTTGCATTTATTTGAAGAAATGATTGAATTAAAATGAGTATGTAGATTAATAAAGATATTTCTGAATTTTTCAAAGACAAAGGAATAACTGGATTTAACGTGGTGTTCTGAAATAAGTTTAAAAAACGAAGGATTATGTAAAGAGATTTTAGTAATGTCTTTGGAAGTTAAGAAAACTGCTCGTAGATGCGGGGGAAGTTCATTAGCAAGTATGTAAATGATATGGACTGGAGTAGAAGGAGTTAAACCAAGACATCTCCTTAATGACGAATTGTGAAAAGTACAAACTTTATTACTTATGTATTTAGGTGCATGAGCTGAGGATGTTCTAACATATTCAATTTTGCTTCTAAAAATTTAAACATACTATAGGATTTAAGCCACCTTTGATTGAAGTTAGCATTTTTAATAAGTTAGATGATTTTTGAGATTCCTTAGTAACGGTTTCATAATGATCCTTTATACATAAGCTATCTGAAATAGTTCTGCCAAGAAACTTAAAAGATCTAACTTGATTGACACAATTGTTGCATTCATAGCTACTGGTTTTGTTTTTTTTTTTTTTTTTTTTGCATTTTTTCTGCGTTTCCAGTTGAAATACAACAAGAAAATGACAGAATAGATAAAATTGCTTGTATTCTTTCTTCTCTCTCACCGTTTTTTCACACTTTTTTCCGTTTCTCTTTTGCACTCATTGCAAAGGATCGCAACACCAATCATTTGTTTTTTTTTATTTACTTAATTTGTTTTGCACTTGAAAATGAAATGAAAGCAAAACAACAAAAAAATAAAAAAGAAGCAACAACAGCGAAAATTTAAAATGAAAGTGTCAAAGCAGCGATCAATATTTGCTTCAGCATTCTTCTGCTGTGATCCTTTAGAAAAAATTTTACATTCAAGGGAAAGGTTTACCGTTTTAGCTTATAGTTTGGCGTGAAGTGGCGCCTGAAGAAAAATATGATTGCGAGTGGCTGGTCTCTGCAACGCAAAATTCTTTGATGAATGAATGCAACAACAGTAAATGGTCGTCACTTTGCTTTCAATTTTCTTCTTCTTTTGCTTACTTTTCTTTGTTTTTTTTATAGTTTCTGAGCAAATGACATTTTGCAATTGAATGCATACTGTAGATTTTAAATAAGTAATAAATTGGTCCAAATTTGTATGTAAAAATGTAATTTGCTCAGAAAGTATAAAGAAAACAAAGAAAAGTAAGCAAAAGAAGAAGAAAATTGAAAGCAAAGTGACGATCATTTACTGTTGTTGTTGCATTTATTCATTCATAGAATTTTGCGTTGCAGAAACCAGCAACTCGCAATCATATTTTTCTGACGGCGCCACTTCACGCCAAACTATAAGCTATAACGGTAAACATTTCAATTTTTTTTTGCATTTCAATGCAAAATTCTTTATAAAGTGTCACAGCAGAAGAATGTTGAAGCAAATATTGATCGATGCTTTGTCTCTTTTATTTTCCATTTTTGCTGTTGTTGCAATTGTTGATTCTTTTTTATTTTTTTGTTGTATTACTTTCATTTCATTTTCAAGTGAAAAACAAACAAAGTAAAAAAAAAAAACAAATAATTGGTTCTGTGATCCTTTGCAATGAGTGCAAAAGAGAAACGGAAACAAGTGTGGAAAAACGGTGAGAGAGATGCAAGGAATACTAGCAATTTAAAAAAAAAAAAGCAAAACACAAAGCCACTTCACGATTTTCTTTGAATTTTTATGTTTGTTTTCTGCTATTGACCTCTGTTTTATCTATTCTTTCATTTTCCTGCTCTGATTCCACTTTAAATATACAAAGAAATGCAAAACAAAACATTTCCAGCGTAACAAAACACTTCCAAAGCGGCTTTACGCAACAGTTGTAGCATCGCCACGCTTTCACTATGATCGCGCTGCCATTTTTTCATACAAATCGTTCTACACTGTTTTCAAGCTATAGCGTTGCCTTGGGCGCAACTTTGCTAATAGCGGCTACTCTGATCGCACACTTACACAATATGTGCGTTATTATTTGAATTTATCCGTATCCACATTAAATACACAGAACGAAAAACTTGTGAAAATTCACCTAAGAATCGAGTATAATTTGCCTAAGAATTTAGGGCTATATGCTCCAGCTAAGTTATTAGGTAATATAACAAAGAAAACTTAGGTAAATTTTACTTAGGCAATTTACATAAAATTATTAGGTAAAATGCCAAAGCGGCTTAGGCAGCTTACCTAAATTAACTTAGATAATGTTACAAGTATTTGCCTAAGTTTCTTGGGTATTTTTCCTGTATTTCTACAGGCATCGCTGTAAAATAACTAAAACGAAACCCAAAAATCCTTTGTTTTCTATTTTATCTGTTTTATTTTATTTATTTATTTTGTGAATGAACTACCACATACATATAATTCGCTATCATACAAATTTCAACATATAGCATGCCCTTCTTGAAGTTTTGGTAAAAAAGAACAACAAATTTCATTTCAAATATCGACATTTGCCATTGATCCATTCTGTAAAAAATATAAAAATCTAAATATAGCTACCAGGACGTATTTGTGTACAAAAATCTCATGTGTACCCACCTGTATGCGACCCCAACCGACAACAATACATTGACTTTCAGGATTTGTTGGTTAATTTGCAAATGCATTGGAATGTATGGATCAATAACACAACCGTCACAAAAATTTTCATAATTGAAACATTTGGCAAGCGTACATTGTATATTCAATCGTTAACTGCCAATAATCTCCAAAATTGTACCATTTGCAGTAGTATCCTCAGTGATGCCAGCAGAATTGAAAATTTAAAAAAATCGTGACAATGTCAAAACTAGTATAAAAACTGATAAATTTAAAATTTCTGACAAAAAATTCAAACAAATGAAACGATGAAATAGCAAAAACCACAACTTCGGTAAATTGCCCAAGTTTTAAGTTAAATATTACATAAGTTCTTCGGCAAACTGCCTTTTAAAACTAAGACAAAACACCTAAGTTTCTTGAGGCAAGTTGCCAAAAATCTTCTAACCTAAGTCAGGTACAAAATTACAAAGAACTTAGGTAATATAACAAAGTTTTTTGAATTTCATACAAAATGTTTTATCCAAGAAAACCTAGGTAAATTTACAATTATTTTTTCGTTCTGTGTAAATTCGATTTACCGTATGATTTCGACTTGCATGAATTTTAATTTTATTTGGTTATTAAAATTTAGTGCATGAAAAGTTAAATTTTGTAAGATAATGACCACGTTGAATGTACTGTATGAATATAGAGCTCCGTGTTTTTAGTAGACTTTTCATATTGCACTAGTGTGGGCATTAAATCTGTTTGGGACCAAACAAGTTATAGAATCAGCATATAGTTCGCCTGCTAAGTCTTGTGAGTTAAGTAACATTGGATAAAACCAATAGCGAATTAAATAAAGTTTCCATTAATATTTGCATTGTTGCATAAGTAAATGTTTAAAGAATGTTTCTTAAAGCGTCGGATAAATAAAAAACTATCTGCTGCACCGCAATATATAGTTTATGCTACATCGGCTATAAATCATTGCCTCGTTGTATCGTTATAATTAGGCATGTCCTAGAATCCAATCTGCATCGGAATTGGGTTTAGAACTGAAAAAAAAATTTGGTGTCGTGCATTCCGATTTTGTCGATTTCATGCTCGAATTGGTTATTGGTTTTATCGGTTTACTTCTCTGAAATAAAACAACGGGCTCATTTCTATCATTTCTCCAAAGTTTTTCGTGATGACAGAACAAAATAAAATTCTATTTAATTTGATGAAAAATAGGTCAGGTATTGGCAAAGGCTTTGCCAAGCGCGACTGCTTCTCAGTCAACAGGTGCATATGGCGAATCATATTCTCCTTGCGAAATTTTGTGATTTTCTTTCCTTTAAATTTACTCTATACCTGCCCTTCCTCCGTTTACATATTATTGTGTTTCAATGCTATAAATGTACTTTTTTACCTTTAATATTTATGTTAAACCATACATCTGACTGAGTTCACTGGAACTGAATGTGACTGCTATCGTTTGCGCCAAAACTGAACATACTTCAGTCTTCGTCAAGTTTGACCGACTATGGCAACACTATCGGTGTGGCGCTCTCTCTTAAACTTAGTTTTAGAACTTAAGTTCAATACTGAATTGTACTCCGAACAATAAAGTTAAAGTATTTTTGAAACCGCCGTGTTTTATTTTTATTCACCCAAGTTTTATTTTACGTAGGTAAAATAAAATTTCCTTCAATTTCCCTTGCGTTAGCACACGTTTCCCGAAGAAACATTTGGTCCATCTCGACCCTTATACGTGAACGCGTTTTAAAAAAAAAAATGTTTGCGGTCGCCGCGAGTTTTGTATACATTTCACAAAATAAAGTTTTGTTTTTTTCCATTGGAGGTAAAATATGTATAAATAGTTGAGGAAGTAGTTAAAGTGTTTGTACATAGCTCTAAAGCTATTGTAAAAGTGATAGTGCTTTTAAAAAAAAAAAAAAAACAAAAACAATAAAACAATTCAATTTTTCAAAACAATTTTTTGACCTTTTTTCAAAAACTGCACAAATCTTAAGTGTTGGTTTTTTCTAAGTCCAATTACTAACAAAATGAGCCATGTCGGCTCAAAATTGGGGCCGTTTAACAAAATTACATGATTAAATCTAATTTGCCTGGTCTCTTACAGAAACACAAAGTTCTACCTGGCAGTCAGAACTTTGTGAAATTAATTTTAATTTGAATATGTGTAGATAGAACCTTGTGTATCTCAATTTCATTAATTATCTCAGAAACCATACGAGATAGAAATATTTGAGTAGCAGTAATCGAAGAGCGTGGTCTATTTAGTACGAAGCAATACATAACTCAATTTCACAAAAAATGTCAGTTAGAACCCGCGATTTGGTAAAAAAAAAAAACGAGGAAGTTTGCGCGATTTCTATACGGGCGAAAAATGACTCCAATTGAGACTATGGCCAAGGTGGAGCAGGGGATGAAAGTGGTCACGCCTTTTCGTGACATAGACGAAAGGGTAAGGGTGCCTTTCACCAATATGCTGTTGGCGGATTCAGCATTATACAAGTCGGTGCCAGCTTGTTAATGTCTACCAGAGAATTATGCTGCCAGGCATCTATCCAACTGGACCTGGTCAACCACTGGCACAAAACACCATTTTTAGCTACGTGCTGTCAGGAGCTTGCTCCTGGTAATCGCCGATCACAACAACCTCAGCCAGCAGCCTGCATTTAGAAGGCCGCTGGCACATTAATCTTGTGGGGCTCCCACTTACAAGTAAATAAATATAAATTCACTTAATCTCTCAATGCAGCCGCTAGCTGGCGCATTCTTTTCTGCTGAATTTTAAATTTGAATATGCAGCTGGTCTCTGGCGAATTTTCTCTTTCTGATGGTGGCTCCTGCTATACTTGCAGCCGGAACTACTGGCGCAAATTGTATGGAGTAACTTTATTGCAGGCATTGCATTCCTGCAAGGCGGGCGGCATGTTTGCGCCAAGACTGAACCTACTTCCTACTTCAGAAGGATTTTAGTTTAAAGAGTGTGGCAAATGGATGTTTCGTATTCTTTTTGATCGCTAAAACTGCAAGCACAGCGTCTGTTGGACATCCGCTGTGCTTTATCGTTGCTTGCTGATTTCTTTGCGTTTTGAAGCAACACAGCATAATTCCTTTTTTTGATTTTATTTCATTATGGACGGAGAGCCCGCGCTTGGCTGACCCTCCTTATAGAATCAAAGCTGAATTTTGTTGTGGGTGCTCTTCCAATAGTAGGTATGAACTTTTGTTCTAGTGAAATCCTGAGAGGAGGTGCCTTCGTGAGGTATAGGGTGCAAAAGGTCGAGAAAAACAGTTTTTTTTCAAAAATCTCGTTAACGGTTATATCTACAAAAAAATTTTGTGCAGCAATTTTGTAGCTCAGCAAATTTCATATCGAAAAAGTGGTGCACATTTTTTTCCCACGACCTATAGTTCAGGAGATATGGTCCAGTGAAATTGGACTTTCCGATCCAATATATAAAATCCATAATTTTTTTCTTTAAGTCGGTTTATTTTGTAGTTTCAGAGTATGCAGAAAAATTCGAGACCGATTTCACTGTCGTACAAAAAGATATTCCGGCACAAAGGTCGAGGAAATTAGTATCTTGCTAACGCTTATTTCTACAAAAAAATGGTTCTCCACAATTTTGTAGCTCAGAAAATTTCATATCGAAAAATGGTGCAAATTATTTTCTTGCGACCCACAGTTTATGAGATATCCTATTTTAAGGTATTTTCAGCATACAAGTGTTCACAATACTATGAATGTTAACTATTCTTCACCAACTTTCCGTGTAAGCCATGTTTTCTTTTTTTGTACGATAAGTAGACCCCTTCTGTAATTCAAAATAACCCTTTGGACAGCGATTTTTGATGCACCGTTTTATTTGTTTGGTGTGCTATTTGCCCATCAGTAAAAATGCTGCAACCCCAAAGCTCATTTCTTTTCTTGTTCAATGAATAAAAAATCACAAATGTTTTTAAATTCAATGGTAATGGTAAGTCGACTTAGAGCGTTTTTGCGGCCATCGCCTTTTTAAAAAGTTTGGTTCCTTAAATATATGTGTCCTTACTTTCAACTTCCAATTCCGATCACAAAATGTGGTAGAGCAATATGTATATCGATACCTTAGAGCGCTATTGTCCTATCTCCACTTTTTGCGATTTTGAGATTTTTGCAGTTTTGGCATCATTGTGGGCTTCTTTACCGTGTGGAAAACTGTGTGATGTCAAAATACCACTCAAATACCAAATAATTCGATAATTAAGAAAATCTCCAAACTGTAATTTTTTCAAGAGCGCTACTGTCCTATCTCCACAGAATATTCAACTAAGTCACATTTTAAAAAAAAATTTTCGTTTTTTCGCATTTTCTTCGTGTTTCATGACTTTTTGCGACATTTTAGTGAACAAATTTGGTTACACCCAAGGCTCCACTCTTGTTTGTCGGAACCAAAAATTCAAAAAAAAAAAAAAAAAATTCGTTTTTTTTCGTGTTTTCTACGCGTTTCATGACTTTTTACGACATTTAAGTGGAAAAAATTAAAAAAATTTACTAAATACGTCGTTTTTTTAAATAATAGTGAAATTCTATATAATCAGCTGTTTGTGAAATAAACAAGCAGATTTTTTTTAAATTTTTTTTATTTGTAGGTAGTATTAATGAATAGAAACAAAAAACAAGTTTAATTATGCTTATAAAAGCAATAACAAAAAATTAGACGTAAACTTAGGAAATAAGTATATGTGCACAACGAAGTATCCTGAAGTATTGTATTTTTTACCAATGCTTTTTTTATGGATATTAATAGTTAATATGTTTTCCTTAATTTATAAAGATCTTATTAATCCTATTTTACATAGAGTTCAACAACTCCTTTAAAGCTTAGTGACTTATTTGCTCCCATTCAGTAACTAAAACCAGTTTTAGCTGTTAACTGGTGTCAAATTGCCGTCCATTCCTGTAAGCCTTGCCTGAAAGTATTCCCCGGAGGTCTTCAATTGGGTTCAGGTCCGGGCTAATTGCTGGGTGCATTGGTTTTGGTTGGTATGAAACACAAATAAAGCCAGAGACTTTTCTGCATACCCAAAAGCAGCCCAAGCCATCAGCAATCTGCCAACGTGATTTTTTCTTATGGCGAGTTTGGCAGGGCTGCCGTAAATCACACCAATACTTATGACATCCATCTAGACCGTCCACATTAAATTTTTTTTCATCTGAAAAAAATAACGCTTTCAAACTCGTCGGATAAAAATTTAAATTATTCAGCAAATGTCAAACGAGCACATATATGCACGGAGAGAATTTTGAGCTAAAACCAATCACAAACCAATCAATTTTGGGTGTGATTTTCAGCTTGTCCATAATTTTCTTGATATCAAGTAATAACGTGATTGTTTATCAAAAAAGTGAATATGCGCATTTGAGCTCAATTCAATTTATTCATCAAAAATTTATTAAACTCATTTGTGCTTAAACTCAGCCCTTTTGTGCTTGTTTATGTATAAAAAAAAAATATTCCCATTTGTTCTTGATAATTTCTTATTTATCAAAATATGAGTATGACCATTTTTGCCAAATGCAAGAAATATCATTTCATTTTCAAAATTCAATGTACCAAAATGTCCAAAGACACCTCAGTACATCGTAACATCCCATTATGGGATGTCAGTAGTATTTACTCTATTATAAATACCCAATTCGACTGTCGAGCAGTAGATGACATAGTCATATCGAGAATCATAAACACACAGAATAAACACAAATTAAAATTTTTTTTTTGATAAACAATCACAAAACCGCTTGAATTAAGCAAAAAAATGGGCTTGTTTATTTTTTTTTTTTGATAAACAAGTACAAAATGGCATGCATTGAGTACAATTGGTCTTAATTATCAAAATTTATATTATGCCCAAAATTTGAACTTGAAAGCAAGCGTAGAACAAAAGTGAGACAAGTTGGGCGTATTTTAGGACGATTTTATGCTATTTTGGGCTTAATTCTGAATATTTAATTTAAGAACGATTTGAGCTAGATTTTAGAACTTTTTTTTCTCTCCGTGTGGCGTTTCAATAGTTTAGGAACAGGCTGTTCGGAATCATATGTAACAATTTTATTTTTGGTCAGTATTTGATGATCTCGTCTCCTAGATATGCTGAAATCTAAATTATATTTGATCTCCTTATATGACATGTTTTTTTTTGACCGCTGGACGCCGAATTTTTTGCTTACATCTCTCATCAATGGTAGTTGGTCTGTCACAACGCTTAATTTTTCCATAATTTTCGGAGATTTTTAGAAAATACGAAAAGATATAGAAAATTTTTTCAACGGTACTTAGAATGAAGACCATACAAGACTTATGCATAGGGTAATTAAACATTATATTGGGTGTACAACTTAAAAACCGGAATTTTTTAGCGAAATTTGATGCTTTATTGTTTAAAAATATTACAATATATTTTATTCAAAGTATTGTCCATTGGAAGCTAAAACATTTCCCCATCTTTCAGGCAATTTATGAATTCCATCCCAAAAAAATTGCGCCGGCTTGGCGGCCAAAAATTAATCTATCCAATTTTCGATATCTTGAACTTAAGTGAAGCGTATTCCTGATAGGGCATTCTGCATCGATCGGAACAAATGGTAGTCTGATGGTGCAAGGTCTGGGCTATAAAGCGGGTGAGGCAAAATTTCCCATCCGTTGTTTTCCAGGTAATTTTTGACTGGGGCAGCAATATGTGGCCGAGCGTTGTCATGATGAAAAATTATTGCTTCGTGTCTAGTCGCATTTTCCGGGCGTTTTTCGACGATGGCACGCTTCAAACGTATGAATTGTGTTCGATAGAGGTCACCTGTGAGCATTACAGAGCATTACCTTGGCACCATGGATATTTGCCTTTGGCTGGGAAGGTCCTGGTTGTCCGGGCTTCATATATGAATGTGTCATAATGGATCCATTTTTCATCCCCAGTCACGATCCGATGCAAAAATGACTTTTGGCAGCAGTTTTCTTTGCAAAAAAATGACCCAACAGAACCTTCCGCAAATGCTGTCTTTTTCTCCAATTTTCGAAGTTATTCATCGTGAAAAATAATAATGATGCACACAAGATAAAATTGTTTTGTTGACTGATTTTGACAGCTGTTAAATGTACCTTCAAAATGACATATATATAAAGTTCGAGCTTTCATGATATTTGTTAGTACGGACATCCACCGTCAAATTCCGGTTTTTAAGTTGTACACCCAATACAATAAAAAAAATTTTCATACCCAAAAAAAATTTACCGTTACAAATAGAGAAAGAAACGATCAGAACAAAAATGCACATATACTTATTTCTTTGAGGTATTGAAATACAGACCAAAAAACAAATTTTTAAAAAATTTTCTTCCATATTTTTCAATCCAATTCAAGTTTTCTTTCTGACAATTTAATTAGTATAAAGATTTTATACAACCCAGTTCACGCTAAAAATATAAGAGAATTTGTAATTTTAATTCTTTTTTTATGGAACAGAAAATGATTTTCACTATTTGCTACCAAACAAGCATGGATCAGATGACATTGTTGGTTTCAACTTATCGTTCAATGTGTTTATGTAAAGCAAGCGTAGAACAAAAGTGAGACAATTTTGGCTCGGGGATCCCGAAACATGTAACGCAAACCAGCCATCCAAAAAATTTTTTGTTGTTCTTTTATGAAATTTGCCTTGATTTTGTAATTTTATTGATGTTTTATATAAACACATTTATCAGTAAGTTCAAATCAACAATTTAATTCGATTTGTGCTTGTTTGGTTGTAAATAATATGAAAGATAGTTGGAAAAAATAATAATTGGCAAATGAACATTTACATATGCTCAGATGCTCCGTTTTGTGGTCAGATAATTTCTAAGTTATCCTTAATCCCTAAATAGTATAAAACCACATTTATTTTTTAGATAATGTAAGCAATTGTAAATTGCAACAGTTGGACTCAAATAAAGATATTGGCATCTTTAACTTTCGATTAATTTATTACACCAATGGCTACTGGCGCTCGTAAAGCTGTTACATTTGAAGGTAAACCTTAAGAAGCTACATATATAATTTTTGTAAAATCTCTCTTAAGTACACAGCAATAGTTTCGAACCAAATTGGAATGAATACAAATCCACACCAAACTTGGTATAAAATCTATGTTTCAATTTGGTATACAAACCGTTTATGCTTGTTAGTATAAAATTTAAACAAATAAAGTATTAATACAATTTACACTATTTTGGTTTAAATTTAATAGTGTCAGCATACAAAAATCTTTTATACTATTTTTGTATAAATTTTATATAGAAGTTCATCCGAAAGTATTTGAAACCATTTTACATAAAATTCATATTGTGCTATACAAGGAAAGTGTACCGAATTACGGGCTAGTACCTAACTCCGTACGTTTTTGAGTTTTGTTGAAAAATAAGAAAGCTAAGCACGGTTTCGAATATTTTTAAATTAAAATATAGTTCATGCTTATAATTGATGTCAAAAAGTATAAATTTAATTTTTTAAATTTATTAATTACTCTATGGTAATGCTTCAAATTATCAGTTGACGACGAATCGTCATTTTGAACGCGCGTGTTGTGCGAAAGTATAAGGTAACATCAGAATTTTTGTAAGCGTTTCTAGGATTCCATGTAAGTATTTTTAATTATTATTTGTTGCCTTAAAAAACGGATTCTAATAAGTTTAAGACAAAACGAATAATATTTTACCAAAAAACGTAACTCCGTGTCAATCAAGTATTTCGGAAAAATAAGAGACATTTTGTTTTCCAAATTTAATTATTAATTGGTGTTAAACTAACTAATTATCGCTTGCAGTTTAGTCGTGGGTCCAGGTCCAGATTATATTGTTTTCAACTTATATGTTTGTATGCGAAGTTGAAATACATTTTACTTCCGAATCGCTTTTCTCTTTGGCAACGGAGATGCTCTGCTTGACACGCAAATATGCTGCTAAATATGCGAATGTGACAATGGACACGTTGATGTTCTGCACAGCAAAAAGTTTTACTAATTAAGTTACACGCGATTTTCTATTTCACTCCATTGAAATCTATATAGTTAAAAGGAATATTTTAGAGAAAATCGAGACTATTTCTTTAATTTTGTATATTTTTTTTACCACAAAAGGTTCGTCAGCCGGTCATCAATGTTTTGTTGCACTCATCGTTGGCTTAGTGATTGGCTTCAGCATAACACAATTATTGGTATTTTCAACATTTACACGCCCGGCATGGTTGAGATCTCTATATTCTGAAAATTCACAATCCGAAATTTTACAATCCAAAATTATTGACCGTCACCACTTTGAAGACGAGATTGACGATGACGTTCCAGAAAAACGCATACAAGAACATGCACATGCTCTAGACGACTCTACAGTTGCGCAAAAATTATACAAAGAGGTGCGTGTGCTCTGTTGGATTATGACAGGACCAAAAAATCACAAAATAAAGGCAATACATGTAAAAAGAACTTGGGGCAAGCGATGCAATAAACTTTTATTTATGAGTTCAGTCGAGGATAAAGAGCTGGGTGCAATTGCTCTCAACGTATCTGAAGGTAGATATTGGTTATGGGGCAAGACGAAAGAGGCCTTTAAATATATTTACGAACATCACTTGGATGATTACGATTGGTTCTATAAGGCTGATGATGACACGTAAGTAATGAGAGAGTTAATGTGCTGAAGTTAGGTCAGTTGCTAATTGTTTTGGCTATATTTTTTGAGTTAGCACGACACATATCAAATCAGTCAAATGCTCCAAAAAAAAGCTTTAAGTTACAATTACATAAATGCATTTCCACAAATAAAACTGTGCAAAAATTATTAAAAGTTTCGTTACGGCCTTGAGCGCAATCCAGAGTCCATGTCAAACTTAATAGTTTTCTCAATTTAATAATTTTATGTGAAAAAAGTACCTACATA
The DNA here is from genome assembly GCA_951812925.1 of Calliopum simillimum. NCBI lineage: Eukaryota > Metazoa > Arthropoda > Insecta > Diptera > Lauxaniidae > Calliopum > Calliopum simillimum. The sequence continues at coordinate 86,348,728 of OX638369.1, read as the reverse complement.
CCTATTTAAATTAAGATCTAATTTTATTTTTAGGTATGCCATTATGGAAAATATGCGATACCTTCTATATCCATATTCCACTGAAACACCAATCTATTTTGGCGCAAAATTTGGAGTAATGGTGAAACCAAATGTAAGTAAAATTATTAATGTATTAACAGAGACTTAATACTGATTCTGCCAAATGAAAAACATTTTTGACGATGGGGAAAGGTTGAAAATTAATTTTAGGTACAAAATTGGAGGTTTCTCAGGGCATCATAAATGATCGTTTTGAGCCCATTTAAAAAAAAAAAATTGTGATTGAAAACGTGAGTTATGGCTTTCTGGACTTAGTTGAAAATAAGACATACATGTATGTATGTTCATCAGGGATGTAAACTTTCGGGATTTTATTTATTCGGCATTCTGGAATTGTAGCATTTTTATACCCTACACCCAGGGTATATTCACTTTGTCCTTCCGTTTGTAACGCAAAGAAGGAGGCGTGGCAGATATAGAAAAGTATATATATTCTTGATCAGCGTCACCTCCTGAGTCGAAATAGCCATGTCCATCTGTCTGGCTGGTTGAGTGGCTGGCTGGCTGTATGTGGAAATATTGTACATTTTTTGAGAAAACTAAGCACGATAATTGAATTAAATTTGGTGCACAGCCTCCGTCGTCAAAGCTAGCTCAGGGGATTGAAAATAAGCGAAATCGGTCAACGGACACGCCTACCGCTCATACAAAAAATATATTCAAAATGTAACTTTTGGAGTATTTTTCACGATAATGCAACCAAAATGCACATAAATACTACGAATTGTAAGCGCAAAGCCTGAGCAAAATTTGGCCGAATTTGGAAAAGAAAGCGTGGCACCTCTCATATAAGCAAAAGCTTCAAAACGTTATACTGAAAGTGTTTTTTGAGATAATCGAACTAAATTTTACTCAAATACTAAGAATTATAAATACAAGCTTTAAGCAAAAACTGGATAAAATCGAACAGTAGGGCGTGGCACCTCCCTTGTAAGCAAAAGGTTCAAAACGCTATACTGAAAACTTTTTTTGAGATAATCCATCCAAATTTCGCTCAAATATTAAGAACTATAATTCAAACTCTGAGAAAAAACTGGGTGAATTCGGAAAAGAGAGCCTGGCACCTTCTATATAAGCAAAATTTTGAAAATACTGCTGTGTAGGGTATTTAATGTTTGGCCCGGCCAAAGGTAACACCCTTACTAGTTTTTAAGTAATTTAAATGATAACTACAATGTATGTAATGTGTTGGTTCCTTACAGGGTTACATGTCTGGTGGTGCTGGTTATGTTTTGAGTAAAGAAGCAGTACGCCGACTTGTCACCGTAGGTTTACCAAACCCTCAATACTGTATACAATCTCACGGTGGCTCTGAAGATGTTCGAATGGGACTCTGTTTGCAGAACATAAATGTGACAGCGGGCGACTCAAGGGACTTCGATACACGTGGTCGATTTTTTCCATTTGGTCCTAGAACGCATTTGTTAGGAAGGCCGAATAGATCGTTTTGGTATTGGATATATATCTTCTATAAGACCGATGGGGTTTGTAATAGTAAAATCCGTAGTCTAAACGTTCATAATGCTTTATTCATGTTATGTAGGGATTGGATTGTTGTTCAGATTATACAATATCGTTTCATTATATTGAACCAAGTAGTATGTACTATTTGGACTATCTGGTATATCACCTTAGACAATATGGAGTTGTTCGTTGGCCTGAAAAGCTGCCAAAAAAACTAGAGAAAGGTGAAGTAATGCCAACACCGACTTCAGATCAAACTCCCATCGATGCTTAAGTAGTGTAAATTATAAAAATGAATATTATTAATAAGGCTTTTGATCGCATAGCGTTCTTACATAAATACATACTTAAGATTGTACAATGTCATTTTTATAATTTTTCTGAAATTAACTAAAAACGCACATAATTATATGTCTGTGCAATGATAGCAAAACATGGCATGTCCGATTTTTTTCGTAATAGATATTTTTCTTTATATAGTTAGCTCACAGTGAGATCTAAGAGGTGTTAAAAAAAAGACAAGATAGAATGTAATGTGACGGATTCATGTGATTTTTTTCGACAAATTAATATTAAAATTCCGTCTCCTGAAAAATTTATAAAAACGGCAAATTTGATAGAGAGAGTTTATGTTTGAGAGAAAATAGATAAGAGTTTGACACTTTTAGTAGAAGAGCCCAATAGAAGATTTTGGGATTTATTCGAGTGCGTCAGATTAAGATATGGGGATACCTTTCACCATATATTAGCCCTCTATATAGTGGCGCGAGTGTAGGGCAGCCGGTCAGAATAAATCAATATGTGGATTTTCTCGTCAGATTAAGGTATGGTGGGTAAATTACATGCTGAAAAGTGTGCATTTCACTAATCTGGCGATTCGGGTGTGACGCAAGGATGTGGGAGGGTCACAAATTTGGTAAAAAACGCCACTTGTACATTCTCGAGCGCGGTTAAACTTTTATTTTATTTTGAAGAAAATAATTCAAGGATAACGGAAATAATATAATCTGCCCAGTTTCTCAAGCCGCTGTAACAAAAAAAATCTATAATTTAATATTTGAAATTTTCGAATTTTGCACGCTGTGGAATAAAACTTAACAATTTTATGAAGTCACAACATTTTTATAAAAAAATTTACCAAATAATATACTCTGGCATGTTCTGAAATCCGATTCACTTCGCAATCGGAATGAAAGCAATTTTTAAAAGCTCCGCATTTCGATAATTAACACCAAATCGGATTTATGTTTCGGTAAATCGAATAGGAACCATAAGTAAATTTTATATGTTGAAATACAAATCCGATTCCATCTTATTTGTCGCAATGCAGAGCTCTTGAAGATTGCTTTCATTTCGATTCCGAGGTAAATCGGATTTCAGAACGTGCCTGATTGTGAAACGGCCTTGATGGTTAGTGACTTCACATACAAAAAACATTGCTTCAGAAAAACGAGTCTTGGCGGAAGAAAAATGTGTGAGGAAGAAGTATGTAAAGATAAATTCAATTAAAGTGATAATGAATTCTTTTGTAAAATTTTTGACGATGAAGAAAATAATGACTGCTTCGGTGAAAGTAATGAAGAAGAACTTATTAATGATATCCTTCGGGGAGCGACTGAAGAGGTTAAAGTTGAACAAATCATATCAGAGAATATTTGGACATAGAAGAAGAAATTAAAGATATTCTTTTTGAAAAACGCGAGAAGAAACTTAACCCTTTCGACCCGGCTGGGACAATATATCCCAATTTACGTATATATATTGTCCCAGCCGGGTCCAAAGGGTTAAGCAGAAGAATTGATGATTTCTTTCGCTTTTAATTTTATATTCTTATGAACATATTTTTATCTTATTCATTATTTTAAATTAACAAATTTAGTGTAATTTTGAATAAAGTGCAATACTTTTTTGTTTTGTTATATGCCTGTTACTTTTCATGTTTAGACATAACAAGGGCATAAGTTGTGACCCAGAAAAGTCAAAGCCATTTTAAAAATAGGTAAGCCTAAAGATAAAACTGATTTGCAAAAACTACTTGGCATGATAAATTATATGAGAGCATACATTCCAAATTTAGCCGAGATTTTGCAGCCACTCCGAGAGTTGTCAAAAAATAATGTCGTTTACTAATAGAAATCTGTTACATGATGATTGTTTACAGTCCATAAAACAGTTGATTGCAAATGCTCCAACATTTCACTCACTTGATGTAAACATAACACCAGACCGACTAGAAAATTTTAGAAGGGAATTAAAAAACGACAATTGTTTGATGGAATTGTGTAAGGTTTTGCTAAATGGATGACAAAATGATAAGCATTATCTAAATGAACATATACAATTTTATTAGAAACAGCGTAACTATTTATTTATTGAAGATGGTATAATATTTTTAAATGATAGAGTCATTGTGCCAGTCGGATTATGTAATGAAATACTACCGCAGAAACATGCTTCGCACCTAGAAATAGAGAAAACTAAAAACAGAGCACGTGGTTTGGTATATTGGCCAAAGATTGATGAGGCAATAGAAAATATGATAGCCAAATAAATGTTCGGTTTGTCAGAAGTATCGTTCATCTATCATCAAGGAGCCGCTGCCGCCTCATAGTGTCCCGGTCCTGCCTTACAATAAGCTTGGTATTGATATATGTGAGTACGCTTCTAAGTTATTTTTGACTGTTGCTGATTACTACTCACGATACTTAGATATCTACCAATAAAATCAAAAACAGCAAATGAATGCACAGATAAACTTAAAATTTCTTTCGCTAATCATGGAGTACTAGTAGAGTAGAAATTGTTAGTGACAACATGGCTTTCAATTCATATGAGTTCAAAACCTTTTGCAGAAACACTGGTATAAAACTTACAACGAAGGGATATGCTCAAACCAATGGTTTTGCCGAAAGATATGTAGGAATAGCAAAGCACTTAAGCTTTGAAAAGATTTGCAAGCGAGAAAAAACGCGACAAAGCACCAGAAGCAAAGTCAGTGTATCACTTGCCAATTTTTATTTTCTTCATAGACGGGTAAGCCATTAGCAAGCTTGTGGTGACAGGAGTCCAAAATTTATTTTGCGAAAGCGCGTTAAAAAGTATAGTAGTGATTGCGCAACGACACCAAGAAACTAGAATCTGTCAAGTGTTTTCCGCAATTTTATTTCAAAGGATAAGTTTGGCCTTGAGTTTTGGAATCTGGAGAAGGAGTCATTTTCTGCGTTTCCCACTCGGGCGAAATCCTTCATCACAGGCTGGGCGGGCAGTTTGAAGAGCAGTGAACTTCTTTACCTCTCTCTTTGTGTGTGGAATAACAGGATGTAGGTGGAATACCTCTGTGGATTTTATTTTTTTCGTTATTTCTCTTCCGGTGCAGGTTCAGTACGACGGGATGAGGATCGCCTGAAACGTGAGCTAGCTGGTGTCAGCCGTACTGAGCATGATGGCATATGAGGACTTAACAGAATAGGCCCTTTAAAGATTTCGCACAAAAACAATTGTTTTCATTAAGTTTGGGTGGCATACCACTTTGCAAAAAATCTCAGTATTGAGTTTCCAGATGAGCAGATGGCGGGCATGAATTGGTACAAAAAATTCATGCTCGGCAAAAGTCAACAAGGGCTAGAAATCACGTCACCTAGCCGGCTTAAGAAGTCTGCAAAACAATTGATCTGGCATTGACGCCAAAGGCAATCAAGTCCGGTTTCAGGGCAACAGGCATGATGCCATTCGATCCAGACGTTTTCAGTGACGCTGATTTTGTTGAAGTCGTTGAGCAGAATTTGTTGAGTTTGTGTGAGTCAATTTTTCCAAAATAAATTAATTTTGCTTTCTTCTCCATTCAACTTCATGTTATCCCATTTTTAGCCGATTTTGCCCACATCCGACCCAAATATTTTTTTTTGCCCGAAATTTTTACTTCACTATTTTTTTGATATAATTTTTCCAACTGACGAAATCAATTTTCTTTCATCACCAGCAGTAAGCTAAGGTCTCTAGCTATCCATTGATACTTATATATCTGCATAATACTTATATATACATTTGGTCAAAAGTTATGAGTCCAAAACAAAGAGGTGCCCATACCTGACACTATTCCCTTACATACAATTTTAGCTCGTATAAGAAGAGAAGGTATAATATACAAATGTAAATTATCAATAAGTCTCTTGGTCGCATATGGTATAACGTTCGTACTCACTTGATCACGTTCGAACTTTAAAGGGTGTATGCATTAATTTCCATCGTTTTTCAAAAGATGTCGCCATCAATACATGGTGACTTAAATGTTAGATCAGAAACGTCATATCTGAAGCTTAGTAATCTGTCAACAACTCTGCATCATTAGATTTGAAAATTTTCATCCGCATCATAAATTTTACTGTGCTCCAAAGTGTCCGAGTTCGTGCCGAAGAAGCAACATTTGCGGGAAGTTTTACTTCACTACTATATTTCAAAAAAACAGCTGCCGAAAGTCATCGCATTCTTGTAGAAGTTTATGGGGACTATGCTCCAGCTGAATCAAGCTGTCTTGAGTGGTTTCGACGGTTTAAAAGTGGTGATTTTGATGTCGAAGACAAATAACGTCCTGGTCAGGACCAGCTAGGTGTAATCCATTATGAGCTGTTGCCAGGTGGCCAAACCATTAATGCTCAACTCTATCGTCAACAATTGATCCGATTGAAGCAGAAAATCCAGGCAGAGCGGCCAACGTATGCGACCAGACACGAGTCAATCATTTTCCACCACGATAACGCTCGGCCACATATTGCGGCCCCAGTCAAAAATTACCTGGAAAACAACGGATGGGAAATTTTGCCTCACCCGCCTTATAGCCTAGACCTTGCACCATCAGACTACCAGGAATACGCTTCACTTAAGTTCAAGATATCGAAAATTAGCTCGATTCGTTTTTGGCCGCCAAGCCGGCGCAGTTTTTCTGGGATGGAATCCATAAATTGCCAGAAAGATGGGAAAAAGTAGTGACTAGCGATGGGCAATATTTTGAATAAAATACATTGTACCATTTTCTTTAAATAAAGTCTCAAATAAAAAAAAAAAAACGATGGAAATTAATGCATACACCCAATACGAAATCACGTACCTCCAAATCACCTGAATTTAAGGTTCGCACAGGTAAGTATGTGAATTTGGTAAAGTTTGTACCTTTGTTGCGAACTTCGTACCTCGTACTTTTCGTGCCTCGTACTTAGTACTTTTCGTACCTCGTACTTCGTACTTTTCGTACCCCGTATGAGTAAGTACGAAAGCTCAGAAGCGACCAAAGTATCAAATAGGTGCCACGCCCACGATTCAACGATTAATCAAAAAAAAATTTAACACGTTTTATCTCGGAAACTACGGACGCTATTTCCATGGATTTCGGCAGGTATGTGCTCTATATAATAAGCATCCGATGACCAAAAAGTGGGGGTGATCGGACAATGCCACACCCACTTTTTTTTAATACCTCTTCATATCATCGGGCATTGGTGTAGCGGTCTAAAGAGTTGGTAAATGTAAGTAAAAATAATCTGTTTCTATCTATCATACGGTCGTGGATTCAAATCCTGGTGCTGCCAGTTTTTTTCTTTTTTTTAATTTTATTGAAAAAACGCTTAACGCAGCATTACAAATAAGCGCTTCAAAAACCCTTTTTTGGTAAGGCTGCGGTAAGCTTTTTCTCGCTTGCATCCTATGACATGCAACTTCGTACCTCGTACTTTTCGTGCCTCGTACTTAGTACTTTTCGTACCTCGTACTTCGTACTTTTCGTACCCCGTATGAGTAAGTACGAAAGCTCAGAAGCGACCAAAGTATCAAATAGGTGCCACGCCCACGATTCAACGATTAATCAAAAAAAAATTTAACACGTTTTATCTCGGAAACTACGGACGCTATTTCCATGGATTTCGGCAGGTATGTGCTCTATATAATAAGCATCCGATGACCAAAAAGTGGTGGTGATCGGACAATGCCACACCCACTTTTTTAACGATTCGAAGAATGGGCACCTTGAAACGCTATAACTCCCAAAATATGCAAGCTATTTCGATGAAATTTGGTAGGTAGGTGCACCACATAATTAGCATCCGCTGACTATTAGCTATTTCGATGAAATTTATGAGATATAGCGTTTTAAAGTGCCCATTTTTCGAATCGTCAAAAAGTAGGCGTGGCATTGTCCGACCACGCCCAGTTTTTGGTCAACGGATGCTAATTTTGTGGTGCACCTACCTACCGAATTTCATCGAAATAGCTGGTATAGCGTTTTAAAGTGCCAATTATTCGAATCGTTAAAAAGTGGGCGTGACATTGTCCGATCACGCTCACTTTTTTTTTCAACGGATGCTTACTATGTGGTGCACCTACCTGCCGAATTCCATGGAAATAGTGTCCATAGTTTCCGAGATATAATGTATTAAATTTTTTTTGATTAATCGTTAAATAGTGGGCGGTGGCATCTATTTGATACTTTGATCGATTCTGAGCTTTCGTACTTACATCATACGGTGTACGAAAAGTACGAGGTACGAAGAACGAAAAGAACGGGGTACGAATAGTACGAAGTTCTTATCAAAGGTACGAACTTTACCAAATTCACGTACCTGTGCGAACCTCAAATTCATGTGTTTTGGGGGTGCGTGATTTCGTACCCCTGTTCGTGAATTCACGTACTCACATGTAGTACGAATTCACGTGATCCGATAGCTCTAAACTTCATACCCCTTAAAGATGAAACAAACATTAGTGTTTGCTAAAGAAGTTGTCTTTTTAACATAAAAATGTCGTAGAACAATCTGCATGTTAAAAATCGGGGGTTCGATATCGATTTTAGGTCAATGGTTTATTGGTCAAATTTTCTTAGAATTTTTTTTTTTTTCATTTCAAATTAAGTATTTGTGTGCAATCTGTATATGCATACACGTAGGAAACAATATTTCGATAATCCCAAGAGGAAAAATTTCTAGCGCTTCTGATCCAAGCACTTCAAAAGTGCTTGGCCCCATAGAAATTTAGAAGCACTTTCGCAATGATTTTTTATAAGGCTGCAGTAAGAACAACGTGAGTTCGAACCCAACCCGGGTGATTTTTTTTTTTTATTAAAATATTTTTTGTTCAACATCTTTTGCTTCAATTTTCTATTTGCCTTTCTCTTATTAATTTACTTTTGTTTAACTGAATTGAAAATTGATTACACAATGATTCCATGTAAGGCTACAGTAAGAACAACGTGAGTTCGAACCCAGCCCGGGTGATTTTTTTTTACTTTTTTTTTATTTATTTTTTTTGCTTTATTTTTTTTTTTTTTATTACAATAAAATATTTTTTATTCAAACTTTTTTTATTTCACTTTTCTATTTTCCTTTCTCTTATTTATTTACTTTTGCTTAATTTAATTGAATCTGATTGCACAATGATTCTTTGTAAGGCTGTAGGAGCATTCGTATGTCAAATTCTGTTTCGACAACATTTGCTTAATATACAAATTTAATACCTCTTCATATCATCGGGCATTGGTGTAGCGGTCTAAAGAGTTGGTAAATGTAAGTAAAAATAATCTGTTTCTATCTATCATACGGTCGTGGATTCAAATCCTGGTGCTGCCAGTTTTTTTCTTTTTTTAATTTTATTGAAAAAACGCTTAACGCAGCATTACAAATAAGCGCTTCAAAAACCCTTTTTTGGTAAGGCTGCGGTAAGCTTTTTCTCGCTTGCATCCTATGACATGCAATGTTAAAAAGAAAGTATAGTTCTTACGGAGCGGAAGCGCTTATTGGTGAAAAAGACACACTTCAGAAGGGTTTTTGAAGCAATTCTTTTCCCCTTGGGATGTTTCTTTCTCAAATACAGAACTGTTCTGTATAATACAGTACGGTTGGTCACCGTACCTATAACTGACTACTTGGATGTTTGGAACACTTACACAATACGTTATTATTTGAATTTATCCGTATCCACATTAAATAAATTCGATTTACCGTATGATTTTGACTCGCATGAATTTTAATTTGATTTGGTTATCAAAATTTAGTGCATAAAAAGTGAAATTTTTTGAATGTACTGTGTGAATAGAGAGCTCAATGATTTTAGTAGACTTTTCATATTGGGCATTAAATCTGTTTGAGGCCATACAACTTAAAGAAGCGGCATATAGTTTGCCTGCTAAATCTTGTGAGTTAAGAAAGAGTTAAAAAAAATTTAACAGTAATTTTTGCATTGCTGCATAAGTATATGTTTTAATAATGTTTTTAAAGCGTCGGATAAATAAAAAATTATCTGCTGCACCGGAATACATAGTACTCGTATATGCTTCATCGGCTATAAATTATTGTCTCGTTGTATCGTTATAATAAGGCATGTCCTAGAATCCAATCTGTATCGGAATTGGTAAGGATTTTAGTTTAAAGTGTTAAGCAATTGAATATTTCGTATTCTGCTTTTGATCGCTAAAACTGCAAGCACAGCGTCTAATGGACTTCCTCTGAGCTTTATCGTTGCTTGCTAATTTCTTTCCGTTTTGTAGCAACGCAGCATAATTCCTTTTTTTGATTTTATTTCATTAGCGCAATAACTATTTCTTAAGAATTTTGGATTTGCTTTTTATTTTGTATCAACGCGTTGATTCACGTTGATCTCGTTGCAACGTGATAAATTACAAAGGTATGCTGTTCGAAATCTGCCTTAACGAGTGTTTCATTAATTAACGGTCAAATTTATTCCGGAAGTCTTCATATAAAATTCGAGCTTGCTTCAAGCCACCAACTGCTTTTCATCGGAGCGATCTGGTACTTTTTGAGCTCTGCAGGTATACTTTGTATAGTAGATTTCGAGGCATATGCCATTACATCATTCTCTCGTACTGAAGTGTGGGACTTCTGCTTAAAAACTTGCTTTACTTTTTTCACCAACTTTCCGTGTAAGCCAGGTTTTAATTTTTTGTACGATAAGTAGACCCATTCTGTAATTCAAAACAACCATTTTGACAGCGATTTTTTATGCATGGTTTTATTCAGTAAATGTGCTGCAACTCCAAAGCTCATTTCTTTTCTTTTTTGGTTCAATAAATAAAAAAAAATCACAAATGTTTTTAAATTTAATGGTAATATAAATAAAACAACAGCAATTGCTTTAAATTTTCTTTTAAAAGTTCAATCAGAATTTATTTTAAATTTTGTCAGCTTTTCTGACAGTTTATTTTACAAACAGCTAAATCGAATATCGGTTTAACTTTTGTTCGAAAATTTTAAATCCATCATTAATTTTTTAATCTTTTCAATCCAATTGAAGTTTTCTTTCTGATAATTTGACTAGTACAAAGATTATAAAAGACCCAGTTTACCCTAAAAAATATGAAAGAAATTGTAATTTTTGTTGTTTTTTTTCATTTTTTTTGTACAGAAAATGATATTTGCTACCAAACAAACATGGATCAGATGACATTGTTGGTTTGAACTTATCGTTCAATGTGTTTATATAAAACAAGCGTAGATCAAAAGTGTGACAATTTTGGCGCGGAGGGTCCCGAAACATGTAACGCAAACCAGCCATCAAAAAAATTTTTTGTTGTTCTTTTATGAAATTTGCTTTGATTTTGTAATTTTATTGGTGTTTTACATAAACACATTTAACAGTAAGTTCAAATCAAAAATTTAATCCGATCCGTGCTTGTTTGGTAGTAAATAATATGAAATAATTATAATTTGCATATGCTCAGATGCTCTGTTTGGTGAGCAGATAAATCCCTAGTATATAACTACATTTATTTTTCAGATAACGTAAGCAATTGTAAATTGCAACAGTTGGACTCAAATAAAGATATTTGCATCTTTAACTTCCGATTAATTTATTACACCAATGGCTACTGGCACTCGTAAAGCTGTTACATTTGAAGGTAAGCCTTAAGAAGCTAGTACCTGAAGACCGATCCCTGCTCGGTCAACAATCTGATCTTAATGTTTTAGTCGATGTTTTTGTTCATAGTTTTTTTTTTTTTGTTATGATGCTCGTATGGTCATGCTTTCAAATTGATATATTAACCGATGAGAATGATAATAAGAAAAAACTCGCAAAGTATCGATTGGTATAGAAAATATCAAAAACTTCTTAACATTTTTTTTTGGGGCATTCTACCTAAAATAAAAAAATGGCATATGCCACGCACCCAAAATTTTTTATTTTATGTATCATAACTCGGAAAGTAAGAGACCTATTGGAAAAATCCGAAAGGATATTTTGATTAGTGTTGCTATTCAATGGCATTTATAAAAAATAATTTCACCATTTTTTGAAGCTAGGCTGGAAAACTGAACACAGCATTTTCTTAAACTTCAAGCAAAGATATTTCAAAATCCTGAAGTACTAATGACAGTTATGCTGATAAAGACGGATTCACCGTCGAAAAGTACATAAAACGTAAAGAATTCATTCCATTTTTTTTGCGCCTGAGTTATTAACTAAAATTTTTTATTTCGGTAAAAAGTGGACCAAATTTAATCAAAATATGTTTTACTATTTGCGAGAAATAGCATTTAATGTGTTTTACTTGTATGGGAGGTTCCATGCGCACCGGCGATATTTTGCCCACTTTTAGATCGTAGGTGCCTGATAGCAAGTAGACTCACTACAGTTAAATTTAGAAAGATTTCTTTAGTAGTTTTCTTTTTAAAGCGTTTTAAATTTTTGTGGGAGGTGCCACGCCCTTCACGAGTTTTCAGGGGTACAGTCTCTTAAATTTTCATTAAAATTGTTGGAGTCGTTTTCGAGTAATATTGAATCAAAACTTTCAAGTGTTAAAAAGGAGGCGTGGCACTTATTAGATCCCGCACACTTTTCCTTTGTTACAAGGTATTATAAAGCAGTGCCTACAAACCAAATTTCATTCAAATACCTTGAAACATTTGCGGAAAATAGCATTTACCGTATTTTGCTTGTATGGGAGGTTCCACGTGCAACGGAGATATTTTAATCAGATTCAGATCAGTGATGCTTTATAGCAAGTAGGCTACCCACAGTTAATTTTAGAATGATTGCTTCATAAGTTTTCTTTTTATACCGTATTATATTTTTGCGGGCGGTGCCACGCCCTTTAACGAGTTTTCCCAATATAACGGCACATTACATATTAATCTTTGTTTGTTTTCATCAAAATTGTTGGAGTCGTTTTCGAGTAATATTGAATCAAAATTTTCAAGGGCTAACAAGTGGGCGTGGCACTTAATCGATTTCGTCCACTTTTCGTTTATTTCAAGGTATTATTAAACAGTAACTACTCCTCAAATTTCATGCAAATACCTTGTATGGTTTGCGAGTTATGACCAAATCAAATTTAAAATTTAGAGTGGTGTCTCGCCCCCTGGTGAGTATTTACAAAGTTCAAACCTTGCTTATTCTTCATTGTATGCTAATATCTAACACTATCTGAAGTTTTATTAAAATCGCTGTGGCCTTTTTTGAGAAAAAGTTTTGCCCGTTCCAAACATATGTGCATACATAAGTACGTACAATTTTATCCCGTGTAAGAAGAGAAGATATAATTTTTTGTAAAATCTCTCTTAAGTGCACTGCAAATAGTTTGGGTGTAAAATTCAAACCAAATTGGAATGAATTTCAATTTGATATATCCAAAGCGTTTATACTTGTTCGTATAAAATGTATTCACATAAAGTATTAACACAATTTAAACTATTTTGGTTTAAATTTTATAGTATCTATACATAAAAATCTTTTATACTTTTCTTTGTGTAAAATTTATATAGAAGTTCATATAAAAGTATTTTAAACCATTTGATATAAAATTCATAGTATGCCCATAAAAACCAATCTACTTACACATAAAAAAGTATCATTCAACTTACAATAATTACATATTTTTTAATTTTAGGAGAAACAAATTTCATAACTTAAAATATTTCCAATTACATACTTACATAATTCTTAAAGCATACGAGTAAGGTTATGTACATGTTGTTGTATTTCTATGACATTATCATTGTGTTATGAGAAAATTGCTAAAGTTCATAAAATGTAAATTTTTTAAATCTAATCAATAACAGAGAATAATAGAGTTTATAGATTCCATACTTCGGAATACTCAAGTGAACGTTTTACTTTATGCATGTGCATTAGACCTATCGTTAAAATTGAAAATGAAAAAAACTTGCTCCCAGGGGCTAAAAAGTTTCCTATTAGTGTAATTATCAAGCATAAAAACTTTGGTTCCGATCGGAAAATATTTGATCGGCCGTTGAAGGTCGAAAAAACGCTATTTATATGGAAAATGGGGCCTTAATCGCAAGAATCAGTACTATCTTTGAAACTATTTGAGATAAGTGAATGAGATTTGGTGTGTGTATGAACAATGCTTAAGTTCTTTGCATCCAATAAAAAAATGGGCGATGCCACGCCCCCTCGACTCGAAATTCTTGTACCTACCTCTGGAAATATTGGACTCAGGGGAATGAGACTCGGTACATATGTAATTGGAACTGGGAAAAAATTTTTGTTAAAAAATGGGCGGGATCACGCCCCCTCCTTCTAAAAAAATCAAATTTGTCATATCTCTGAAACATGCAAAAAAAATTTGGTCCCGATCAGAATATATTTGACCGTGCCACCAGGCCGTTAAAGGTCGGAAAAACGCTATTTGTATGAAAATAAGGAAACAATCAATCAGATCTTTGGAAATATTTAACATAGGAGGATTAGATTTAGTACATATATGAACAATACTTGAGTAAATAGTATTCAATAAAAAACTGCGCAGTGCCACGCCCCCTCCAACCGAAATTTATCGTATCTCTGAAAATATTTGACTCGGGTAAATAAGGTTTTGTACATACCTAATTGGATTGGGAAAAAAAAAAAATTTCATAAAAATGGGAGGGTCACGCCTCCTCATTCTAAAAAAAGCAAAGCACATAAATTCTACGAATCAAAAGCGCAAGCTCTGAGACAAAACTGGGCAAATTCAGACGAGAGGGCGTAGCACCTCCCATATAAGCAAAAGTTTCAAAGCGCTATACTGCAAACGTTTTTTGAGATAATTCAACCAAATTTCCCTCAGACACTAAGAACTATAAATGTAAGCTCTGAGCAAAAACTGGGTGAACTCGGAGAAGAGGGCGTGGCACCTCCCATATAAGCAAAATTTCCAAATATTGCAGTGTAGGGTATTTAGTTTTTGGCACAACATATTTTTAATTGAAGAATTCCTTAAAATACTTATTGAAAGGTATTTTAAGTATAACTTTTAAACGGGATCAAATAGGATTTCGTTAAAAACAGATTCTGAATCAGCAAAAAAAACAAATTTTTTCATCGAAACCGATTTTAGCGACACTTTTATACGTAAATAATTTACTTCCGGAACACCGTGTATAAGCAAAATCTTCAAAATGCTATACAGAAAGAGTTTTTCGAGATAATCTAACTAAATTTTACTCAGACATTAAGAACAATAGAGACAAGCTCTGAGCAAAAACTAGGTGAAATCGGACAAGAGGGCGTAGCAGTTTCACTCTTTCACGTGTACTTATTAAGTTACTTGCGCTTTTCCATTTCATTTCATTGGAATCTAGTTAAAAGGAATATTTTAAAGAAAATCAAGACTATTTTTTTAATTTTGTATATATTTTTTTACTACTAAAGGTTCATCATCCGGTCATCAATGTTTTGTTGCGCTCATCGTTGGCCTAGTGATCGGCTTCAGCGTAACACAATTATTGGTATTTTCAGCATTTACACGCCCGGCATGGTTGAGATCTCTATATTCTGAAAATTCACAATCCGAAATTTTACAATCCAAAATTATTGACCGTCACCTCTTTGAAGACGAGATTGACGATGACGATGAAGTTCCAGAAAAACGCATACAAGAACATGCACATGCTCTAGACGACTCTACAGTTGCGCAAAAATTATACAAAGAGGTGCGTGTGCTCTGTTGGATTAAGACAGGACCAAGAAATCACCAAAAAAGGGCAATACATGTAAAAAGAACTTGGGGCAAGCGCTGCAATAAACTTTTATTTATGAGTTCAGTCGAGGATAAAGAGCTGGGTGCAATTGCTCTCAACGTATCTGAAGGTAGAAATTGGTTATGGGGCAAGACAAAAGAGGCCTTTAAATATATTTACGAACATCACCTGGATGATTACGATTGGTTCTATAAGGCTGACGATGACACGTAAGTAATGGGAGAGTTAATGTGCTGAAGTCGGGTCAATTGCTAATTGATGTGGCTATATTTTTTAAGTTAGCACGACTCATATTAAATCAGTCAAATGTTACAAAAAAAAACTTAAAGTTACAATTACCTATACGCGAAGGAAATTGTACTAAAAAACCGTCAAAAAATCGATAATAAATAAGCATTGGAATTTCCACTTATGAAATTGCGCAAAAAATTCTTAAAAGTACCGCTACGCCCTTGGGTCAATTTAATAATTTTATGTTAAAAAAGTACCTGCATACCTATTTACATTAAGACTAAATTTTATTTTTAGGTATGCCATTATGGAAAATATGCGATACCTTCTATATCCATATTCCACTGAAACACCAATCTATTTTGGCGCAAAATTTGGAGTAATGGTGAAACCAAATGTAAGTAGAATTATTTATGTATTAACAGCTACTAAGTACTGATTCTGTCAAATGAAAAACATTTTTGACGATGGGGAAAGGTTGAAAATTAATTTTAGATACAAAATTGGAGGTTTCTTAGGGCATCATAAATGATCGTTTTGAGCCCATTAAAAAAAAAAAAAAAATTGTGATTGAAAACGTAAGTTATGGCTTTCTGGACTTAGTTGAAAATAAGACATACATGTATGTATGTTCATTAGGGATGTAAACTTTCGGGATTTTATTTACCCGGCATTCTGGAATTGTAGCATTTTTTAATTTGACTTAGTTTGTTGCCAACAAAAGCTGTTATATTAAAAAATTTATACATTTTCATAAAACTTTTTGTTTTTATTTTTAATACTCACTAGAGCTGCTGGGTAATTCGGACATATTTATTTATAGTGGAGTGCCTGGGGCTTTTAACCTAGGATTTCTACAAGACCAAATGAATTTATATGGTTGGGATGGGATTTTGTTTTAAATGCCATAAAAAAAAAAGTTTACCCAAAATTTTTTTGTGCTTTTGATTTGTGTATTAACTATAAAAAGTTAGTATAACACTACATTAAAAATAATTGTAACAATTTGCAAACCATTTTTTCTAAACTAATTTGAGGTCGCTGAACACGAAAAACGCAATTTTTTTTTTCCTTCTAACCGTTCCCGAGTTATTCGGCTATTTTTATTTTCGAGATTATAGCATCATATACATCAATATATTTGTATAACGCCAAATCCGATCGATTTTATTTTACCACGATTACAAAGAATGACTAATGGCGTTTCTAACGGGTGTACCAATAATTATGCTCCGAATAAAATTAACTGAGTTATAGCACGAAAAACTTAGATTTTTAAAAAAATTTTTAAATTTTTCATACCAACGTCAAATGAAAAACTTAGTTTTTCGCATATATTTATTCAAAAAAAATTTTTTTAACAATTTTATTCAATGGCACATTTAATTCCAAACATTTTAAGCTAACTTTGAGCAAAATCGAATGAAATCTCGTGAATATATTAAGGTTTTAGTGCAATGAAGGCATATCGTTTTCTTTCAAAAATTTATATTTTTGATGCAATTGCAACCCGGTCCGAAATGTTCTTCTACAAAAAATGATGAGAGCTTCTTTAAAATGTTCAATGAGTGTAGAATGGCCGATGTGGAAACTGAAAAATTGGATCTGTTGACTTAGGCTGAACATTTTGAAAATGCTCTGGACAACTTCTCATCATTCTTATTGCACCAAATCCTTAATATCTTCAAGAAATCGCATTCGATTTTGCTCAAACTAGGCTTAAAATTTTTGGAATTAAATTTGCCATTGAATAAAATTTTTAAAAAAATTTTTTTTCAGATAAATAAATGCGAAAAACTAAGTTTTTCATTTGATATTGATATGAAAAATTTTTTAAAATTTTTTAAAAATCTGAGTTTTTCCTGTTATAACTCAGTTAATTTTGTTCGGAGCATAATCATTGGTATACTCGTTAAAAGAGCCATTACTCACTCTTTGTAAGCGTTGCAAAATAAAATCGATCGGACTTGGCGTTCTACAAATATATTGATGTATATGAAGCTATAACCTCGAAAATATAAATGTCCGAATAACTCAAGAACCGTCCAAAGAAATAAAAAATAAGTGGGTTTTTCGAGTTCAGCGACTCTAAATTAGTTTAGAAAAAATAGTTTGCAAAATGTTACATCTATTTTGGATTTAGTGTTGTATTAACTTTTTATAGTTATTGCTTAAATAAAGAAAAAATCAATTGCACAAAAAAATCTTTGGTAAACTTTTTTTTTTATGGTATAAAAAACAAATTCCCACCTCAACTATATAAATTCATTCACTCTAATAAATATCCTAGATTAAAAG
Source organism: Calliopum simillimum (assembly GCA_951812925.1). NCBI lineage: Eukaryota > Metazoa > Arthropoda > Insecta > Diptera > Lauxaniidae > Calliopum > Calliopum simillimum. Next base: position 86,330,675 of record OX638369.1, on the reverse strand, counting down.
TCTCAGGCACTCCACTTATCGTTAAACACATTTAAAATTACTATTTTTATCTCTGTAATGGGTACTTCTAGAGAAAAGTTCTAGTAAATTTCTTCGTAATTGAAGTTGTTTCCAACACCGACTACGGTGTTTTGTCCAAAAAGGCAAAACGAAGAGGCCTACTGCGCTTAACTTTTCATAAAACTATGTTCATTTTCAAATCGCGATATCTCATGAACGGTAAGTCGGACGGAAAAAGTGTTGGTAAAGACATTCATAGAGAATAACATGTTCTGCAAAATCCAAAAAAAAAATTTTTTCTGCGGCATATCGTTTCGGAATATTTTGCAAAAACAGTTTTTTTTAAATTTTAAGTTTGTCAAAAGATATCTCCTAAACTTTGAGTCGTACAAAAAAAAAACAAAATGTTGTTTGTAGAACAAATAATTCCCTATAAGCTGGTATTTTTGTTTTATTGTTACGACGCTTCGTTCATGTATTATCACAATTTAAAAGAAAAAATCAGTTTAAAAAACTTCGAAAAACTTTCCAGGTAAATCTACCAAATGACCGCACTACAAAAAAGATCACAACTTTTTAATAGGTAAACTTTTTTATTTATATTTTGAGCTAAGCATTCCACTTTTAATAATTAAATTTCATGCGGTCTTGTAGAAGTCCTACGTATACAGTGTTTTTAACTCCCTGGGAACTCTACTATTATGTAAAATAAATTATACACAAAATCAAACATTCGCTCGAATGTAAGAGCTTTGGAAAAATTGTCTTCTTAGTTTATGCCTTTCATTAATCTGTATTTGAACTTGGTGCATCAAAGGATGTGGATAGCAGAATATACTTACAATTCGTTATTGTTTTTAAACTTAATTTAAATGATGTATGCAATGTTTTGGTTCCTTACAGGGTTACATGTCTGGTGGTGCTGGTTATGTTTTGAGTAAAGAAGCAGTACGTCGATTTGTCACCGTAGGTTTGCCAAACCCTCAATACTGTATCAAGTCCCACGGTGGCGCTGAAGATGTTCGAATGGGACTCTGTTTGCAGAACATAAATGTGACAGCGGGCGACTCAAGGGACTTCGATACACGTGGTCGTTTTTTTCCATTTTATCCTGCGATCCATTTGTTAGGAAGGCCGAGTAAATCGTATTGGTATTGGATGTATATGTTCTATAAAAGCGATGAGGTTTGTAATAGTGTAATCCTTAGTCTAAACGTTCATAATGCTTTATTCATGTTATGTAGGGATTGGATTGTTGTTCAGATTATACAATATCATTTCATTATATTGAAACAAGTGATATGTACTATTTGGACTATCTGGTATATCACCTTAGACAATATGGTGTTGTTCGTTGGCCTGAAAAACTGCCAAAAAAACTAGAAAAAGATGAAGTAATGCCAACACCGACTTCAGATCAAACTCTCATCGATGCATAAGTAGTATAACATATAAAAATGAAAATTGTTAATAAAGCTTTTGATCGCATAGCGTACATACATATAAATACTTAAGATTGTACAACGTAATTTTAATAAATGTAAGATAATTTTTCTCAAATTTAAGATCAAATTAACTAAAAACGCTTGTAATTTTATGTCTGTGCAAAGATAGCAAAACATGGCATGTCCGATTTTTTTCGTAATAGATATTTTTCAGTGAGATCTAAGAGGTGGCAAAAAAAAGACAAGATAGAATGTAATGTGACGGATTCATGTGATTTTTTTCGACGAATTAATATTAAAATTCCGTCTCCTGAAAAATTTATAAAAACGGCAAATTTGATAGAGAGAGTTTATGTTTGAGAGAAAATAGATAGGAGTTTGACACTTTAAATAGGGGAGCCCAATAGAGGATTTAGGCATTTACTCGAGTGCGTCAGATTAAGATATGGGGGATACCTTTCAACATATATAAGCCCTCTATATAATGGCGCGAGTGTAGGGCACCCGGTCAGAATAAATCGATAGATGGACTTACTCGAGCGCGTCAGGTTAAGGTATGGTGAGTTAATTATATGCTGAAAAGTGTGAATTTCAGTAATCTGACGATTCGAGCGTGTACATTCTCGAGCACGGTCGAACTTTTTTTTTATTTTGAAGAAAATAATTCAAGGATAACGGAAATAATGTAACAAAAATCGCCAATAAAGTTTAGCGCGCGTTTATCTCTTTAAGTAACTGTATCTTAGAAATTAACATAAATGGTTCTAACTCCTAAAAGTAATAGTAAGTTTTATTTACAGTATTTACTGAACATTTGCACAATCAGATAGTATTTTTTCTTAAATATAAGCCGGAAATTCGGATCATCAAAAAAAATCTATAATTTTATTTTTTAAATTTTCGAATTTTGCACTCTGTGGAATAAAACTTAACAATTTTATGAAGTCGCAACGGCTTGATCATTTAAAAGATTACTTTAAGGTTCTCTCAGGGCCTGTGCTATTATCAGCTACCCAGTTCACACCGCATTTTGGAGTACAATGAGTTTTTCTTCAACGACTTTTCTCTATTCTTGCAACGCTCCAGTTTCGTAAAACTAATAAAGTATACGACGGATATAAGAAAGTCCTTTAAAAGAAAGACGAGGTCATAAGAAACATTTCCTAAAGCACCATGCACATTTCCATATATTTACGTACTAAATAAACTTTATATAAGAAAAACGGATATAAAAAAAAACACTGCTATAAGAATCATATTTTGACGAAAAATTCTATTCATTGCATAGAAAATTAAAAGTGTCAATTTAGGGAAAAATATAATTTTTTTGAGGATATTTACAAAATTGAAAATACATGTGGGAAAGTGGTCATATGGACGTTTTTTTAAAAAAATTTACCAAGTTATATACTCTGAAATGGTCTTGATGGTAAGTGACTTCACATACAAAAAACATTGCTTCAGAAAAACGAGTTTCGGCGGAAGAGGAATGTATGAGGAAGAAGTATGTAAAGATTAATTCAATTAAAATGATAATGCTTCGGTGAAAGTAATGAAGAGCAACTTATTAATGATATCCACCGGGGAGCGACTGAAGAGGTTAAAGTTGAACAAATCATATCAGAGAATATTTGGACATAGAAGAAGAAATTAAAGATATTCTTTTTGAAAAACGCGAGAAGAAACTTAAGCAGAAGAAAATTGATGATTTCTTTCGCTTTTAATTTTATATTCTTATGAACATATTTTTATCTTATTCATTATTTTAAATTAACATATTTATTGTGATTTTGAATAAAGTGCAATCACTTTTTTGTTTTGTTATATGCCTATTATTTTTTTATGTTTAGACATAACAAGGGTATAAGTTGTGACCCAGAAAAAGGCAAAGCATTTTTAAAAATAAATAAGCATAGAGATAAAACTGATTTACAAAAACTACTTGGCATGATAAATTATATAAGAGCATACATTCCAAATTTAGCCGAGATTTTGCAGCCACTCCGAGAGTGGCCATTTACCAATGGCAATCTGTTACATGATACCGAATTTCACTCAAACACTCAGAACAGTAAATGCATGCTCTACGCAAAATCTAGGTAAACTCGGAGACAAGGGCGTGGCACTTCCCACATAAGCAATTTGTTCTTTTATTCTCCAAGGAGTTACGGAAGAATAAAACAATTTATTTCAATAAAAACTAGTATGTACAAGAATATTGCATGGTATTTATCAACTAAGTGTTTAATAATATGCTTGAAATGCAGTGTAGGGTATTTAGTTTTTGGTCAGGACAAAGATACCACCCTTACTATTTTAGTTTGATTTTGATAAAAAAAGTGGTGATCATGACGTTTATTTTCAATTGGGGATTTATTATTTGGGTTCTAAGAAAAAGGTAAGATTTTGAATTAAAGTGTTAGGTATATATCTATTAGGGTGCAGCAAAATTCAAAAAAAATTAGTGCATCAAAAATTACACAGGCCCACAAAAAAAAAGTACCATGCGCGAAAGATTAGACCACCTGATCTTTATGTTTTCTGGGTCGCTGAATCCGAATATGGTACCAGAATAGCGAAGTTGGTTCGCGATTTTTCAGAAATCAACAATAATGCTGAAAATTAGAGGTTTTTCCTGGTTTCTGAAAAAAAAAACGAACCAACTTCGCTAATCTGACACTATATTCGGGTTCAGCGACCCCGAAAACATAAAAATCCGGTGGTCTGATCTTTCGCGCTGGGTATTTTTTTTTTTTTTTTTTTTGGTCTGTGCACAGGACTACAAAAAAAAATTCCCTGTGCGAACGATCAGACCACCTGAACTTTATGTTTTCGGGGTCGCTGAGTCCGAATATGGTGTCAGAATAGCGGAGTTGGTTCGTGTTTTTTCACAAATCAGAAATAATGCTGAAAAAAATCTCTCTCGGGACTCAGCGACCCCGAAAACATAAAGTTCAGGTGGTCTCATCTTTCGCGCATGGTACTTTTTTTTTTTGTGGGCCTGTGTATTCATAGATTAAGATCTTAAAACAAAGACTGCATACTTAGTTTTGGTCAAAACCACCGAAAAGATGGCCGGCCCGGGGCTTGAACGAAGGCCTTAACGACAAAAATCATTGTTTTTTCACAGTTTTTTTAATTTATCACGAAAACCACGAAAATATTGATAGTAATTCATCCTAAATCTTTGAAAGGGATTAATTTTCTACATCTTTTGTTTTATTTCTAATTGCTCTACAGTGAAGTTTGCCCTATGGAAGTCCGGGAAGAAGTTAAAATTTTTTGATTCAAAAAACGGTTTTTTTCCTATAACTCAAGATACAAGAGACGCACAAAAATTTTAGACCTCAATAAATGTAGGAAATCTGTTTTCTAATAGTTTTGCTTTTAAATTTTTATTTTGAAATTTTTTTAGCTGTGGAAAGATGAATTTCAGAAACAAAATATAGCAAATTATATTTTCTTCAGTTTTTGGGACATAATTGTGCACATTTTTTACGGTTTTTAGGGTATACAGTCTCTCATACTCAAAAAAAGGCGATTTTGACAAAAATTGAAAAATATCGGAACTCTCAGGCTGAAATTTGCAAAAAACCCACAGACTAATTTTGACGTTCTTGGTCTTGAAAAATTCGTTTATTACGCTTTAACGTAATGTAGCACGCATAAATTTTAAGTTTTGGTTGCAAAATACGCTGTGAAACAAAAATACCCAAAATCACACCTTTACAAAAAATACGAAGCATATAAGAATTGTCATATCTAGCGAAATTCTAATCCGATTTCCATTTTGAAGACCATGTTTGAAAGCTTTTAATTTTTTCATTATTTTCTTATCAAAATTTTGGGTATATTTTAAAACAAAAACATAAAAAGGTCGCTTTTTCATGATATACAATTGTTTTTAACAAATTTCGGCCTCTAGCGGGAAACCGTTTACTTTTGGAATAAATTTGAAAGCAAAACTATAGGAAAACAGATTTCCTACATTCATTAAGGTCTAAAATTTTTTAGCATCTCTTATTTCTTGAGTTATAGGAAAAAAACCGTTTTTTGAATCAAAAAATTTTAACTTCTTCCGGGACATCCATAGGGCAAACAACTGATGTCAAAACTCATCATCCACGTCACTTTCGCATTAAAAGTTTTTTTGCAAATATTTTCGTGACCTTTGAGCCTGAATAACTTTTTACGCGGAAGTGATCTCGATGAAGATTTTTGACTTGGCTTTTAAACACCAAAATAAAGCGATTTTAATTTAAAAAATTTCTTCTCTAATTTTTTGATCAGAAAGTCTTATTTTAACAAAATTTTTCAGAATTTTCGACCACTTCTCAAGAAACCTGGGGCCTTACTCTGTAATGCGATGTATTTACTTAAATATTCGTTCATTACGAAAAAACTTTGTATCATTTCTGGCAGATATAAACAATATAATTTCCTTGGTTGATGAAATTATTTTGGTCGAGACAAGTATAACAAACGACGAAAATTCTCTCTTTTCTATTGAAGGCTTCAATGCAGAGTTCCTTAATAGAAGTGAGAGCAGAGGTGGCGGTATAGCTCTGTATATAAAAAAGTCAATTGCTTATGAGTTATCTTTCACTGAAACCAAATCTTTTGAGTCTATGAAAATACAATTCAATGTAAACAAAATTTCCATCGCTCTCGTGGCTTTTTATCGCCCTCCATCTCTCAGCATTGTGACATTTGTCGAAGAATTGGAGCAACTGCTGGGCAGAACAAATAAAAAACAAAATGTACTAGTCATTGGAGACATGAATATTGACCTACACAAAGAAAACTGCAACACTACCATCCAATATTTGGAAATGATGTCTTCAAACGGTTTGCAGAGTACAATTTCTGAGAGCACAAGAGTAGATGTTACGAAAGGTACCAGTACTAATATCGATCATATGTTTATTCGTAGTAAAGAGAGTATTATCAATGCAGCAACAATAAAGTCCAACATATCAGATCATTATTCTCTTATGTGTGGTATCATTTTTGAAAACATTGATTATAACAACAATGATAATGATGTCCAACTACAGGAAACAATAAGCAATCATAGGGTAAATAATCACTTACGCAGCATTAATTGGGCAGAATTTTTAACTTTTTCCTGTGTTGATGATATGTACGAAAAAATTTATTCCACTTTTAAAGATGTTTACGAAAAATCAAAATTAACAGTAAGAATAAAACCGAAAAGAACTTCAAATCCATGGATGAATGAAAATTTAATTAAATATTGTGAACAAAGAGATAAACTTTATAGGAAATGGTTACGAAAACCTAATGATAAAAAAAAGAGAATGATTATAAATCATACAGAAACTTAGTGAACAAAAAACTGAATTATGCAAAAAATAATTTTTACCAAAATAAATTTTATGAAAATAGAAACGATATAAAAAAAACCTGGCAAACGATAAATGAAATAATTGGGAAGTGGTCTATAAACATTGATCAAATAATAACAAAAAACTTTAAAGAAGATACGTCTATCACAACAAATTTGTTCGCGAAAACATTCGACGAGAATGTTAAAAAGACTGTGCATAAGTGCGATATCAAGACCATAATTTGCAATGAAAGAATTGTACAAAATTCAATTTTTATGGAAAACGCGAGTGAGTTGGAGATTTTTAATATTATAAATAGCCTCAATATCAAAAATGGCCCAGGTGTTGATAAAATCAGGCCGAAAGATTTGAAAAACAATGTGGATATTATAGCCCCTGTGATCACAAAGTTAGTCAATATGAGCCTAGAGCAAATGAAAATTCCGAATGCCCTTAAAATTTCTATCATTCGGCCAATATATAAAAATGGTGTAAAGTCTGATTACGGAAATTACAGGCCAATAGCAATATTACCTGTAATAGAAAAAATTTTGGAAGAAATAGTAGTTAGGAGATTAAGAACATTTGTCGAAAAATATAAAATCATTGACACCTGTCAGTATGGCTTTCAAAAAGGGAAAAATATAAACCAGCTCTTAGGTAACTTTGCAAATAGACTCAATGATAGTTTAAGCAGAAATCATCATAGCCTAGCGCTATTTATTGATTTTAGCAAAGCGTTTGACACCCTGTCTCACGATAAATTGATAATGTCCCTTCAAAATGCAGGAGTTCGTGGGAATTGCCTGAAGTGGTTTGAAAACTACCTGTCCTTCAGAACTTTTCAGGTAAAAATATGCAACGCAACGAGTAGCGAAATCGCAGTAAGCGAAGGAGTCCCTCAAGGATCGAAACTAGGTCCTCTGTTATATATAATATATGCAAATGGCTTGCTTAAATCTTTGCAGCATGGTACGGCATTTGCTTATGCAGATGATACTGCTATTGTGATATCACATAGAGACATTAACGTCGCTGAAAAAAAGATGCAGCAAGAACTAGATACAATCGCGCGATGGTCACATGACAATGGGCTCTCATTAAATGCTAACAAAACGAAAGTAATGCACATAAAACCACCTCACATACTGTATAGCCCAATACACATTAAATACCACAATATAGAATGCCTCCATAAAAACACCATTAGCAGCCCAAATCTCGAAGATGCATGCAACACTGTAATAGAATTGGTCAATTCCTATAAATATCTTGGCGTGATCGTTGATCATAACCTGAAATGGAACGCACACATTGAACACCTCCAAAAAAAACTGCGCAGCACTTCGTACATGTTACATCACTTGAGCAACTGCAGTAATTTTGAAGTCCTGAAGCAAGCATACCTTGCATTAAGTGAGTCATATATCCGTCACGGCATCACGGCATGGGGAGGATCGGTTCACTGTAGACAACTTCAATACAGTCAAAATTGTTTGGTCAAAATTTTAGTAAAAAAGAAAAGTATGTCAAGCTATCATGGAATATCTCCGAGTACGTTTAAGAATATGGGCCTACTCAATATCACTGGAATCTTCAAATCATCAATAGTAAATGAATTTTACAATGATAGTCGGTACAAGCTAAAAATAGACCACCGGCATAATACGCGAAGACAAGCAGAAGGAAGATTTAAGGTACCTCAATTCTTTAATAATTATGGAAAGAATACGCTTGCAGTTACATTGCCAACATTTTTAAATGATCTTCCTAGCTCCCTTCTAAACATTTGCAACAAATTAAAAAGGCAAAAACTGATTAAAAATTATATAACTGAAAATATTACCTAAAATTTATCTATGTATCTTTTGATTTTCTCAACTAAGCTAAACTAAATTAAAAAAAAAAAAAAAAAATGTTAAAATTTGAAATACTTATAATACATACACTTCGTTTTAATGATATCTAATTAAACTAAAAATTTCCAGCAGACAAGCTCATGTGGCTTCGCCGGATACTATTTTAAGTTCAATTTGTAATTTTTAAAAACTGAATGAATAAATAATAATAATAATAATAAAAAATAATAAAAAGGAAATGCGTTGCGAAAGCTAGATGCGATGCGAAAAATAATTGCCACTCTGTAAATCGTTCGCATTGGGAGTAGCGTTGCCAACGATGTTTCACTGAAAAAATTATTAAAATTTGACATCATTCTGTTGAAATGTCAAAAAATATATACAGAAAATAGAAAAAAATACGTTAAATTAAAAATTTTTCAAAATAAATTCGTTCAATATAATGGATTCCGTCGCGTTGTGGTTGGAGTGTAATAAAATTGAAGAAAGAATTGAGCGAAAAATAATTAGAGACAATTCTAACGTAATGAGTCTCAGTGAAAAGAGGTGAGGAAAACAAACGTTTGATGAAAAACCATTTCACATGCTTGTTGTTTTTTAGTTTTGTACAAAATTTTCGACTCAACAAGGAAGCTTTTATGTACTTACGTGCTGACTAATATTGAAGATGAGTTCAAACCAACACAAAGGTCTTCAGCGATTCCAGCTATAATAAAGCTTTGTGCAACTCTAAAGTTTTTGGCTCAAGGTGGCTATCAGCACCAAATTGGCCAGGACCGTCTTGTGGGTTTAGCTCAGCAAACTATGTCCAGTTGTTTGTTTGAGGTTTGCCATGCCATAGAAAAAGTACTTTGTCCTAAGCATATTGTTTTTGAAATGGATGAGAGCGAAAAAAGAAATGCAAGCAGATTTTTCTATGAAAAGTCTGGGATCCCGGGAGCAATCGCAGTAGTTGATGGAACGCATATTCAGATGATAAGGCCTACCGACATTGAGCACCTTTACTTTAATTGTAAATTAAAACATAGCATAAACGCTATGATTGTAAGTTTTTTTCTTACTAACATACGGAGTGTTTCTTTAGAGGTTCGATAAGGATTACGGTGGTTAGATCTTTTCATGTATACTCCTGAAATGAAACATCTCCATTTAATCCGGTCCTTTAAAAAAACACCTCTCTCAATAGATCTAAATAAATATTTTAGATATGCGATCACAAAATGCTAATAAAAGCTGTGAATGGTCGTTTTGGTGGTGCATCTCATGATTCACATGTCTGGAATCTCTCAGCTGAAAGACAATACTTAAAAGAGAAATATATCAATGGCGAGAAAGAAACGTGGATTCTTGGTGGGTTTCTTTTTTATTTGGTGTATTCCAAGTATGATTAAAATCACATTTTTTTAAGGCGATTCTGGTTATCGACTAGAGCCTTGGATATTGACGCCATACCGAAATGCTTCTGAAAATTCACCTGAAGCGTTCTACAATGAAAAATTCTCAAAAGCAAGGTCATCAATTGAGAGAGTTATTGGCATTATAAAAGCTCGTTTTCGATGCCTTTTAGCTGCAAGAGAGCTTCACTATGCACCGGCAAAAGTCGTGCAAATATTGAATGTATGCTGCGCATTGCATAATATTTGCTTAATACATAATGTAGAAATACCTTCTACCCTATCTAGTGAGCAAGATGAAATATCTACTTTATTCACTCCCGATATAGTTAGAAATGATAATTTAACTAACGTTGCGAAAAGAATTCGGGACGAAATAAGAAATAACTTAATTCAAAATTAAAAATTTGATTCAATATACAACATATGTTTGTATGTCATTACATGAATATACGAGTTAATAATGAATTTTGTAATATTTATGATTAAATAATAATAAGTTAATAAAAAAAGTCTCGTTTCATTTCATCAGTACTTAAGTAGTTAAATAACAACTTAAAAATTGAAAAGAAAAAATAGCAAAACAGTGAATTATTGAGTCAAAAAACTTAAAATATGTTTTAAAATTCATAACAGTTTAAAAAAAAATAAACATTTATTGCATTAGCTTTTATTTTAAATTTACCAACCCATTTAATTTTAAAATTTAAAAGCAATACGAGCAAGAAGAAAAAACTGTTAAAAGTCCCATTGAACATTCTTGTACTATAGGTCAAGTTGTCTTTTTTTTAGCTCTAACTTTTGAACTTTCATCAGTTTTTTCTCTTCCTGATATTTCTTTTTATTTTCAAATTTTTCTTTAGCAAGCTCATAATGTTTTTCTTCTACTTCGCACTTTCTTTCTAAATATTTGGAGACATTTTTTAAATTTTCATCAATGTCTCCCAAAATCTTGAGTGACTTTTCATTGAAAGCCATTGAATCCTCCTGAAATTTCGTTTGGTTTTCAACTTGGACTTCCAGCAGGCTTTTTCCATGTGTGCGACGATGACGCTGTGGAATATCAGTAACCAAAACATCTATTTCGCCATTAGGTTGCGTCTGTCTCGACGTAGCTCTGTATGATTCAGTGCTTGTGCTGGGTGCGCTTTCGTCAATTGATTCTTCTAACTCCAACCTAACAGCACCAAATGCACTGGCACTCTCAATCCCTTCAACGGTCTGGTCCATTGACAACAGCTCGACGACCTGATTCTCTAAAGCAGAAAATGAGCAATGTCTAGAAGGACCACCGCCAGTTCCTGAGATACTGCTCTTATTTTTGCGAAGCTTGGCCTTTAGGTGAAATTTGTAGTCCGACCATACCTACTTAGATCAATGTTTTAGTACCTTCATTTGTTGAATAAAAAATTGTAACTGATTTACTTTTTTCCAATCAGTGACGTCTCGCGATGTTTTTCCAGCAGCGTTAAGGTCCACAGCAAGCCTTTTCCATAAATTTGTTGCATTATTTTTAGCATTGGCCGTCTTCATGATACCTTTAGCCAAATCAGAGTGATCACTCATAAACTCTATCAAGATTTCAAATTGGCGAGCACTTGTACTACTTTTGTTAGCAGCGGATTCCATGTATGTATTAAAAGTTTTCAAAACTAAAAGATGTATAGCCGCAAAAAAAGTATTTATGATAAATACTTACATTTTAATTTCAATTTTAATTAATTTACACTGCTATGCGTTAGCTAAATATTCATCGAACTGAATTTACGAAATTCTTACGGTTTTGACAATCGCTTTCGAATTGATTGGTAGAGAAAATGCGATGATGATGGCAGCGTTGCCAACAATAATTCAAAAATGCGATAGAGATGCGATTGCCGAATTTCAGAGTACAAACTGTTCGATTTTGACAAAGATGCGATGCGAATCGCATTGCAGAGTAAGGCCCCTGTTCAAAACTCACGCTGAATATTAAAAATCGTTCATGATAAAAATGGTTTCAGAAAGCTGATAAGACCAATGATTGATATATGTATGTCTTGATACAAAAAACTTCTCATTATAAACTCCGTGACGCTAAAATGAACCCCCTCCCCCCATATGTGACAATATGAAGTTGCATATTTTCATATTTTTTTCAATAGCTTAAAAACCTCTTGAGAATATGCAAACTTAAACTGTGATTATATAGTTTCGCAACAGATAGAATCATTGTCAAAGGAAAATTAACAACTGAAAAAATCATCAGTATAACCTTTTTTTTTTTGTAAAAATTTTTGAGTTTAGCTTGTGTTTACCAGGATCAAATGCTTCTACGGAAAGAATTTTCTCCATTATGAATATAACGTAGACATAGCTTCCAGCAGCACCATACGCAGGATTTGCTATGGAAGAGCCCAAGAGGAAAAATTTCTAGCGCTTCTGATCCAAGCACTTCAAAAGTGCTTGTCTCCATAGAAGTTTAGAAGCACTTTCACTATGATTTTTTATAAGGCTGCAGTAAGAACAACGTGAGATCGAACCCAGCCCTGGTGATTTTTTTTCTACTTTTTTTTTACTTTTTTCTGCTTTATTTCTTTTTTTTTAAATAAATATTAAAATATTTTTTATTCAACCTTTTTTATTTCACTTTTCTATTTTTCTTTCTCTTATTAAGGGGGGCTTCTCATGTAAAATTTTCAAAAAATCGATTTTTTTTTTCATAGGTTGATAGAATAACGTCTTGGAAGTATATTCCCAAAGTTTGATGACTCAACTCTAAATATTATGGAAAATATGATTGATTGAACCAGCGAGCTCATGCAAAATTTTCAAAAAATCGATTTTTTTTAAAAACTTTAAATCGTTTTTTCTCAAAACTGTGGTTTTAAAATCGCGGTACACGATTGCGAAAAAACTACTTAACCGATTTTTGATTTCAAAAAAGTGTTTTGCAGATTACAAATTTAACGAGTGAATGAATGTCTGAAATTGTGGAAAAAAAGTTATTTTATACACTTTTTAGCGCCATTTAGCGACAAAAAATTACGAAAAAATAGCACTTTTTTTTCAAGACGTGATTTCAATATTGTAGAATCGAATTTTTTGGAGTTGCAGACATTCATGCACTCAGGGGAACCCTGCTGAATAATAAAACAATTTTGTTTTATGTTTCAGATAAAAACTTTGGGCTCCACAATGTACCGCGATAAATCCGACTTATTAAATGTCGCCACAAGAGACATTTAATAAGTCCGCCAGTTTGTCATTTTAGTTTTTGAAAAAATGCTTTTTTTATAGTTCAAACATGTTCTTAAATATATGCAAAAGATTATTTGTGTGTGTTTTTATTTTCCGAGTGAAAAACAATCCCGAAAAACAACTACTTTTTGACGTGTTACATGAGAAGCCCGCCTTAATTTACTTTTCTTTAACTGAATTGAAATTGATTACACAATGATTCCTTATAAGGCTGCAGTAAGAACAACGTGAGTTCGAACCCAGCCCGGGTGTTTTTTTTTTTTACTTTTTTTTATTTGTTTTTGCTTTATTTATTTTTTTTTATTAAAATAATTTTTATTCAACCTTTTTTATTTCACTTTTCTATTTTTCTTTCTCTTTTTTAAAAAATTGATTTAATTGAACTTGTAGTCATATATTTGCAAAGATCGACTTAAATATAAATCTATCAATGCATTTTTTCTAAAACATAATTATGACAAATCAAGGAACGGATTAAAAACACGGCTATAGTGACATATGTTTCGTCTTTCGCCACAAAGACTCATCAGACTATTTTTGTTGTAATTATAATTATATTTATTTTACTAAATTAATTATAATTGAAAAATTGCAAGTTTGAAAACTTTTTGTGTTTTTGGCCTGGGCGTGAGTTGAACCAAGGAACTCGCGGTTGGTAGCAAAGTCGTTACCACTGCACCAGCCTTGCCCGGCTGCGAAGCCGACTTTTGCCAGTTTTGTTAGTGTGTTAATACGTATTGATATATCATAATTGTTGTTTTGTGTTATTTATTGATATTATGTTATATACATATGTTATTTATTGATATATTATATCAATTTTCTATATATAAATGTCATTAAGTAACACACTTAAAAAATTCTTAAAGTTATTTGGGAGAACACGCCCTGATAAGGTGGAAACACCTGCAATCGGTATTGAATTTGTTCCAAAGGAACAACTATACCAAATATCAATAAATAACAGATGGTTTAATTGGTAAATAGCGTACATTTTTATATATTAATTTTTTAATAAAAAAAAATAATGAGCCAGATGCAAAAATGTGAGGTGGCAAAAATATTTTGACGTCAACTTCGCATAATCACTGTTTTTCAGAAAAAATTGAATTCAAACGATATTGTCTTTTAAACGAAATATTGTTAGTTGAAATCGGACTAGCCGTTTTCTCTACAGATCAGTCCCAGTGAAGTCATACCTAAAAAAACTGTTTTTTACGAATGCGGCAACACTGCACACTCCAAGTAATTGAAATAAATTTAAATCGTTCGAATCTCAATTTTTTTTGTAAAACAGTGATAATGTGAAATTGACGTAAAAATAATTATGACACAAAAAAATTCGTTGTTTTTTTGCATTCTAATCAGCAGGAAAAGAATGCAAACAATAAAAGACAAGAGATTTTGTATGCATTAGAGCGCCCACAAGATATATGAAATGTGCAAAGTTGAGAATTTGTTTGCTCCCCGTCCATTTCCTGAAATTAGAGGTCAAAAAAATAAGATCTCAAAAAAAAATTTGGAATCGGTAGTGGAAAAAACCCAGCCGGTTTTCGATCAAAGGTCGAAAAATTGACTAAAAAAAGGGAAGTCGCTTTGACTGCCCGTTACTTCAAAACTGTTAATTTTTTCATAATATTTTCAAGACAACTTTTGTAGAACATGACTAGGTTAATATTATCTTCTTAAAAAGTTTTGGTCCAAAAATTAAATTTGTTGTTGTTTCGGTACAAAAACTTTAATTTTTTATGAAAATTTTCATGACTTTTTTTCAATAAATTGGTTTTTTGTAATTTTTAAAGGGCGGAATATTTGTTCTGGAATTCTTTTATTGCATGAAATAAAATGGTGATTAGTTCAACAAAAAAAATTATTCAAAAATATTAAGTTTTAAGATATGGAGCCGGTCTCAATGTTGGAAAAAAAATGAGTATTCTAATTTTTTTCTTTTAATCGCTATTTTATTGGATGCAACAAAATGCATTGCTAGTTGTTATTAAATGCATCATTTAGAACTGCTTTTTGCCTTCAAAATGAGCTATAAAATGAGTTTGTGCGACTTTTTTTCAAAAAGTTATGATCATTTTAAAATGACATCATGAAAGTTAAAAATCATATATGGATTTTCTATAGCAATTGCCATATTACTGCATCTTTTATAATGTTATTTTAAAATGGTCATAACTTTTTAAAGAAAAATCATACAAGACCATTCTGTAACTCATTTTGAAGAAAAAAAATAGTACTAAATGACGCATTTAATAAAACAGACCAAAACGATTTTGTGTGTGTTCTACACAACCCCAAAAATCGTGTTTTTTGAACATTAGGGTTGAGATATCTCACAAACTATAAGTGATACAGCAATTTCGCGTCCAATTTCGAATTCAGCATTAACAACTACATCTAAAATGACTATTTTTGTTTTGGTTTGTAGTCGTTTTTTTATAAATATCGTTTTTCGACCTCATTTTAAAAACCATGCCATGAACCGATTTTGAAAACTTTTTTTTCTTATTCAGTAAATGCTCAGGTGCAATTTCACATCTTTGTGCAGTTCTTGACAACTTGATTGACATTTTTTCCTGAGCTGCGTGCACGAAATTCGAAATTTTCGATTATCTCTGCTGGAACAGCCCAAAAACGCACTAAAACGAAAACAAATGCTATTTTCGTGTTCAGCAATCCCAAATTAGTTTAGGAAATATGACTAATAAAAAGGATTCTTACCAAATTAAAAATTAAGAAGAAAAAATAAAAATATAAATTTTTTTTCTTAACTTTGAAACGGGCTCCATTTCTTAAAAACTAAGATTTTTTCGTAATTTTTCCTTTAAATTAAGTAACATTTAATTTCCTACAATATAAAAATTCCAGAACAAATATTTTCTTAAAAAATTAAAGTTTTTGTACCGAAACAACAACAAATTTAATTTTTGGACCAAAACTTTTTGAGAAGATAATGTTAACCTAGTTATGCTCTACAAAAGTTGTCTTGAAAATATTATGAAAAAATTAACGGTTTTGAAGTAACGGGCAGTCAAAGCGACTTCTCTTTTTTTAGTCAATTTTTCGACCTTTGATCGAAAACCGGCTGGGTTTTTTCCACTACCGATTCCAAATTTTTTTTTTGAGATCTTATTTTTTTGACCTCTAATTTCAGGAAATGGACGGGGAGCAAACAAAATCAGAATTTTGCACTTATGGGCGCTCTAGTATGCATATAGCCCTTAGTACGATCTTTCTTTTGAGCATAATTTTCCCAACGTTAATGGACAGTTTTAAGCAATACAACGTTCAAAAGTCACGAATAGATTTTGTAAAAATATATTTGTCGATCAGTGTATATTAGGCATGCGCTTATTTTACGATTTTCTGATTTTCGTTCATGCCGCCCCCTGAAATCCTTCTAATGGTCATAAAAACAAATACTATGAAGTTTCACGGCGATCGGATAACGATAACTCGGCCCGCAAGAGAGGTCAAGGTCAAGTTGAGGTTTCAGGCAAAACATAATGAAAATTTTTTTTAAACTTAATTAAATTAGTCAAAGTAGAACTTTATCTTATAGCAAATTGAAATACCTTTCCAACAAGCTATAATTGTTTAAAATCGGGTAATAAATACGAATTCTATGAATTTTTCTTTTACGGCATTAGCAAAATTGCCGCAAAATATCATATGTAGTAGAATAGCATTTTGCGGCAATTTTGCTAATGTCGATAAAAGAAAAATTCATAGAATTCGTATTTATTACCCGATTTTAAACAATTATAGCTTGTTGGAAAGGTATTTCAATTTGCTATAAGATAAAGTTCTACTTTGACTAATTTAATTAAGTTTAAAAAAAATTTTCATTATGTTTTGCCTGAAACCTCAACTTGACCTTGACCTCTCTTGCGGGCCGGGTTATCGTTATCCGATCGCCGTGAAACTTCATAGTATTTGTTTTTATGACCATTAGAAGGATTTCAGGGGGCGGCATGAACGAAAATCAGAAAATCGTAAAATAAGCGCATGCCTAGTGTATATGAATCATTGGTTTTATCAGCTTTCTGAATCTGCTTTCATCATGAACGATTTTTAGTATTCAGGGCGATTTTTGAACTGATTTTGTTGAAAAGTGGTCAAAAATCCTGAAAAACTTTTGTTGAAATCACTTTATTTTCGTATCTTAAAACCAATATAAAAAATATTCATCGAGGTCACTGCCGCATAAAAAGTTATTCACGCTCAAAGGTTACGAAGATACAGTGGCGGCGCTTGACCAAATGAAGACGTCGGCGAAATTAGCTCTGCGAGGCCTCTCTGTGAACGGTGAATAAACAGAAGAAAGTATCGACGTTGTGACGATTGAACGCGGACCCAGGCTTGTCGCTTGTGGCCTTCGCAGCGATAATGCTGGATGACGGTGCATGAAGCCATCCATCCAGTCCTTTGATGCAGAACAATTCTGTCGTTCCTTTCCAATAGTCTGCCCAGTTGAATTGCAGTTGTCGAGTTGCTACGTAGGAGAGTCCTATGAACATTTTTTATGCTCCGATCATATATTTCGCTAATGCATCTTCTTGATCAGTGTTGAAAATCTGTGAAGGAATAACTTAATTAATAACACTAGTCTACAGCCAAAATTCCCAGTGAATGTCACTATCCATTTTATATGTAAAATGGGCTGCTGATTCCGAAAATCATTTTCGGTTTTCGGACCAAAAAAAAAGATAGTTCCATTTAAATACAAATATC
The DNA here is from genome assembly GCA_951812925.1 of Calliopum simillimum. Lineage (NCBI taxonomy): Eukaryota > Metazoa > Arthropoda > Insecta > Diptera > Lauxaniidae > Calliopum > Calliopum simillimum. Next base: position 86,312,643 of record OX638369.1, on the reverse strand, counting down.
TCAAGAACCAATGTATGTATTCAACGTTTTATATGTCATATTAAAGGTAATTAAATTACCTACAAATGATATTCACATCACTTTTTGGCTGGTTTGTTAGTTTCGGCGAAATAAATTGATTTCTAAAAAAAACATTTTTTTTTTTTCGAAAAAATTAACAAAAAATCAAAATCAACTGCAGATTTATACAAAAAAAAATAACCTTTTTAAAAATTTTTTTATAAGATACCACTTAAAACATCGATGGAAAAATGTAAAAGTTGTATACAATTCATTGAAAAGCTACCAAAATGCGTTTTTCCCTATTTTTTCGTTTTTTGTAATAAACTGTTCGATAATTAAAACTTTTTGTAAAACACATGAGAAAATCCAAAAAATTCTTAAAGTAGGCGTTAAAAAAAATACCCGTGTCTCGTCGTTTTTCTCCAGCACGTCAAATTTTTTTTAATCGACTTTTGAAGTTTTTGAATCCACTGTACATGAAAAATACCAAAAATAGCGCATTCTTGTGTTAAATCGATGAATTTAACTATATGATCCTTACATTTGAGGTGTATTATGTGTTCACTAAACTTATGCAGGATATTAGGAAAAATATTTTTGTAGACAATTTTAACCCCTTAAAATCCCCACATATGGGTCATTTTGACCTAAATGAATTGTATACAACTTTTGCATTTTTCCATCGATTTTTTTAAGTGGTATCTTATTTTCTTCACAAAGATATTTGTATTTAAATGGAACTATCTTTTTTTTTTGGTCCGAAAACCGAAAATTACCAACATCTCTAAAACAACACGAAATAAAAAAAAAATATAATACAATATTCGGAATCAGCAGCCCATTTTACACATAAAATGAATAATGGCATTCACTGGGGAAAAAATTTTTAATCATTTGTAGACTAGTGTAATTTAGTTCAATTTAATATTTCTTTTAAGAAAACTAAAAAATTTGTATATACCTGTCTGTGGTGCCCACTAGGGACATTTTTTGCGTTCCGCTGCAAGCGGCTCCGCAAAACTCCTCTTGGCACCTCATATAAGTTTGACTGGTTATTTAACCCCACATGCTTTTGTTTATTTTAAGGCGAATTACTTTTTAACAAATTTAAATTTTGTAAAACCAATTACAGATTTGAATTTAGCATGTATGTAATTCTGCTCTTAGAAAACACTTACCTTTCTTTCTGCACTTCACTGATTTGTGGAATTTTGAACATTTGTCGACTGAAAATATCGCGGCGAGGACGCGTCAAATCTTTCTTTCGTCAGAACTCAGGTTATAGCACACGCGCGGTAGTGGAACCTTTTGCCAAAGTTGCGTTGTATCGATCACTATCTACTGTACCAACGGTCTTTCGATTCGACTTTATTAAAAAAAAATTTGAGGTAATTGTTTGTTTAACCCAGTGGCGATTTAACCCCGTTCTACCCTACACGTAGGCAACAATATTTCGATTATGTTTTTTTTATGTTATTTGATTTGTTGGTGGAAATCGCTCTACAAAACAATTTTGCGAAACACAAAATTACACAGAACAATGGCCTCAAATACAGAATTATTCTTTATAATAGAGTACAGTTGGTCACCGAACCTATAACACTGGTCAACAAATTTCGAAAAAAAATTCGACTGGAGAAGAGGATGATGTTTCTTAAGTAATTTAAGGTTATAGCTTCATTTTTTCGAACATATTTTGAGAAACCCAATTTCGATCGAATATATTTTTACACTATTATAGAGAAAAATTCTTAAACTTTCAACAAGTGTACCAATATCTAAGATCCGATTCAAATTGTCTGAGTTATAGCAACGAAAATTTCATTTGTATAGTATTTTTTTACACTTTTTCGTGTTTAAGCCAAATTAAACACGGTTTTTTTGCCAGTAGCTTATACAAATATATATTTTTTATATTTTAGTTCAATAATGTATTTAATTGCAAATATTTAAAGTTCAATTTTAGCAAAATCGGATCTTTTTTTAAAAAGTAATTAAGGTTTTAGTGAAATAAGACCATTTCGATTTTGATAGAAAAAATGAATTTTTACAACAAAAATTTAAAAATAACACAGTCCTGCGTTTTTGAAAAAGTTAAAAAAGTATGAAATGAGAGTAGGTGATTTTTAAAGATTTTTGATCGCTGTATCCGAATGTGACCTCTGATTTGCTCCATCACGTCTGAGATCCGAGTTATTCTTGAGTTAATATAGTGCAAGAAACGCTTTCTCCAGAAATATGGCGTACAGCCAGAAAGTAATCTAGTTCACTATTGACAGCGGCATTGAATAGTCCTGAGCTTCCTCTTTTTTAAAGCGTACTTTTAACTTTTTCAATTGAATCATTTGTTTCCGAGATGTCATCGATTGAAGTAAAGGTATCGTTAATCCCTGTAAAGGACTATATTCAATTTGTATACCTTTACTTCAGTGTGTGATATCTAAGAAACTAGTGATCCAATTGGAAAAGTTGAAAGAGGAAGCTTAGGGCTATTCAATGCCACTGACTACTTTAAATCAAGGATAACTCGGATCTCAGACGTGATGGAGCAAATCGGAGGTCATATTCGGATTCAGTGAGCAAAAATCTATAAAAATCACCCACTCTGATTTCATACTTTTTTTCATCGCAGGACTTGTAATTTGTGTTTTCGATGAAAATCGAAATGGTCTTATTTCACTAAAACCTTAATAAATTTTTAAAAAATGATCCGATTTTACGAAAATTGAACTCCAAATATTTGCAATTAAATACACTATTGAACTAAAATATGAAAAATATATATTTATATAAGCTACTGGCAAAAAAACCGTGTTTAATTTGGCTTAAACACGAAAAAGTGTAAAAAACTACTATAAAAATGAAATTTTCGTTGCTATAACTCAGCCAATTTGAATCGGATCTTAGATATTGGTACACTTGTTGAAAGTTTAAGAATTTTTCTCTATAATAGTGTAAAAACATATTCGATCAAAATTGTGCTTCTCAAAATATGTTCGAAAACATGGAGCTATAACCTCAAAAATCGAAAAGGTCGATTATCTCCAAAACCTGACCTAATAGAGAAAAACCGATTGCAGATTTGAGTTCAGCGCACTAAATAACTCTAGGAACATTATTTAGTTGCTCCAGTCGAAAATCGTGTAGACCAGTGTAATTGACAACTTGGATGTTTGGAACTCTTACACAATACGTTATCCGTATCCACATTAAATAAATTCGATTTACCGTATGATTTCGACTCGCATGAATTTTAATTTGATTTGGTTATTAAGATTTAGTGCATAAAAAGTTGAATTTTTTGAATGTACTGTAGTAGACTTTAGTAGACTTTTCATATTGCACTAGTCTGGGTATTAAATCTGTTTGAGACTATACAACTTAAAGAAGTGGCATATATATAGTTCGCCTGCTAAATTTTGTGAGTTAAGAAACATTGTATAAAACCAATATCGAATTAAATAAAGTTTACAGTAATATTTGCATTGTTGCATAAGTAAATGTCTAAAGAATGTTTTTTAAAGCGTCGGATAAATAAAAAATTATCTACTGCACTGGAATATATAGTATATGCTACATCGGCTATAAATTTTTGCCTCGTTGTATCGTTATAATTAGGCATGTCCTAGAATCCAGTCTGTATCGGAATTGGGTTTAAACCTGAAAAAAAAAACTTGGTGTCGTGCATTCCGATTTTTTGGATATCATGTTCGAATTGGTTAGCGGTTTTATCGGTTTACTTCTTTAAAATAAAACAACGAGCTCATTGCTATTGTTTTTCTAAAGTTTGTTGTGACGGTTATTTTTATCAATATTCAAAAGAAAATCTTTTAATTAAGGATAAAATATTTGAAATCAACAGAACAAAATAAAATTCTATTTATTTTAATGGAAAATAGGCCAGATATTGCCAAAGGCTTTGCCAAGCACGACTGCTTCTCAGTCACAAAGTGCATATGGCCTGGCGAATCATATCCTGCTTTACTCTGTATCTGACAGACTTACCCTTCATGAGATATCGCGACTTGCAAATTAATCAAAATTAAACATAGTAGTGCCCATAGTACAATGTTCAATTTTGAATTATTTTCAAGACGCGATATCTCATGAACGGTAATTCGGATGAAAAAACAGTTCGAAAAGATCCTTGTAGGAATTAAATGTCCTATAAAATGCGAGAAAATTTTTTCCTCTAGAACGAATCGTTTTAGAGATATTAGGAGCTATCGTGAATAATTATTCCCGGGGAATTTTTCTCATACTGCCGTGCATTCTCTATTGCAGTCTGAGGAAAATTCCCCGGGAATATTGATTCACGATAACCCCCATTTTGAAAAAACGGTTTTTTCTAAATTTCAGGTACGATAAAAAAATAACTCCTAAGCTATAGATCATACAAAAAAAAATAGTAAGCTTATAGTGCAAGAAATTTCTATAAATAAATATTTTTACTTTAAATGTGTGACTCACCGTTCATGAGTTATAGCAAATTTAAGCTCAACACATCACTGAGCCTATTCATAAGCGGCATGCATAATTTACTAATTTTTTTCAAATTTTGAATTAGGGATATCCTGAGTTATAAGTCGTACGAAAACAGTTCATATGTCACTTTTATATTTTTATAAGCTACAATATTGTACCACAATATTTTTCTCTTAATGTAACCGTGATAGAGATATTTGTAAAAAACTGATTTTTGATGCCATTTTTCCAATATGGCGGCGCGAGCGAACACGATTCGAGGTAGCAAAGTTGAAATTCTGAAAGAGCACATCGAAATCTATGAAATTGAATTTGAATTTTGTTTATTAAGGCAGACAAAACACTGCATTTTCAAGGCTAAAAATTACTTTATTACAAAAATGATATATTTACACATATAATTTTGTAATTATATAAAAATTGTCCACACTAGCGCCCCCCTCCCCTAAATATGGGCTTAATGTACAAAGAATGATAGGGTATTTAATGACAAGCTAATAATTTAAGACAATGTTTTTTTTTTTAAATTTTTGGTTCCGACAAACAAGAGTGGGTGTAACCAAATTTGTTCACTAAAATGTCACAAAAAGTCATGAAACGCAAAGAAAACGCGAAAAAATCAAGAATTTTTTTAAAAATGTGACTTATTTGAATATTCAGTGGAGATAGGACAGTAGCGCTCTTCAAAAAATTATAGTTTGGAGATAGGATTTTTCTTAATCATCGAATATTTTGCTATTTTAGTGGTATTTTGACATCACAAAGTTTTCCACACGGTAAAGAAGCCCACAATGGTGCCATAACTGCAAAAATCTCAAAATCGCAAAAAGTGGAGATAGGACCATAACGCTCTAAGGTATCGATATGTACCATTTAATAAAAATATCCGACGACAAAAAATTCCAAAAAATCGCGTAACTTTGCTATTTATCTGTAATGCAACTGGTTCCGACAAACATGTGTTCTCAATTGGAACATTGAAACAACCATGATGTTTCCGTGGAAAACAGATTCCTGGGCCGTATAAATTTAACACTATTGCCTGGATGACCAGCATTATATGGTGCGAAATCATAAGGGAGCTAGATGAAGTCTTTGCAAAAAAAGAAGAAAAAAATTTTGTTGCTTATTGATAATGCGTCTTGCCATAAATTGAATTTCACACCAGTGTATATTGAAATACAGTTCTAACCACCTTGTACTACCTTATTCAGTCGTTGGACCAGGGTAAGATGTTTTTGTTTAAACTGTTTAACTTCATTAGTAAATTTTATATGTTGTCTTTTCTTTCCAACAGGCATTATCCAGTCTTCTAAAGCCCAGTATGGGAAGTGTTTAACTCGCAAGCAAATTCTGGCAATGGAAAATGGTCATATGGACACTTTTTTGAAAAAATTTAGCATTTTAGATTCATTATATATTGTTAAATGGTCTTCGTGGTTAGTGACCCCTCAAACCATAAAAAATTGCTGCAGAAAAGCAGGAGTCTCGAAGGAAGAGGAATGTCAAGATGAATGCAATAAAAGTGATTATGAACATTTCTGTAAAGATTTTGACGATGAAGAAAAAAATGACTGCTTTGGAGAAATAACCGAAGAGAAACTTATTAATGAAATCCTACTGGGAGAGACTGAAGAGGTTGAACTTGAACAAGTAATATCTACGAAGCCAAAAAGGGAAGAAAGCCATTAATGCCTTTTTCATTCTCAAGGAATTTTTGGATATAGATGAAGGAAACGAATGTATTTGTAAATTAAAATTTCCAAGACTTCGAAGTAACTATAATATACGTAATTTAGTTTATTCGCAAGAAGTAAGAGTCTGGATTTTAATTTTCATATTTACCAACTCAGGAGAAGTGGACGAACAAAACCTCGTCAAAAAAACGTCAGTGTTCCAACTTTGAGTTTTTCCCTATATTCCCAGGATGTGTATAAGGTTTCAAAATTTTGAAAAAATATATATACAGCTCTAAAAGGTGATTGATGGAGCACCTTTTTCGCACTGGCCCATTTAGAATATGTAAAAATAAAAAATCTCCATAGAACAGCGCTCCACCCTAATGTAGAGTAGAACGGGGCAATGTCGTGCACTCAACTTTGACATGCTCGTAAAGCCGTACATCTCAAGCGAATGCGACGAGTAAGCATCCGATCGAAAGATAATTTCGTTGGTTACATCCATGTGTAACAACATTTGTGTAGCGAGAAATTGTGTTTGTGTAAGTGAGGAAAAAAAAAATGTGCACGACATTACCCCCCTCAAAATTTGTGGGGTAATGTCGTGCATTGTTTTCCGAGTATAGTAAAGGTACCAAAATTTGTGAGAAATGATAGGTAGTTGTTCTATTAGGAGAGATTTAGCATTATCATGTTTTTATTCATTATTGTACAAGTGTGAAGTACATAATATGTTGTGTAGAGTAGAACGGGGCAATGTCGTGCACTCAACTTTGGCATGCTCGTAAAGCCGTCAAGGGAATGCAACGAGTAAGCATCCGATCGAAAGATAACTTCAATGATTACATCCATGTGTAACAACATTTGTGTAGCGAGAAATTGTGTTTGTGTAAGTGAATGTGCACGACATTACCCCAATGGTCGTTTTAAAGGTCAACTTCGATAACTCGGTGAAGCCCAAAATTTTTTCGAAAACCAAATACTTCTTTTCTTTGGCAGGATATTTCGTTCTAGAAAACACTTACCTGGTATATTGTCCCGCAAGGAAAATTATTTTTCTGACCCGATGAAAAAACACTTTTATCGTCCCGAAAGCGTGCGTTTTGAAAAAAAGGTTACTCTGTAGAGACGAACTGGTGAAAATTGCTAGTATTATATGCATAAGCTCAGTAGGTCAGCAGGTCCCTACCTTACAAACAGTTGGTAAATCATTCAATTCTTTGGGCTAAAACAGCCAGTGCACGACATTACCCCCTGCACGACATTACCCCGTTCTACTCTACATATCTACCAATATTAACCGATTTTGTTTCAAATATTTACTCCTAAGTAATGAGAAATTTTCTAACATATACATTATTGTTTGCTACTGATGCATATAAGAAAATATCTTTCTTACATGCTTAAGAAACTATTATTAATTTTAATATTTAATAAAGAATCAATATATGGTGAAAAAAAGAAACGTGGAAGTTTGCGCGATTTCCATACGTGCAAAAAATGTGTATTGAGACGATGGCCAAGGTGGAGAAGAGGATGAAAGTGGAACATGCAACGCAAAGCAGCCATCTAAAAATTTTTGGGTATTTCTTTTATGCAATTTGACTTGTTTTTTTTTAATTTTATGGGTGTTTTGTATAAACACATTTAACAGCAAATCAACAATTTAATCCAATCCGTGCTTGTTTGGCAGTAAATTATATGAAAGATGGTTGGAAAAAATAATAATTGGCAAATGAACATTTACATATGCTCAGATGCTCGGTTTTATGGTCATATAATTTCGTAGTTATCCTTAATCGCTAAATAGTATATAACCACATTTATTTTTCAGATAATGTTAGCATTTATAAATTGCAACAGGTGATCTCAAATAAAAATATTTGCATCTATAACTTTCAATCAATTTACCACACCAATGGATATTAGCGCTCGTAAAGCTGTTACATTTGAAGGTGAGCCTTAAGAAGCTATATTATTTTTGTAAAATGTCTCTTAAGTACACAGCAAGTATTTGGGCGTAAAATGCAAACCAAATTGGAATGAATACAAATCCACACCAAACTTGGTATAAAATCTATGTTTCAATTTACTATACAAACCGTTTAGTATAAAATTTAAACAAATAAAGTATTAATACAATTTACACTATGTTGGTTTAAATTTAATAGTATCAGCATACAAAAATCTTTTATACTATTTTTGTATAAATTTTATATAGAAGTTCATCTGAAAGTGTTTGAAACCATTTTATATAAAATTCATATTGTGCTATGTAAGCCAATTTTACATAATTTTCGAATAAATATTTCGGAATTAGAAAATGATATTGATACTATTAATATATAATGTATACATTTAATGAAAAAATATCTTACATAATTACATGTGTTTATTCACTTTAAGAGAAACAAACTTCATAAATTACATAAAAAATGTTCAATTAAGTACAAATTTCCTTGGAGCATAAATTTGCATTTTGTTATTTTGTTAGACGGTAGGCAAAAGCTCTGAGCAGAAACTATACAAAACCAGACAAGTGGGAATGACACATCGCATATAAGCAAAAACTTCAAAATGCTATACAGAAAGCGTTTTTCGAGATAATCCAACTAAATTTTGCTCAGACATTAAGAACAGTAGAGACAAGCTCTGAGCAAACACTAGGTGAAATCGGACAAGAGGGCGTGGCACCTAACATATAAGCAAAAGCTTCAAAGTGCTATACTGAAAGCATTTTTTGAGATAACCCAATTAAATTTCACTCTGGCAGTCAGAACAGTAAAGGCAAGCCCTGAGCAAAAACTAGGCGACCTCGGACAATAGGGCGTTTCAGTTTCACTCTTTCACGTGTACTAATTAATGCTGGAATTAGCCAAGAAGTAGAGTTTCGTAACGTAACGTCACGGTTGCTTGTCAACGTAGCATCGATTAGTGAAAACGGTAGGAAACGTTCGAAATGTCACCTTACAACTTAAAAATTACTTGAAAAATTCCAGTTTTTGTAAACAAGCATCCATTGTCATACTTATTTTTATTAATTTGTTCAAAAAAATCCATTTATAACATTTAAATTTAATTTATTTTATCTAACAACGTAGCGCGCCGTTTGAAAATCTAATTTCAACAGGTCTCAACGTTGCGTACCGCTACGTTACGATTTCACTAATCGCTTACACTCTTTTGCCATTTGATAGATTTTGACAGAAGTCACGTTACGAAACGCTACTTCTTGGCTAATTCTACCATAAGTTACACGGGCTTTTCTATTTCATTCCATTGGAATCTAGTTAAAAGGAATATTTTAAAGAAAATCGAAACTATTTTTTTAATTTTGTAAATTTTTTTACTACCAAAGGTTCGTCATCCGGTCATCAATGTTTTGTTGCGCTCATCGTTGGCCTAGTGATCGGCTTCAGCATAACACAATTATTGGTATTTTCAACATTTACACGCCCGACATGGTTGAAATCTCTATATTCTGAAAATTCACAATCCAAAATTATTGATCGTCACCACTTTGAAGACGAGATTGACGATGACGATGAAGTTCCAGAAAAACGCATACAAGAACATGCACATGCTTTAGAAGACTCTACAGTTGCGCAAAAATTATACAAAGAGGTGCGTGTGCTCTGTTGGATTATGACAGGACCAAGAAATCACCAAAAAAGGGCAATACATGTAAAAAGAACTTGGGGCAAGCGATGCAATAAACTTATATTTATGAGTTCAGTCGAGGATAAAGAGCTGGGTACGATTGCTCTCAACGTATCTGAAGGTAGAAATTGGTTATGGGGCAAGACAAAAGAGGCCTTTAAATATATTTACGAACATCACTTGGATGATTACGATTGGTTCTATAAGGCTGATGATGACACGTAAGTAATGGGAGCATTAATGTGCTGAAGTCGGGTCAGTTGATTTGGCTATATTTTTTGAGTTGGCACGACCCATATTAAATCAGTCAAATGTTCCAAAAAAAACACTTTTAGTTACAATAAAGCAGAAATAAATAAGCATTGGCATTTCCACTTATGAAATTGTGCAAAAAATTACACTGGTCTACACGATTTTCGACTAGAGCAACCAAATAGTGTTCCTAGAGTTATTTGGTGCACTGAATTCGAATCTGCAATCGGTTTTTCTTTATCAGGTCAGGTTTTGGAGATAATCGACCTTTTCGATTTTTGAGGTTATAGCTCCATTTTTTCGATTATATTTTGAGAAACCCAATTTCGATCGAATATGTTTTTACACTATTATAGAGAAAAATTTTTAAACTATCAATAAGTGTACCAATATCTTAGATCCGATTCAAATTGGCTGAGTTATAGCAACGAAAAATTCATTTTTATAGTAGTTTTTTACACTTTTCCGTGTTTTAGCCAAATTAAACACGTTTTTTTTGCCAGTAGCTTATACAAATATATATTTTTTATATTTTAGTTCAATAGTGTGTTTAATTGCAAATATTTGGAAATAAATTTTAGTAAAATCGGATCATTTTTTAAAAAGTTATTAAGATTTTAGTGAAATAAGACCATTTCGATTTTCATAATTATTTTTAAATTTTTGTTGAAAAAATTTATTTTTTCTATAAAAATCGAAATGGTCTTATTTCACTAAAACCTTAATTACTTTTTAAAAAATTATCCGATTTTGCTAAAATTGAACTTAAATATTTGCAATTAAATACATTATTGAACTAAAATATAAAAAATATATATTTGTATAAGCTACTGGCAAAAAAAACGTGTTTAATTTGGCTAAAACACGGAAAAGTGTAAAAAACTACTATAAAAATGAATTTTTCGTTGCTATAACTCAGCCAATTTGAATCGGATCTAAGATATTGGTACACTTGTTGAAAGTTTAAGAATTTTTCTCTATAATAGTGTAAAAACATATTTGAACGAAATTGTGTTTCTCAAAATATGTTCGAAAAATGGAGCTATAACCTCAAAAATCGAAAAGGTCGATTATCTCCAAAACCTGACCAGATAGAGAAAAACGGATTGCAGATTCGAATTCAGCGCAACCAAATTACTTAAGAAACATCATCCTCTTCTCCAGTCGAAATTTTTTTCGAAATTTGTCGACCAGTGTTATTAAAAGTACCGTTCCGGCCTTGGGCGCAAGCCAGAGTCCATGTCAAACTCATTAGTTTTCTCAATTTAAAAATTTTATGTTAAAAAACTACCTACATACATATTTGTATTAAGATTTAATTTAATTTTTAGGTATGCCATTATGGAAAATATGCGATACCTTCTATATCCATATTCCACTGAAACACCAATCTATTTTGGCGCAAAATTTGGAGTAATGGTGAAACCAAATGTAAGTAGAATTATTTATGTATTAACAGCGACTAAATACTGATTCTGTCAAATGAAAAACATTTTTGACGATGGGGAAAGGTTGAAAATTAATTTTAGACACAAAATTGGAGGTTACTTAGGGCTTCCTAAATGATCGTTTTGCGCCCATTTTAAAAAAATAATTTTTGATTGTAAACGTAAGATATGGCTTTCTGGACTAAGTTGAAAATAAGACATACATGTATGTATGTTCATTAGGGATGTAGGCTTTCGGGATTTTATTTGTCCGGCATTCTGGAATTATAGCATATTTTAATTTGACTTAGATTTGTTGCTAAGTCCCTATTTATATTAAGAAACATTGCTATGGAAAACATTTTCAATTCTCTTTTAATGTTTCGTTTTCGTTTACACGCAAAAAATGTTTCTCGGCGACATGTCAACTCAGTTGTATGTTTTCTTATAGCTAACTACAAATTTCTCAATACGAATGACAAGCACAAAGCGTGTCTCATGTACGTGAAACAAAATTCCCTCTATCTTCCCCGTGCATCTCTCTCTCTCAAATGAAATGTTTTAAGTCAAAATGTTTCATCGTATAAATAGGGACTAACAAATGCTGTTATATAAAAAATTTATACATTTTCATAAAACTTTTTGTTTTTATTTTTAATACTCACTAGAGCTGCTGGGTAATTCGGACATATTTCTTTATGTAAAATAATAAATTATACACAAAATCAAACATTCGCTCGAATGTAAGAGCTTTGGAAAAATTGTCTTCTTAGTTTATGCCTTTCATTAATCTGTATTTGAACTTGGTGCATCAAAGGATGTGGATAGCAGAATATACTTACAATCCGTTATTGTTTTTAAACTTATTTTTTAGTAATTTAAATGATAACTACAATGTATGTAATGTGTTGATTCCTTACAGGGTTACATGTCTGGTGGTGCTGGTTATGTTTTGAGTAAAGAAGCAGTACGTCGATTTGTCACCGTAGGTTTACCAAACCCTCAGTACTGTATCAAATCTCACGGTGGCTCTGAAGATGTTCGAATGGGACTCTGTTTGCAGAACTTAAATGTGACAGCGGGCGACTCAAGGGACTTCGATACACGTGGGCGATTTTTTCCATTTGGTCCTGCAACGCATTTGTTAGGAAGGCCGAATAAATGGTTTTGGTATTGGATATATATCTTCTATAAGACCGATGAGGTTTGTAATAGTGAAATCCTTAGTCTATACGTTCATAATGCTTTATTCATGTTTTGTAGGGATTGGATTGTTGTTCAGATTATACAATATCATTTCATTATATTGAACCAAGTAGAATGTACTTTTTGGACTATCTGATTTATCACCTTAGACAATATGGTGTTGTTCGTTGGCCTGAAAAACTGCCAAAAAAACTAGAGAAAGGTGAAGTAATGCCAACACCGACTTCACCTCAAACACCCATCAATGCATAAGTAGTATAAAGTATACAAATGAATATTATTAATAAGGCTTTTGATCGCATAGCGTACATACATATACTTAAGATTGTACAATGTAATTTTAATAAATGTAAGATAATTTTTCTCAAATTTAAGATCAAATTAACTAAAAACGCTTGTAATTATATGTCTGTGCAAAGATAGCCAAAAATTACATGTCAGATTTTTTTCGTAATAGATATGTTTCTTTATATGGCTCACAGTGAGATTTACGAGTTAGCAAAATTATATACCACTATGCTTTCTTATTCCCAAAAAAAAAAAGACAAGATAGAGTGTAATATGACGGATTCATGTGATTTTTTTCGACAAATTAATATTAAAATTTCGTCTTCTGAAAAATTTGTAAAAACGTCAAATTTGATAGAGAGAGTTTATGTTTGAGAGAAAATAGATAGGAGTTTGGCGCTATTAGTAGGGGAGCCCAATAGAAGATTTTGGGATTTACTCGAGTGCGTCAGATTAAGATATGGGGGATGCCTTTAACCCTTTTAAGTATCACCATATATTAGCCCTCGATAGGTGGATTTACTCGAGCACGTCAGATAAAGATATGGTGGGTTAGTTATATGCTGAAAAGTTTTCATTTCACTAATCTGGCGATTCGGGCGTGACCCAAAGTTTTAAGTAACTAAGTAACTGTAACTGTAAGCAACTGTAGAAACTAAATTGTGCTATCTCCTGAAAGTAATAGTAAGTTTTATTTAGTCTATTTATTGAAGATTTGCACAGTGGATATTATTTTTTCTTAAACGGGAAAGCCATTAGCAAGCTTGTGGTGACAGGAGTCCAAAATTTATTTTGGGAAAGCGCGTTAAAAAGTATAGTAGTGATTGCGCAACGGCACCAAGAAACTAGAATCTATCAAGTGTTTTCCGCCATTTTCTTTCAAAGGCTAAGTTTGGACGTGAGTTTTGGAACCTGGAGAAGGAGTCATTTTCTGCGTTTCGCACTGGGGTGAAATCCTTCATCACAGGCTTTACCTCTCATATTTACCTCTCTCTTTGTATGTAGAATAAGAGGCTGTAGGTGGAATGCCTTTGTGGATTTTATTTTTTTCGTTATTTCTCTTCCGGTGCAGGTTCAGTACGACGGGATGAGGATCGCCAGAAACGTGAGCTAGCTGGCGACAGCCGTACTGAGCATGATGGCATATGAGGACTTAACAAAATAGGCACTTTAAAGATAACACAGAAAAAAATTGTTTTCATTAAGTGGGGGTGGCATGCCACTTTGCAAAAAATCTCGGTATTGAGTTTCCAGACGAGTGGACCGATGAGCAGATAGCTGGCATGGATTGGAACAAAAAATGTATTCTTGGCAAAGGAGCAAAGTCAACAAGGGTTTGATATTACGTCACCTAGCCGGCTTAAGAACTCTGCAAAACAATTGATCTAGCATTAACGCCGAAGACAATCAAGTCTGGTTTCAGGGCAACAGGCATGATGCCATTCGATCCAGACGTTTTCAGTGACGCTAATTTTGTTGAAGTCGTTGAGAAGAATTTGTTGAGTTTGTGGGAGTCAATGTTTCCAAAATAAATTAATTTTGCTTTCTTCTCCATTTAATTGCGTTCAACTTCAAATTTTCCCATTTTTAGCCGATTTTGTAAGGGTGCCCACATCCGACCCAAATATTTTTTTTTGCCCAAAATGATCAGTTCACTATTTTTTTGATATAATTTTTCCAACTGACGAAATCAATTTACTTTCTTCACCAGCAGTAAGCTAAAGTTTCTAGCTATCCATTGATACTTATATATCTGCATAATATATATACATTTGGTCAAAAGTTATGAGTCTAAAACAAAGAGGTACCCACACCTGACACTATTCCCCTACATACAACTTTAGCTCGTATAAGAAGAGAAGATATAATACATAAATTTAAATTATCAATAAGTCTCTTGGTCGCATTTGATATATATGTGTAATAAGTATAAGATTCTGCAATGTTAACTAAATAAATGTAAGTTAATTTTTCTAAATCAAATTTAAAAATTAAAAACTCACATAATTGCAGATGCTTTTTCCGCAGTTTAGCTGACACTACAGAAAGCATGCCAAGTACAAGAACTCGCTGGTAGTGTATTGAACTTCCTTTCTCTCCGAAGCTCCAGTATGTGTACCGTCCAGGACAACGGCACCAAGATACGCCAGCAACTATGTGATGAACTTAGTAAAAATAAAATTTTACGTTATGCAAAAACACTTGCAATAATTAGCGGAAATACTTATAAAAAAGTCATTTGGGAGGATAAAATGCAAATATCTCTATAACGACTACTTCTAGGGAAAAATTCTAATCGACAATTTAGTAGCTTACAAAATTTCCAATTACTAATATTTTCGTACGATTTATATTTTAGGAGATATCCTTATTAAAATATGGAAAAAATTATTCAATTGTGCAATTGGCGTATGAGTGTTCATAATCATGTGTTGGTTTTTTAAATTGTGATAACTCATGAGCGGAGAGTTGGAGTTTAGAAAACAAAATACCTATTTATAGGAAATTGCTTGCTCTGCAAACTGCATATTGTTTTTTTTCGAACGACTGATAGTTAAGGAGATATTTTTTGATCATCCTACAATTTAGAAAAAAACTGTTTTTTGCAAATATGCTACGGAAGGGAGGGTCAATTTTAGCTTCACGAGAATTATGGACGGACCCTTCTAGAGTTTTTTTTAACTGAAAATAGAAATTTGTTTCGGTAATTTATATATATATATATATGTACTTTCTCCACGACCAACCGTCTACCGGAAACATAATCTACGAAAAATTCTTAGAAAATATTTCCAATAAACCATGGGTCTAAGGTCTATATCGAGCTCCCGCTTTTTGACGAGAAATTTTTTCTACGAAATTTTGAACTAAAAAAATAACTCCTTTAAAAAACACTATTGTACTTAAAAAAACATGTGTATGTGTGTATTTATTTTAATAAGAAGTATTTTACAATGTATTAGATACTAAACAGAGATAAAATATATAAAAACGACATTAACAAAATTGTTGTGTGCCGGATTGGCGTAGTTTGAAAAAAAAAAAAAAAAATAAATAGTAACTAATAGAACTCATTTACAAGCAGATCTCTATATTTTAGAGCCTCAGTTAAATATTGAAAAAGGGAGCAATAATTCTTACCATTGAGAACATCTAGAGTCTGTTGCTCAGATAGAAGTTCATAACCAAAATGTTGCCCTCTAGTTCTTTTAAAAATCGGACAAATACCTACAAAGTGGTGTATATTTTCAGAGGCGCCAAGGTTGCATAACGTACAAATGCCTGTTGTATTACTTTTAAAAGCCCGTGTATTGATGTTTAGAAGGCCTCCTCTTGCTTTTAATATTAAATTTACCTGTCGCGATGAAAAGTCATCTGTAAAGTATGAAGTAACGTCAAATTCAAGCTTACAGTACAAATCATGAAACTGTGAATTTCTTGCCGATTCAAGCAGTGAGTTTTTATATTTAGAATTTATCCCATCTAGAACTGTGTCTTGAAATAGTCTTAATGTGCCGAGGTCAAAATTCTCTATACTATTTATGTTACAATAAGAGCAAAGTTCATCCCATTCTTTTACCCATCAACATCTTTAATTGATACACTCGTATGCTAATCTGTTAGGCAATCTATTTTCTGGCATTTGTAGAGCTTTGTTAATATAATTAAAGTGTAATGACAGGGTACTGACATATTGCGTTAATGTTTTTGTTTCTAAATGTAACATATAGTTTGGGGTATTTGAGGGCAAATATAACATTTTTTTCAAGAAAAATCTGAGCAGTTTGTCAACTTGCTCATACATTTTGACGCCCCATATCTGTGCACTGTAAAGAAGAATTGTATTTAAACAGGAATTATAAATTTTCATTTTATTTGAGCGAGATATTTTCGGATTCATTATATATTTTGACCAAGTACAAAGAAGGGCGTTCTTTGCTACTTGTAGTCTTTCTGTTAGATGTTTTTCGAATCCAAAATTAAAGTTTAATTTAACCCTAAGGTATTTATACTCATTAACTATTTCGATGTTGTCGTTACCATATTTGAATTGCAGGCCAGAGGGACCTCTAGCATGTTGTCTACAAACCATTACCTTTGACTTCAAGAGATTTATGTTCAAACCCCACATTGAGCAATAACTATATAAGGAATCAATCATGCATTGCAAATTTTCTGCTGATTCTGATAAGAGCACGATGTCATCTGCGTACATCAATACCTTCACATTTGCACCAGCTATTTGGATCCCACATGGCAGTAAATCAGGCAGATCCGACAAGTATAAATTGAAAAGCGTTGGACTGAGCAAGCAACCTTGCCTTACTCCTAAAGTTATTTCAAAGTGCGACGACAGACATGTTCCATCTCAGACTTGGCTAGTTGTGTTATTGTAAAGCAGAATCAAAATAGTGATAATTTTTCTAGACAGCCCCATGGCAGATAACTTGTAGAATACTGCATTTCTGGGTAGCCTATCAAAAGCGCAGGAAAAATCCACAAAGAATAAATAAAGTTTTTTGTTCAAATTAAAAAATAAATGACCAATGCAAGGTAAATTGAATAAATTGTCTGTGGTACTGTATCCTGCTCGAAAACCTGCTTGAAATTCACTATATAAGTCGTTGCACGCTGCCCAGGCTTCAATTCTATTGCGTAACACTCCCATAAAAATTTTGTACAAAGAGTCTAACAACGAGAGACCTCTATAATTGTTAGGGTCATCAGGATCACCCTTTTTGAAAAGAGGCAGCACAATTGCAGTCTTGAAAGATTGGGGTACATCTTCTTTTAGGAAGATGTTCTAAAAAACAAGGAGGCGCAAACTTGTAAAATTCATATACAATTCTATCAGAACCAGGGGCTTTGTTACATTTACATTTATCTAGCGTCAATAAAAGTTCTCTCATTTCAAACGGAGAGTCTAGAAATGGATCCGACAAATTTGGCAGCGTCCAATGGATATTGCCAAAAGCCCAGGTACTATTAAGCAGCATAGAAAAGTGGGTCCGTAGATCTTCTATTTGTAGGTTACAACCATAGGTATGTTGAACTTTTCGTAAGGAATTCGATAACCTCCACCAGTCTCTACTGTCCTTTACTGTGTTAAGGCGATCAATGTTTTTTTGTTGTAATAATATCTTTTTGAGTCGACAGATTTTCATATATTCAGCACGAGTCTCTATATACCTCAGTCTAAATAATTCGATGTTATATTTTCTTGTGAGACTTAAAAAGAATAACATTTTTTTCCTAGCTTGCTCACAATCAAAGTCAAACCATTCATTTTTTGGGGTAAAATTTTTGTAAAGGTCTCACCATTGCATCTGTAGCCTTAAAAATTTTTTCTTGTGCAGTTTTTAGTTTTACCTCAATGCTAGTGGGCAAATTATGTAAGATAATCTGTTTGTGAAAGTTCAGTCAGTTTTCTACTATATTTCTCTTGTTGACTTGGTATCCGTGGCAATTTGGGTGGGAGCAATAGAACTTGTCCATCAACATCATTGGGCTTAATATTCAAATCCAAATTGATTGGCATATGGTTAGAGAAGTGTTTGCTGGGTATTGAGAAATTTTTTATGTGTTTTAGAAGACTGAAAGAACTAACACAATAGTCTATTGTAGAGCGACCTCGTACATTAAAAAAAGAAAATTCCCCATTTTTATCCCCATATATTCTGCCATTCACGACCACTCCCCCAATAATTTCAAATAGATCTAGCAATTTTCTGCCGTTGGAGTCTATAGATTTGTCCTTGAAATTTCTAATATGTGCAATTAAAGGTGAATCAATCAATATATCGAGCCCTAACCGCAATAGTAGCGTATGCGACAAAAAGCAAATTTTACAGGAGAGAGTTTTTTTCATTTTTTTTCGAACATGCATGGCGGACTTTTTTAAAACGTTAAATGTAGTCTATATTAGACCTCATATAAATAATAGGCGCGTTTTTAAATAGATTTTGTGCATATTTCACTCATTTATGGCGCATACGACATTTTCGCAGTCACTCTTGGCGAAGATTGAAATTAAAATGTGGCGCATACGTTTTTTGAAATTACATGGTTTTGCCTTTGAAGACTACATTTATAACATTTATTTAATACACAGGAAGAAATTTGTAACAATTCGAACGGTTGAAATTGTACCAAACCACAAAAACGGTCAGATTGACTGTAATATTGTTAATTTGCAGTACTACTTATTTAGTATTAAAAACTTACTAAATATCACTCACATACATCGTTTGAACTTGGTTTTACTCCGATGTAGTCCCACTGCAGGTGTTTTTTTGCAAAGTTGTTCATAGAGGTCCAAATATACAGAAAAAGTTTTTTTTTTTTAAATCGGTCATCGAGCTAATCGATTTTGCAAGTCGAATTCAGGTTACCAAATGGTCTTTACACTGTTTCTGCATTAAACAAAAAAGTTTGACAAAAACTAACTAAAAACTGGGTGTGCAGTTAGTTTTCTGTTTATTTGTAGATTCAAGAATATTGTTTTTGAAAGTTTTAACTGATCGCGTTAACGAGATATTGTATTTATAACAACTTTTTTGTTGAAATTTTTTTGTTAAAAAAAAAATGAACTTTCGCGTTTTTTTAGAAAATAAGCAACGGACGAAAACAAGAAAAACCATTTTCAATTTATATTTTGATGTTGAATCCGAATCTGGTTTTAGAATTGATATATCTAAAATGGTTTGAGAGAAATCCTAGCCTAAAGACTAATTTTCCATCCATTTTGTGAAAAGTTAAAATAACATTTTGTTTATTCTTTTGAGGTTATATAATAGAACAAGGAAATCTTTAGCCATAAAACATTAAAAAACACCTTGAAGCCCTATTATTTTACTTCAAATCCCAGTTTAAATTATATCGATATATTTTTTCTTCTTCGAATTATTCTAACCTGAAAAGGTAAAAAAGGAAAAATCCACGTTTTTTTGATATTTCAGCTTACGATATTTTGAAGACAAAAAAAGATATCGATATAAATCAAACTGATTTTCAAAGAAAAAGACTGGGGCTTCAAGCTTCATTTTCAATCCTTCGAGCTAACTTTTACAACGAACCGTCCTTACAAAATTTCGCCGAATTATCTAAGTTTTTCCGTGAATAATATTTCCACGGACACACAAACATCCATCCAAACAGACGGACATGGCTATACCGACTTAAAAGGTGATTCTGACGAAGAATATTTATACTTTTCCATACCTGCCGCGCCTAATTCTCTGGTTTTTGAGGTGCTTACGTTCTTTTTGCGGTCAACAAAAAAACATATGAGGCTCTTACGACATAATTGAAAGTGCGATATCTTTGGTAATATGTACACAAAATTCAGTTTTAATATTTGGCATATAGATGAGAATGACATTTTAGAACATATTTGCATCAAAAAAAAAAAAAAATTCGAAAAAATGTCGCATACGCTACTGTTGCGGTTAGGGTTCGATATGTTCATCGATATCTTGCGCCGTTCCCATCCGAGCGTTCAGATCACCTAAAATACAAATATTAGGATTGTTAAGGTCAATCAAAAATTTTTCCAGGTCTTCGAAATCGTTTTTCCAGTTAGTGCAGTTTAAGTAACGTGGTATGAGGTAGCAACAGTTATCAACAGTAATAGAGAGTACAACATTATTTTGAATTTTCATAAATTTCGGAGAGCACATATTTGAAATGCTTTTTTTGTACCCATACAGACAACCCCCACTAGCACGACCAGCATTATGTAATTTTTTTGCATCTATCCAAAAGAGAGAATAATCTTTAAAATATGCATTGAATGTTGTTGACATTTTTTAGCTCAACACACTCCAAGTAATTGAAATAAATTTAAATCGTTCGAATCTCAATTTTTTCTGTAAAACAGTGATAATGTGAAGTTGACGTAAAAATAATTATGACGCAAAAAAATCGTTGTTTTTTTGCATTCTAATCAACAGGAAAAGAATGCAAACAATAAAAGACAAAAGATTTTGTATGCATGTAGCCCTTAGTACGATCTTCTTTTGAGTATAATTTTCCCACCGTTAATTGACAGTTCCGAGCAATACAACGTTCGAAAGTCACGAATAGATTTTGTAAAAATATATTTGCCGATCAGAGTATATGAATCATTGGTTTTATCAGCTTTCTGAATCTGCTTTCATAATGAACGTTCCGGAAAAACTTTTGTTGAAATAAGACTTTCTGATCAAAAAAAAAGAGCTTGCAATTTTTTTAGTTGAAATCACTTTATTTTCGTGTCTTAAAACCATTATAAAAAATATTCATCGGGATCACTGCCGCATAAAAAGTTATTCACGCTCAAAGGTTACGAAGATACTGTGGCGGCGCTTGACCAAATGAAGACGTCAGCGACATTAGCTCTGCGAGGCCTCTCTGTGAACGATGAATAAACAGAAGAAAGTATCGACGTTGTGACGAATGAACGCGGACCCAGGCTTGTCGCTTGTGGCCTTCGCAGCGATAATGCTGGCTGACGATGCATGAAGCCACCCATTCAGTCCTTTCCAATAGTCTGGTATTCGCCTGCCCAGTTGAATTGCAGTTGTCGAGTTGCTACGTAGGAGAGTCCTATGAACATTTTTATGTTCTGATCATATATTTCGCTAATGCATATTCTTGATCAGTGTTGAAAATCTGTGAAGGAATAACTTAATTAATAATTTAGTTCAATTTAATATTTCTTTTAAGAAAACTAAAAAATTTGTATATACCTGTCTGTGGTGCTCACTAGCGACATTTTTTGCGTTCCGCTGCAAGCGGCTCCGCAAAACTCCTCTTGGCACCTCATGTTTGGCAGCAACAGCGAGCACTTTTCCGCCATTCTGAACTTCGTGAAGAGCTTTTTCAATTATCCTCTCGTCTGGTTTTGGCGTCTTCCTCACGTAATGACGCGGCATAATGGTAGAAAAAAAATTATAAGTTTGACTGGTTATTTAACCCGACATGCTTATGTTTATTTTAAGGCGAATTACTTTTTAACAAATTTAAATTTTGTAAAAGCAATTACAGATTTGGATTCAGCATGTAATTCTGCTCACAGAAAACACTTACCTTTCTTTCTGCACTTCACTGATTTGTGGAATTTTGAACATTTGTCGACTGAAAATATCGCGGCGAGGACGCGTCAAATCTTTTTTTCGTCAGAACTCAGGTTGTAGCACAGGTGCGGTACTTTGCCAAAGTTGCGTTGTATCGATCACTATCTACTGTACGAACGGTCTTTTGATTCGGCTTTATTAAAAAAAAATTAGAGGCAATTGGTGTTTAACCCCGTGGCGATTTAACCCCGTCCAACAATATTTCGATTATGTTTCTTTTTTGTATTTTGATTTGTTGGTGGAAATCGCTCTACAAAACAATTTTGCGAAACACAAAATTACACAGAACAATGGCCTCAAATACAGAACCATTCTTTATAATACAGTACAGTTGGTCACCGTACCTATAATTGGCAACTTGGATGTTTGGAACTCTTACACAATACGTTATCCGTATCCACATTAAATAAATTCGATTTACCGTATGATTTCGACTCGCATGAATTTTAATTTGATTTGGTTATTAAAATTTAGTGCACAAAAAGTTGAATTTTTTGAATGTACTGTATGAATATAGAGCTCAGTGTGGGCATTAAATCTGTTTGAGACCATACAACTTAAAGAAGTGGCACATAGTTCGCCTGCTAAATCTTGTGAGTTAAGAAACATTGGATAATATCGAATTAAATAAAGTTTACAGTCATATTTGCATTGTTGCATAGTAAATGTCTAAAGAATGTTTTATAAAGCGTCGGATAAATAAAAAATTATCTGTTGCACTGGAATATACAGTATATGCTACATCGGCTATAAATTTTTGCCTCGTTGTATCGTTATAATAAGGCATGTCCTAGAATCCAATCTGTATCGGAATTAAGTTTAAACCTGAAAAAAAAACTTGGTGTCGTACATTCCGATTTTTTCGATATCATGTTCGAATTGGTTAGCGGTTTTACCGGTTTACTTCTTTAAAATAAAACAACGAGCTCATTGCTATCGTTTTTCTAAAGTTTGTTGTGACGGTTATTTTTATCAACATTCAAAAGAAGAAAATCTATTTAAGGATAAAATATTTAAAAATAACAGAACAAAGTAAAATTCTATTTATTTTAATTGAAAATAGGCCAGATATTGCCAAAGGCTTTTCCAAGCGCGACTGCTTCTCAGTCAACAGGTGCATATGGCCTGGCGAATCATATTCTGCTAGTTGCTGGTTATGAACGATTGCAAATTCATGGTGCACGAGCTAGCTGACATTGTAAAGATATCAGATGGTAGAATTTTTACCATTTTCCACGAAAATTTGGGTATGCAAAAGCTCTGTGCAAAGTGGGTGCCACGTGAGCTCACAGTCGACCAAAAAAAACAATGAATTGATGCTTCAGAGAAGTGTTTGGCGCTGTTAAACCGTAATAAAATCGAATTCTATCGTCGATATGTGAGAATGGATGAAACATGGCTTCACTATTCACCAGAATCCAAAAGACAGTCAGCTGAGGCCTATTTAGACGAAGAAGAGATATTGTACTATAAAAGTGGAATCGAAATGTTGGAAAATCGCTATACTTGTTGTATCGCCCTCGAAGACAACTATGTTGAATAATTAAATCGAGTTTGGTCAAAATTTTGTTTTTCTCTTACTTATCCTACGGACTTATTGAATGACCTGTTATGTTTGCTGCTGATGCATATAAGAAAATATCTTTCTTGCAAGCGTGTTTCTGTTATAAGAAACTATCTTCATTATATCCGCCTTACTGCTTATAAGAAAACACGGATATAAGAAAGAAATTCAGTGCATTTTCGGACATTCTTATATCCGTCGTCTACTGTATATATAAAAATTATATTAATAATTTTAATATTTAATAAAGAATCAATATATGTGACCTGGTCTATGAAAAGGGTGCTTACGTGTCAAAAAAAAAATTTCACAATTTTTGCCAATTCGCATAAATTGACCTTTAAAAGTGTTTCCCAGCTGTTTTCAGAACATTTTTTTTTTCGCACGTAAGCCCCCTTTTCATAGACCAAGTCACATATGGTAAAAAAAAAAGAAACGTGGAAGTTTGTGCGATTTCCATATTGAGACGATGGCCAAGGTGGAGAAAAGGATGAAAGTGGAATATGTAACGCAAAGCAGCCATCCAAAAAAATTTTTGTTCTTCTTTTATGCAATTTGACATGTTTTTTTTAATTTTATGGGTGTTTTTTATAAACACATTTAATAGCAAATCAACAATTTAATCGAATCCGTGCTTGTTTGGTAGAAAATTATACGAAAGATGGTTGGAAAAAATAATAATTGGCAAATGTACATTTACTTATGCTCAGATGCTCTGTTTTGTGGTCAGATAATTTCGTAGTTATCCTTAATCCCTAAATAGTATATAACCACATTTATTTTTCAGATAATGTTAGCATTTATAAATTGCAACAGTTGATCTCAAATAAAAATATTTGCATCTATAACTTTCGATCAATTTATCACACCAATGGATATTGGCGCTCGTAAAGCTGTTACATTTGAAGGTGAGCTTTAAGAAGCTATATAATTTTTGTAAAATCTCTCTTAAGTACACAGCAAGTATTTGGGTGTAAAATGCAAACCAAATCGGAATGAATACAAATCCACACCAAACTTGGTATAAAATCTATGTTGCAATTTGGTATACAAACCGTTTATGCTTGTTAGTATAAAATTTAAACAAATAAAGTATTAATACAATTTACACTATGTTGGTTTAAATTTAATAGTGTCAGCATACAAAAATCTTTTATACTATTTTTGAATAAATTTTATATAGAAGTTCATCTGAAATTTTTTGAAACCATTTTATATAAAATTCATATTGTGCTATGTAAACCAATTTTACATAATTTTCGAATAAATATTTCGGAATTTGAAAATGATATAGATACTTATGCAGTATACATTCCATAATGTGTTTATTCACTTTAAGAGAAATAAATTTCATAAATTACATAAAAATGTTCAATTAAGTACAAATAATACACACAAATACTAAAGACGGTAAGCAAAAGCTCTGAGCAAAAACTATACGAAACCGGACAAGTGGGAGAGCCACATCCCATATAAAAGCTAAAACTTCAAAATGCTATACAGAAAGCGTTTTTCGAGATAATCCAACTAAATTTTACTCAGACATTGAGAACAGTAGAGACAAGCTCTGAGCAAACACTAGGTGAAATCGGACAAGAGGGCGTGGCACCTAACATATAAGCAAAAGCTTCAAAGTGCTATACTGAAAGCATTTTTTGAGATAACCCAACTAAATTTCACTCTGGCAGTCAGAACAGTAAAGGCAAGTCCTGAGCAAAAACTAGGCGACCCACAGTGATGCGATTAGTACAAGCTAGACGGAAAAAACAATTTTTTTGCAGTTTTTTATGTTTTAGGTATGGGGAAGTGCAAAAAAACATTTTTCGGAATTTTTGGACAAGTGGGTGTGGCACCTCCTATACAACTTATTTACATTTTGGGCTATATGTTAAAAACGGAATGACCTATGGTTACAAAATTTTAAGTGTATAAGTTTTATGTAGTTTCTTAAATTTATAAAAGATTTCAGCACAA
This sequence comes from Calliopum simillimum, assembly GCA_951812925.1. NCBI lineage: Eukaryota > Metazoa > Arthropoda > Insecta > Diptera > Lauxaniidae > Calliopum > Calliopum simillimum. The sequence goes on along the minus strand of OX638369.1, from coordinate 86,286,989 downwards.
TTGGACAAGTGGGCGTGGTACCTCCCATACAACTGAAATATAAATTGCACCATAACTAACGAAAAAATCTGCAATAACGAAATTTTAAGTAGACGTGTAATATTTGATTTCTAAGGCACTAATAATATGAATATAATAAATAATATGAGTATAATAAATAATATTAATATAATAATAAAGCTTAGCAAGTATCAGTGATGATATTTGATAATTATGGAGGGGACCTTTTTTCATTTCAGAAAGTACTTTTTCGGTTGCGAGAGTACTTTTTAATAACATGATTAAATGAGCTTTTGTTTTGTTGCTGACGGAAATATATTTCAGTTTAATTATATAAAAAAATAACAAAAACAATAAACAAAGGATTTAAAAAAAATATATATTTGAGGATTTATTTCATATCCATGTAAATAAATAACAATATTTATATCATATACTTCATATCATTTATAATAAGTTTTATTATTTATACTTTTTATTTTTTATACATATTTATACTATTAATATAATTAAATATAATTTATTTCTATTATTTTAATGTATTAATAATGTTTAATGGATTTCTGGGACTATCCACGTTTATTTTTAAAATTTTTATTTCTATAATTGATTTTTTTTTTCTGTGTATTAACATAACGTGATTAGAGCTCAAAGTAATGAAATTACCCAAAAACCATTCATAATATTTAGAAAAAATATTCGGAACCTGGATTTGAAATTTAATTTAATAGCATTTTTAGGACAATCAAATATGTTGAAAAAAAGAAAAAATACAAAGTCAAGTTTGCGCACTTAGGCACTCCTAGTGCTTAAAGTAGACATAGTACTCATTTGAAAAAAAAAAGTTTGGTGAAAATATCAAGTGGCCATTTGTTTTTAATTACCAAAATATTTAAACAAATTTTTCGTTTTTAAGAGTAATTTACACTTCACTAAAATAGGTTTTTTTTAATTTCGTGCATTTTTTTTATCCTCAGTGTAAAAATATTCAAATCCCATTAAAAGTCTCATCGACTTAAAATTATTTATATTTCAGACAATACGGTCAGAGCCTAATTAATACAGTAATATTTAGTACCATCATATAGATTAAAAAAAAAATCAAAGGTAAATTTGCGCACTTAGGCATTCCCAGGGCTTAAAGAAGACATAACACTGATTAAATAAAGAAAGTTTGGTAGAAATATGGAGTGGCCTTTTTTTCCAAAATGTTTTGCAGAATTTGTCGTTTTTTAACCTTTATCTCTCTAAATTCCATTCTATAGCACCAACATTTTAAAAGCTTTGGTTTTGAATTTATAATATTTCCATAGAAAATTTCTTGGCCGTAATGTGTGCCGATTTTCAACTCTTTTCGATATTGGGATGTATTAAAAAAAATTGTGAAAATATGTAGCAACTAATTTCACGGACACAAATTTGGAAAACATAATTTTTTAGGCAAACTTTGACGATTTTGGGTATTTTATGTAGAAAGCGGAGGTAAGTAAAAAATTACTTATGAGTTAATTATATATTTTCTGATATTTTTTCATAATCGGAATGTAAAAATTAGATTTAGAGTTTTTTCCGTCTAGCTTGTACTGATTGCATCACTGTGCGACCTCGGGCGTGGCAGTTTCACTCTTTCACGTGTACAAATTAAGCTACACGCGCTTTTCTATTTCATTCCATTGAAATCTAGTTAAAAGGAATATTTTAAAGAAAATCCAAAATAATTTTTTTAATTTTGTATATTTTCTTTTACTACTAAAGGTTCGTCTTCCGGTCATCAATGTTTTGCTGCGCTCATCGTTGGTCTAGTGATCGGCTTTAGCATAACACAATTATTGGTATTTTCAACATTTACACGCCCGGCATGGTTGAAATCTCTATATTCTGAAAATTCACAATCCAAAATTATTGATCGTCACCACTTTGAAGATGAGATTGACGATGACGATGAAGTTCCAGAAAATCGCATACAAGAACATGCACATGCTCTAGACGACTCTACAGTTGCGCAAAAATTATACAAAGAGGTGCGTGTGCTCTGTTGGATTATGACAGGACCAAGAAATCACAAAAAAAAGGCAATACATGTAAAAAGAACTTGGGGCAAGCGATGCAATAAACTTTTATTTATGAGCTCAGTCGAGGATAAAGAGCTGGGTACAATTGCTCTCAACGTATCTGAAGGTAGAAATTGGTTATGGGGCAAGACAAAAGAGGCCTTTAAATATATTTACGAACATCACTTGGATGATTACGATTGGTTCTATAAGGCTGATGATGACACGTAAGCAATGGGAGAATTAATGTGCTGAAGTCGGGTCAGTTGATTTGCCATTATTTTTTGAGTTAGCACGACTCATATTAAATCAGTCAAATGTTCCAAAAAAAAAACTTTTAGTTACAAAAAAGCAGATATTGTATAAAAAAACATTGGCATTTGCACTTATGAAATTGTTCAAAAAATTATTAAAAGTACCGTTTCGGCCTTGGGCGCAAGCCAGATTCCATGTCAAACTCATTAGTTTTCTCAATTTAAAAATTTTATGTTAAAAAACTGCCTACATACCTATTTGCATTAAGATTTAATTTAATTTTTAGGTATGCCATTATGGAAAATATGCGATACCTTCTATATCCATATTCCACTGAAACACCAATCTATTTTGGAACAAAATTTAGAGTAATAGTGAGACCAAATGTAAGTAGAATTATTAATGTATTGTATGTATTCTCCTTTAACTCCTAGGAGGAGCATAGGGCCAATATGAAATCTCTCCATTTGTCACGATCCCTTGCGATGACTTTGATCTCTTGCCACGATTTTCCCGATTCTTGGATTTCCTTTTCCAACGACCTTTTCCAGTTGGTTTTGGGTCTACCACGTCCTCTACCGCCTTGTGGATTCCACTCAAGGGCCTGGCGACAAACTTCGCTGTGTGGTTTCCGGAGAGTGTGACCAATCCATCCCCATTTGCGCAGCTTGATCTCATTTGCTATAGCCTTCTGTTTGCATTTTTGATGTAGCTCGGCACTTGATATAGTGCGAGGCCACCAAACCTTTAGTATACGCCTTAAGCATTTGTTGACGAATACTTGCAGCTTGTTTGTTAGTTGTTCAGTAACAAGCCATGTTTCGCACCCATATAACAAAACCGATTTCACATTCGAATCAAAAAGGCGCACTCTCGTTTTGGTGGGTATAACGGATGAAGACCATATTTTGTTCAGTTGAGCAAACGCGCCTTTTGCTTTTGCTATTCTTGAGTTGATATCCTCTTTTGCTCCACCATCCATGGAGATAATGCTGTTTAAATACGTGAAGCTATCGACGTTTCCGATGTCATCACTGTAATGTATTAACAGAGACTAAATTCTGATTCTGTCGAATGAAAAACATTTTTGACGATGGGGAAAGGTTGAAAATTAATTTTAGACACAAAATTAGAGGTTACTTAGGGCCTTCCTAAATGATCGTTTTGCGCCCATTTTAAAAAAAATAATTTTTGATTGAAAACGTAAGATATGACTTTCTGGACTTAGTTGAAAATAAGACATACATGTATGTATGTTCATTAGGGATTTAATTTATTCGGCATTCTGGAATTATAGCATTTTTAATTTGACTTAGATTTGTTGCTAACAAATGCTGTTATATTAAAAAATTTATACATTTTCATAAAACTTTTTGTTTTTATTTTTAATACTCACTAGAGCTGCTGGGTAATTCGGACATATTTCTTTATGTAAAATAATGATTGTACACAAAATCAAACATCCGCGCGAATGTAAGACCTTTGGAAAAATTGTCTTTTTAGTTTATGCCTTTCATTAATCTATATTTGAACTTGCTTGATCAAGGGATGTGGATAGCAGAATATACTTAGAATCCGTTATTGTTTTTAAACTTATTTTATTTGTGTTGATTCCTTACAGGGTTACATGTCTGGTGGTGCTGGTTATGTTTTGAGTAAAGAAGCAGTACGTCGATTTGTCACCGTAGGTTTACCAAACCCTCAGTACTGTATCAAATCTCACGGTGGCTCTGAAGATGCTCGAATAGGAGAGTGTTTACAGAAAATAAATGTGACAGCGGGCGACTCAAGGGACTTCGATACACGTGGTCGATTTTTTCCATTTGGTCCTTCATCGCATTTGTTAGGAAAGCCGAATAAATCGTTTTGGTATTGGAGATATATCTTCTATAAGACCGATGAGGTTTGTAATAGGGAAATCCTTAATTTATACGTTCATAATGCTTTATTCATGTTATGTAGGGATTGGATTGTTGTTCAGATTATACAATATCATTTCATTATATTGAACCAAGTAGAATGTACTTTTTGGACTATCTGGTATATCACCTTAGACAATATGGAGTTGTTCGTTGGCCTGAAAAACTGCCAAAAAAACTAGAGAAAGGTGAAGTAATGCCAACACCGACTTCACCTCAAACTCCCATCAATGCATAAGTAGTATAACATATAAAAATGAATATTATTAAAAAAGCTTTTGATCGCATAGCGTACATACATATGTATACTTAAGATTGTACAATGTAATTTTAATAAATGTAAGATAATTTTTCTCAAATTTAAGATCAAATTAGTTAGAAGCGCACATAATTATATGTCTGTGCAAAGATAGCAAAACATGACACGTCCGATTTTTTTCGTAATAGATATTTTTCTTTATATAGTCAGTTCACAGTAAGATCTACGAATTGGCAAAATTATATACCACTATGCTTTCTTATTCCAAAAAAAAAAAAAAAGATAAGATAGAGTGTAATATGACGGATTCTTGTGATTTTTTTCGACAAATTAATATTAAAATTCCGTCTTCTGAAAAATTTATAAAAACGTCAAATTTGATAGAGAGAGTTTATGTTTGAGAGAAAATAGATAGGAGTTTGACACTATTAGCAGGGGATCCCAATAGGGCGATACCTTTCACCCTTTTAAGTATCACCATATATTAGCCCTCCTTATAGTGGCGCGAGAGTACGGCAGCCGGTCAGAATAAATCGATGGGTAGATTTACTCGAGCACGTCAGATAAAGGTATGGTGGGTTAATTATATGCTAAAAAGTGTTCATTTCACTAATCTGACGATTCGGGCGTGTCAAAAGGTTGGAAGTAACTAAGTAACTGTATCTTAGAAACTAAATGGTTCTATCTCCTAAAAGTAAAAGTAAGTTTTATTTAGTCTATTTACTGAAGATTTACATAGTCGGCTATTATTTTTTCTTAAACGGGAAAGCCATTAGCAAGGTTGTGGTGACAGGAGTTCAAAATTTCATTTGGGAAAGCGCGTTAAAAAGTATAGTAGTCATTGCGCAATAGCACCAAGAAACTAGAATCTATCAAGTGATTCCCGCCATTTTCTTTTAAAGGCTAAGTTTGGCCGTGAGTTTTGGAATCTTGAGAAGGAGTAATTTTTTGCGTTTCGCACTTGGGCGAAATCCTTCATCACAGGCTGGGCGGGTAGCTTGAAGAGCAGTTAACATCTTCACCTCTCTCTTTGTGTGTGGAATGTAGGTGGAATACCTTTGTGGATTTTATTTTTTTCGTTATTTCCCTTCCGCTGCAGGTTCAGTACGACGGGATGATGATCGCCTGAAACGTGAGCTAGCTGGTGTCAGCCGTACTGAGCATGATGGCATATGAGGACTTAACACAATAGGCCCTTTAAAGATATCGCACAAAAAAAAATTGTTTTCATTAAGTGTGGGTGGTATACAACTTTGCAAAAAATCTCAGTATTGAGTTTCCAGAAGAGTGGACCGATGAGCAGTTGGCAGGCATGGATTGGTACAAAAAATTCATGCTTGGCAAAAAAGCAAAGTCAACAAGGGCTAGAAATTACGTCACCTAGCCGGCTTAAGAAGTCTGCAAAACAATTGATCTGGCATTGACGCCGAAGACAATCAAGTCTGGTTTCAGGGCAACGGGCATGATGCCATTTGATTCAGACGTTTTCAGTGACGATGATTTTGTTGAAGTCGTTGAGCAGAATTTTTGTGACTCAATGTTTCCAAAATAAATAAATTTTGCTTTCTTCTCCATTTGATTGCGTTCAACTTCTTTTTTTCCCATTTTTAGCCGATTTTGTAAGGATGCCCACATCCGACCCAAATATTTTTTTTTGCCCAAAATGATCACTTCACTATTTTTTTGATATAATTTTTCCAAAAAAAATCAATTTACTTTCCTCTCCAGTAGCAAGCTAAAGTTTCTAGCTTTCCATTGATACTTATACTTATATCTGCATAATATCCAAACATTTGGTCAAAAGTTATGAGTCCAAAACAGAAAGGTGCCCACACCTGACACCATTCCCCTATATACAATTTTATCTCGTATAAGAAGAGAAGGTATAATATATAAATGTAAATTATCAATAAGTCTCTTGGTCGCATTTGGTATGTATGTGAAATATAAGATTCTGCAATGTTAACTAAATAAATGTAAGTTAATTTTTCTAAATCAAATTTAAAAATTAAAAACTCACATAATTGCAGATGCAACGGCACCAAGCTACGCCAGCAACTACTTGACGCACTTAGTAAAAGACAAATTTTACGAAATGCAAAACCACTTGCGATAATTAGCGGAAATACTTATAATACAGTCATTTGGGAGGATAAAATGCAAATAATTCGCTAACGTCTACTTCTAGAGAAAAATTCTAATCGACAATTTAGTAGCTTACAAAATTTCCAATTAGTATTATTTTCGAACGACCTGTATTTTAGGAGATATCCTTATTAAAATATGGAAAAAATTATTCAATTGTGCAATCATGTGTTGATGTATCGTATACACCCTGTATACGAGTTTTTCTCAGAGAATCAACAAAATGTATTTTCATATTTGTATAATGTATCAGTATTATTTGAGCTATTGTAAGGTGAAGATGTGATTTTATTGTGTGCTTTATTATGTGCTTTTGTGTGCTGTGAATAAATGTGGTTTTTTGGACAAAGTTCCTTTTTCCACAATAATTTTTGTATTTTTATTCCGCTGGCTATCGAAGGTTTAAACATTGGTCATTCGAGCGGATAAATTAAAAAAAAAATAGATTTGCTGGCGAAGTGCGAAATTTCTAGAAGTAAATTCTAGAAAAATCGTTGAATATTGCGAAATTTCATTGTAGATGTATGCGTAGCGTCATATTTAATTTCTTATATTAAATATGTATATGTGAGTTTGGCATGAGAGGAATTGTTAATGAGAAGAACGCTGTACTGAAGAGAACATCACTTACTTGTGTGGCTGTGCAGAGAGAGAAGGGGAAGTATACTAGCGCTGTGATGTCAGAAAAAATGAGCGAGCAAGTGCGATTCGACGTTTTAGTTAATTATAAATATTAACTTTATTTCTGCAAAATGCATAAAACAATAATAATTTGTGAGTATTATATTTTATAAAGTGCTATTGTGAGTGTTTTATTGAAGTCACTGTGAGTGTCTTGAGCAATGTCGACGACAGTGCGGCGTCAATGTGAGAAATTTTGCGGCTTTTTTGTTTTGATTTGTTAGCCTTTTTTGCGATCTATTTTTTGCGTTTATGCTAAGAACTGTGAAGTGTAGAGCTAGGGCATAGTGCGTGATAATAATGTTGTAAAGAGTTTACAATTTTATAATAGATTCTGTGACAAATATTGTGCATTTAGTTTTTGATAAATAATTACAAAAGCGACATGAGCAAATTGCTTTGAGTGCGTGTGTGCGTTTTGCTTGCAGCATCATAGTTGTGAGTGTGAGTGCATAGAAATTGAGAGTGCGTGTACTGTTTTTCGTATGCGTAAAAGGGCTTTTATTTTTTTATTTTACTTTCTCTTTCTTTTGCGGCTTATGTGTAGAACAGAAAGAAGAGAATTGCAGGCAAATGTGAGGTAGCGTCTTTTCGTGCGTTTTTTTGTTTTATACAAATACATTGTTTGTTTATTAGGGTGTATGGAATTGATCAAATGCGTTGATCATGTTTCTGTTACAGTGAGGCAGCGGCTTCATATGCGTTTTTCACACTCACAGATTCTTAGCAAGTAGTAACATGCATGTTATGAAAATAGGTAGAGCATATTGGTCATTTTTGGGTATCGTCACCTATATTCAAAGAGAGTAAATTGTGCAAGAGCAAGATGACCAAGAGCAAATGGTACCAAGAGCTATAGTGCAAATTAGTTCATGTCAAATTGATATGGGCTTGTATGTGTGCAATAAAAGTATATGTAATAAGACGTTTCAAAGAGCGAAACGCAATAGAGCAAGAGAGTTTGTATCGTATATGATGCGAACTCAAATGAGTTTGTGTGCGAGACAAAGGCAATCACTCACAGTGGCACATAGGCACAAAATATTACATAAAACTCACAATGATGGTAAAGGTTTTGGCACTTTATATAAAATTAAAGGAATAGGATAAATTTATACAGGCATTATTTTTCCTTTTTATTATTTTTATTATTCTTGCATTAGATATCAAAATAGATAAGGACATCAATTAAATTTTCGACAAAGGTAATCGATTGTTCGAGAAACTTTTTCTGCGTTAACACAAATTAAGAGAGCGCTTTCAGCTCAATAGTTACTACATATGGCGAATATTGCATTGGGAAATAGTGATAGTGAGAGACAGCGCGTCAATGGGAGCATAACAGAGCGGCAGGCTTTGTTATAACTAGAGAGAGCAGAATCCTAGAGGGCAATTTGCTGCATGTAATGTGTGAGATCAATCGAGAAATTTGCCAAATGCGCGCAGTGCTGCGGTGAAAATTATAGCCAGTATGTGCCGTGGAGCTGCACAACAGTGTGCTTTGTCTGCACAAATCTATAGAGAAAGGTGTTGCTAATATGCAGCTTACAACCAAACGGAAAAATTAGTCAAATATCTGGCTAAGGGATGGATCTAAAAACCAAAATTTTCTAAAATGAACGCCATTTAATACAAAAAAGAACTAGGCATGATGCTGAAATGTTCTCCGAGTGTTACAATAATTATTTAAATTTTTTATTATTTAAATGTATTTATTTATTATTTTTCTTCTTCTGATAGCAAAGGGTAGAACGGTCAGAGCGATGAGTTTGCACGATGAGAATAGAGCTACGGTTTTATTATCGCATTTGGAGAAATTATTTTTGAGCAAGAGCAAATACAGGAGGCGAATATGGCTTCTGTAGAGTGCGCTAATAAGGGACATTTAGATGAGATATTGCTGCGTCTTTGGCAACTAGATCAAGTTGCTGAGCTAAAACTTTTGAGATCAGAAGAAAAACTAATATCCAAAGACAATTTTTGTAAACATATTCTAGAGATAGTTTAGGGCTTTTTGAAGTAACGATTTCTTTAAAAAAGATTATTTGTATTTAAATGGTTAAATGTTTTAAGAAAAGCGATTAGAGAAAGATTGTGCATTGAAGCAAAATACTTATATTGCTTTTATGAAAATATGGCGAGCTTAAGCATTTGAGAAAAGACACTGGTAGAGCAGAGCAAGGTAATTTTTAACTGCGTCATGAAATAAAATTTAGAGTTGTCTTTGTTGTAAACGGTTCGACTGAAACAGGCGTTCCTTTGAATCAAAGCAATTGTTTGATAAGATGTAGAAAAACCTTTTTCATTTAATTATGCGTTTTAGAAGGCATATAATTGCGATTTATGCTGATATTAAGATAATGTTAAGGTCGACACATTTCATAAATATTGGTTAACAGTTATGACATATGGTATGACATCATCTACACAGAGCGCAGTAGGAGCTTTGATTCAATATGCAAGAGGGGCCGAAGAGGAATTCTTTTTGGCTACTGATATAATACAGCAAGATTTTTAAATGCATGATTGTGCAACGGGTGCATATACGGAGATATAAGCGCTTACTTAAGGGATATGCTCATTGCCTTTTTTGAAGAGCAGTGATTTTGAGCCTTTTATATGAAAAATTAGTAGGAATTATGCAAAAATGTTCATTATGAGATAGAATAGCGCTGGAGAAAGAATTTGCTATTTTGAAAATTTCATAATTAGCAGGTGGATTGCGGGCACAAAGGTGCAGATACATGGTTTTGCGATGCATCATATATGGTGCAGTGATTTATGTGACAATGGAGCAAAGCATATAAGTTTCAGCGAATTTTTATATATCAAAAGCGCGTGCAACACTGTAGGTAGGTAATGGAAACAGTGTCAAGATAAGAGTGTTTGGCGCAAGATTATTGGGTCAACTTCTGACCAAAGTGCTGGAGGAAATAGGCTGGGCAGGTTGTGAATACTTCCTGCGGTGCGATTCACAAGTGGTATAATAAAACCATAATTTAATACGGATAATTTATTGAGCCGAGGTTTGTCTTCAAAAGAGATAGTCGATTATGAAAAGTATTTGTATGCTCCAAAAGAGTGGAGTAAATTTTAGAATTTCTGGTCAGAAAGTATGTAGGCTGAATTGAATGTGCTCAGCATTATATTAAAATATGATCATATGCATGCAAATATATATTCCGGCAATCGGCTGGGCTGTCAGATTGGAGAATGCGCACAGCTTGGAGAATGTTATAGATATTTTAGCATTTGTGCTAAAATTTATCGATGGAGCCAGGCATAAAGCTAATGAGTGACAGTCGTAGCGCAATGGAAAACAGGTGCTTGCCCTTCGAGAGAAAGAATAATTGAAGTTCTTCTGAAATAAGAAAAAGAGAAAGACTTTGCGAAATGAATGCTTGTGCTAAAGAAAAGATAACATGTGCAGCATGGGATCTCAATTGAATTCTTGAATTCCATTTTAAATAATAAGAGTGGGCAGCAGAAAAGCAGGGCTGATGTGCCTAATGAGATAAGGCATTCGATGAGAGTTAAAAATGGTTCGCATATTTTTGATTATTGCCAATCTTCATAGAGCGACAATGCACGGTGCTGTGTAAGTACTGATGCAATTTGCGAGACAGAAGTTTTGGAGAACGTGATTATGGAGCAAAATGTAATTTGTGCGCGATATATTGCAAAATGTGAGAAAAATTAATGTCTGCATTGCAAGAAGATAATACAGTAAGAATTAGTAAACCTTTCTTACATACAGGTTAAGATAATGCTGGTAAATTTTGTCATTAAATGGTTGTTTAAGTAGGTGGTATTTAATAAAAAATGTTAGGTAGCTAATGTTGCTTGTTTAAAGACACGAGCAGTGTACATTGATATTATGACAGATTTAACTTATTTATCTTTAATTGCTTGCTATGAGCGTTTTATTTGCAGACGAAGGCGTTGTGACCGAATTTGCAGCGATAATGGTACATCTTTTGTTGGTGCGAATAAAGAGCTGAAAATGGTATGTGAGAAGTGTCAAGGGCGAGAAGTGTATTATCACTTAAGCATCAAGAGCGAAGTATTTCCCCCAGCACAATGGTCTCTGGGAAAGATCTGTAAAGCTGTCTATATCAGTTGTGATACAAACGCCAACAAATCGATTGAAGCGACCCGTGCAGGAAATCTGTGTTTTGTCTATCGAAACTGCAGATGAGCCAATTGAACAAATTAGTTGAGATGGGCATCGCTATTAAAAACCTGCCGGTTTTTGCGGGCACTGTATCGTATACACCCTGTATACGAGTTTTTCTCAGAGAATCAACAAAATGTATTTTCATATTTGTATAATGTATCAGTATTATTTGAGCTATTGTAAGGTGAAGATGTGATTTTATTGTGTGCTTTATTATGTGCTTTTGTGTGCTGTGAATAAATGTGGTTTTTTGGACAAAGTTCCCTTTTCCACAATAATTGTTGTATTTTTATTCCGCTGGCTATCGAAGGTTTAAACAGTTGATTTTCAAATTGTGATAACTCATGAGCGGAGAGTTGGAGCTTAGAAAACGAAATACCTATTTATAGAAAATTGCTTGCTTTGCAAATCGCATATTTTTTTTCGTACGACTTATAGTTAATGAGATATTTTTCGACTATCCTACAATTTAGAAAAAAACCGTTTTTTTTTTTGTTCTAGAGTTTTTTTTAACTGAAAATAAAAACTTATTTCGTAGATTTGTTATAATTTGCATGAAAACCTGGCGTGTTGTCACGAAAATATCTCGTATAATTACGGTGACCATTCATTTGAAATTTGAATACAGAGCACAAAAAAAAAATATCAATAAATTTTTATTGCTTGAGATCAATTTGTGGTTACTTTTCTTTGCATTTCTATATACGTATATATTAGGGTGGGCCCATTTGAAAACTGATCTCGGCTACCCCCCTATGTGAAAGTTCATTCAATTCTATGAATATTTGCCCAAGGAACTATACCTCTGCGTTCAACTTTAGTTCGGCGCATTTTTGATTGAAAATTGTACCTTTCATCAATATCTTTTTATACCCTACACCCAGGGTATATTCACTTTGTCCTTTCGTTTATAACTCAGATAAGGAGGCGTGGCAGATATGGAAAAGTATATATATTCTTGATCAGCGTCACCTCCTGAGTCGATATAGCCATGTCCGTCTGTCTGGCTGGCTGTGTGTGGAAATACACTTTTTGGGAAAACTGAGCAAGATATTTCAATGAAAATTGGTACACTGCCTCCGTCACCAAAGATAGCTCGGGGGATTGAAAATGAGCGAAATCGGTCAACGGACACGCCTACCGCCCATACAAAAAATATATTCAAAATGCAATTTTTCACGACAATGCAACCAAAATACGCATAAATACTAAGAATTGCAAGCGAAAGCTCTGAGAAAAAACTGAGCAAATTCGGACAAGAGGGCGTGGCACCTCCCGTATAAGCAAAAGCTTCAAAACGCTATACTGAAAGCGTTTTATTAGATATTAGAACCAAATTTGACTCAGACACTAAGAATCATAAATGAAAGCTCTCAACAAAGATTGGGTGAAATCCGACAAGGGGGCGTGGCACCTCCCATATGAGCAAAAGTTTGAAAATGCTATACGGAAAGAGTTTTTTGAGATAATCCAACCATACTTCACTAGTGAAGAGCAAAATTAGTCTTGGTCTTGCGTCTTGTTCTTGGTCTTGGTAATCTTGCTAATTTTGAAAAATCCATGTAGTAATATGAATCGTTTATAATAAATCGGTTATTTGACCGATATAAATTTTTTGGAATAAATATGATCAATTTTACGCTATCAAGTACACTTTTCGTAAAAACCGAACCCAATTTTATTGATTACTGACAGAATACCAGCCAAAACATATTATGATATTACTTTTGTTTCTATGAGAATTTTGAAAATTAAGCATAAAAATAAATATTAAACGCAAGGTAAAATTTTCAATTGAAAATGCGCCGAACTAAAGTTAAACGTAGAGGTATGGTTCATTGGGCAAATATTCATAGAATTGAATGAACTTTCACATAGGGGGGTAGCCGAGGTCGATAAAATTTCCTCCATACAATTTGGCCCACCCTAGTATATATGTACTTTAGTGTGGGTCAATTTCCCCACTACCAACCGTCTACCGGAAACGTAATCTACGAAAAATTCTTATAAAAAAAAAATTCCAGTAACCTATGGGTCTAAGGTCTATATCGAGATCCCTTTTTTGACGAGAAATTTTTTCTACGATATTCTGAACTATAAAATAACTCCTTTAAAAAACACTGGTGTATAATAAAAAAAACATGTGTATGTACACTGGTCGGCATAATTAGTTTGACTAAAAATTTTTAGCATATTTTAGACTCTTACACATAACCATTTGCATTTCAAGAAAAGCTGCATGATATATGTATATCTTCCATAGATGGCTTTATTTTTAAATAGCGTACATTTTTCTATTTTAATTTTTTAATAAACAAAAATAAAAATGAGCCAGATGTAAAAATGTGCGGTGGCACAAATATTTTGACGTCAACTTCGCATAATCACTGGTTTTCAGAAAAAATTTAATTCAAACGATATTGTCTTTTAAACGACGGACTAGCCGTTCTCTCTACAGATCAGTCCCAGTGAAGTCATACCTAAAAAAACTGTTTTTTACGAATGCGGCAACACTGCACGAGCGAAAAAAATGTTGACATTTTTTAGCTCAACATACTCCAAGTAATTGAAATAAATTTAAATCGTTCGAATCTCAATTTTTTCTGTAAAACAGTGATAACGTGATGTTGAAATAATAATTATGGCACAAAAAATTCGTTGTTTTTTTGCATTCTAATCAGCAGGAAAATAATGCAAACAATAAAAGACAAAGGATTTTGTGTGTATATAGCTCTAAGTACGATCTTTCTTTTGAGCATAATTTTCCCACCGTTAATGGACAGTTTTAAGCAATGCAATATTCGAAAGTCAGGAATAGATTTTGTAAAAATATATTTCCCGATCAGTGTATATGAATCATTGGTTTTATCAGCTTTCTGAATCTGCTTTCATCATGAACGATTTTTAGTATTCAGGGCGATTTTTTAACAGGTTTTGTTGGAAAGTGGTCCTGAAAAGCTTTTGTTGCAATAAAACTTTTTGATCAAAAAAAAAAAAAAAAAAACTAGCAAGGGTGTTACCTTTGGCCTGGCCAAACATTAAATACCCTACACAGCAGTATTTTGAAAATTTTGCTAATATGGGAGGTGCCACGCCCTCCGAATTCACCCAGTTTTTTCTCAGAGTTTGCATTTATAGTTCTTAGTATTTAAGTGAAATTTGGTTGGATTATCAAAAAAAATGTTTTCAGAATAGCGTTTTGAAGCTTTTGCTTATATGGGAGGAGCCACGCCCTCTTGTCCGATTTTGTCCAGTTTTTGCTTAAAGCTTGCATTTATAGTTTTTAGTGTCCGAGTCAAATCTAGTTCGATTATCTCAAAAAACGCTTTCTGTACAGCGTTTTGAAGCTTTTGCTTATATGAGAGGTGCCACGCCCTCTTGTCCGAATTCGACCAGTATTTTGTCAGAGCTTGCGCTGACAATTCGTAGTATTTATGTGTATTTTGGTTGCGTTGTTGAGAAAAATACTCAAAAATTTGCATTTTGAAGATATTTTTTTAATGGCGGTAGGCGTGTCCGTTGACCGATTTCGCTCATTTTCAATCCCCCGAGCTAACTTTGACGACGGAGGCTGTGTACCAAACTTCATTGAATTATCTTGCTTAGTTTTCCCAAAAAATGTATTTCCACACACAGCCGTTACCCAGCGAGCCACCCAGCCAGCCAGCCAGCCAGCCAGCCAGCCAGACAGACGGACATGGCTATATCGACTCAGGAGGTGACGCTGATCAAGAATATATATACTTTTCCATATCTGCCGCGCCTCCTTCTCTGCGTTACAAACGGAAGGACAAAGTGAATATACCCTGGGTGTAGGGTATAATAAGAGCCATCAATTTTTTTACTTGAAATCACTTTATTTTGGTATTTTTAAAGCCAATATAAAAAATATTCATCGAGATCACTGCCGCATAAAAAGTTATTCACGCTCAAAGGTTACGAAAATACAGTAGCGGCGCTTGACCAAATGAAGACGTCGCACTATGGTTTTTTTTGGACTAAAAAGTGCCCACAAAAATAATTCACTACAAGGACCCTTTTTTTAAAAAAAAATCAAATGCAAAATTAAAGGTTATACATTGAGCTATCTGAAAAGATGCCCGCTTTTTCTAGCATTTGATCCACAAATTAGGGACAGAGGTCGAAATCTCATAAATTTTGAAAAAAACGGTTTTTCTGTTTAAAAATGCTAGTCGCATTAAACGCAGGAGTGATATATGAATAAATTTATATGCATTCAATCAAATCAATTAAGATGAAATCAACTCAAAGTGAAAATGGGCGGTGCCACGCCCCATAAACAAATTCGTCATATTCGTCATATCTCTGAAACTATTGGACGCAGATAAATAAGATTCGGTATATTTATAACAGGCACAGAGAGAAATAATATCCACTAAGAAAGTAGGCGGTGCCACGCCCTACAAATATAAAATTTATCATATCTCCGAAAATATCTGAGCTACAGTAATGAATATTGGTATATATATAAAAATTAGTAGGTCAAATAATATTTGCTGAAAAAAAAGGCGGTACCACACCCAACAATGAACATATCCTTATTAATTGCCACTCTGTTCTACAGGAATCAAGTTCATTCATGTAGCTCTTCCTATGGGCGTGGCTCCACATATTTTTTCAGCAGACATTATTTGTCTTGATGACTCTTGTATATAAACCGAATTTCATCCACATGGGTCAAATAGTTTCGAAGATATGGTGTGTTTTATATTTTTGGGGCGTGGCACCGCCCACTTTTCTTATATATATTATTTCTCTCTGTGCCTATTACAAACATGCCGAGTCTCATCTATCTGCGACTAATAGTTTCGGAGATATCAGGAATTTGTTTTTGGGGCGTGGCACCGCCCATTTTTATAATGAGTTAATTTTTTCTTGCTTTATTTCATTGAATGCATAAAAATTTATTCATATATCACTCCTGCGTTTAATGCGACTAGCATTTTTAAACAGAAAAACTGTTTTTTTCAAAATTTATGAGATTTCGACCTCTGTCCCTAATTAGTGGATCAAATGCTAGAAAAAGCGGGCATCTTTTCAGATAGCTCAATGTATAACCTTTAATTTTGCATTTGATTTTTTTTAAAAAAAAGGGTCCTTGTAGTGAATTATTTTTGTGGGCACTTTTTAGTCCAAAAAAAACCATAGTGCGTCGGCTTTGCGAGGACTCTCTGTGAACGATGAATAAACAGAAATAACTTGGGGACTCCTTGCGTCTACCGCGCGGTATCGCCTGGCTTTCATAAACTATCCAACTCTGGATAAATACATACTACTCACGTGTACGAAAATTAATGAAGGAAAACACCTCAAGTGTCCCAGTTCAAAAAGTTTAATGTTACCGATTTTGCTCATTATTTGACATTATTGAAGTACCGGTGAATGTTATGAATACACTATGCAACAGCCAAATCTCCCAGTGAATGCCATTATCCATTTCATATGTAAAATGGGCTGCTGATTCCGAAAATCGCATTATTTTTTTCGTGTCGTTTTCGATGGGGGTCAAAATGACCCACTTTTAAGGGTCTAAGAGGGTTAAAATTGTCTACAAAAATATTCCTCGTAATATCCTGCATAAGTTTACTGAACACATAATACACCTCAAATGTAAGGATCATATAGTTAAATTCATCGATTTAACACAAGAATGCGCTATTTTGGTATTTTTCATGTACAGTGGATTAAAAAACTTCAAAAATCGATTAAAAAAAAATCTGACGTGCTGGAGAAAAACGACGAGACACGGGTATTTTTTTTAAACGCCTACTTTAAGAATTTTTTGGATTTTCTCATGTGTTTTACAAAAAGTTTTAA
Source organism: Calliopum simillimum (assembly GCA_951812925.1). Taxonomy (NCBI): domain Eukaryota; kingdom Metazoa; phylum Arthropoda; class Insecta; order Diptera; family Lauxaniidae; genus Calliopum; species Calliopum simillimum. Next base: position 86,269,664 of record OX638369.1, on the reverse strand, counting down.
TTATCGAACAGTTTATTACAAAAAAAACGAAAAAAATAGGGAAAAACGCATTTTGGTAACTTTTCAATGAATTGTATACAACTTTTGCATTTTTCCATCGATTTTTTAAAGTGGTATCTTATTTTCTTCACAAATATATAGTCTATGGTACAAAAAAAAAAAAAAAAAAATTTAAAAAAGTTATTTCTTGTATAAATCTGCAGTCGATTTTGAATTTTTCTGAATTTTTTCGAAAAAAAAACAAATGTTTTTTTTAGAAATCAATTTATTTCGCCGAAACTAACAAACCAATCAAAAAGTGATGTGAATATCATTTGTAAATAATTTAATTACCTTTAATATGACATATAATACGTTTGAATACAAACATTGGTTCTTGAGATATTTTTATTTAAATGGAATCTTTTTTTTTTTTTGGTCCGAAAACCGAAAATGACCGATATCTCGAAAACGAAATAAAAAAAAAAATAATGCGATTCTCGGAATCAGCAGTCCATTTTATATATAAAATGAATAATGGCATTCCCTGGGGAAAAAATTTTTACTCATTTGTTGAGAAGTGATATTTTTTCCTAATGTTATTTGTTGTTAAGATACAGGGTCTTGAAATTGGCGATTTTTGTAATTTTGTTGATATGAAATAAAGCGATTCCAATTAAGAAATTGCGGACTCTAATTTAAAAAAAAAAAAACTACGAAAAATTCATTCAAGATAAAAACAGATTCAGAAAGTTGACAAAACCAATGATATTTTTTTTTTAAATGAAACAAACATAAGTGTTTGCTAAAGAAGTCTTCTTAATATAAATATGTTGTAAAGCAATCTACATGCTAAAAATCGGGGGCTCGATATTGATTTTAGACCAATGGCTAAGCTAATTGGTTAAATTTTCTTAAAATTTTCATTTTTCATTTCAAATCAAGTGTTTGTGTGAAATCTTTACATACATACACGTAGGCAACAATATTTCGATTATGCTTCTTGTTCATTATTTGGTTTTTTGGTGGAAATCACTCCACTACTACTACTTGAATGTTTGGAACTCTTACACAATATGTGCGTTATTAGTTGAATTTATCCGTATCCAAATTAAATAAATTCGATTTACCGTATGATTTCGACTCGCATGAATTTTAATTTGATTTGGTTATTAACCCTTTCATCCCATAATTATTTCTAGCTGTGGGAAATATATCTGTGGACTTTTGATAAAACAACCTAAGTCGAGATAAGACAATTCTCCAGGATTTTAGTCCTAAATATAAAATTTAAATACGCTTCTATTAGTATAACCGCCATGTCTCTATAATTTCTTGTTCCAGAGATGTAAGGGTGTCCCATAGTTCACGCAAGATTTGAAGTGTTACGAACCAATAGAAAAAAATAATTTGACAGTTGACACTTTAAGATAAGTAAAAATGTATGGAAGGAGGTGATTCAACGCTGCATCAACGAAATTGAGCCACATTATTGAAAAGTAGTTAATCAGTTTTAAGCCTCCACTGAAAAGTTGCCAATTTCGAGTTAGGTTGTTTTGTCACAGATATGAACAGTGTAATTTTACGTTGGTCTAGCTAAATTTAAAATAATTTTCAAGTTTTATCAAAATCGGTTCTCTGGACCTGTTTTTAGCAGTATGTTGCGTATGTATGTTGCAACATCAGTAAATAAAAAATTCCACAGAAATCAATCGCTTTTTATTTCCAAAAAAATTAATTAATGACATTATTTAGCAATATAGTTTTCACAAAAATTGCAAAAAACGCATAAAAGTAATAAATAAAAGCATTTGCAAAACTTCACTTCAACAAAAAAAATTACTCCAACATTTTCACTTTTACATTAACTTTTACATTTCCCTCTGCTTTCTTTCATAAATACTTACAAACTCTTACTGAGGTAAATAAATGAAAGGAGAATAAGACAAAGAATTAAAAAACATCGGTTGCACACTATTTTGCATGAAAAGAACGCAGTAATGGACCCTCAAAGTTAGAAAAACTTATATGCAACATTGGGGATGAAAGGGTTAAAATTTAGTGCATGAAATGTGAAATTTTTTAAGATAATGACCACGTTGAATGTACTGTATGAAAATAGAGCTCATTGATTTTAGAAGACTTTTCATATTGCACTGGTGTGGGCATTAAATCTGTTTGGGGCGGCCATACAGCTTAAAGAAGCGGCATATAGTTCGCCTGCTAAATCTTGTGAGTTAAAAAACATTGGATAAAACCAATAGCGAATCAAAAAAAGTTTACATTAATATTTGCATAGTTGCATAAGTATATGTTTATAGAATGTTTTATAAAGCGTCGGATAAATAAAAAATTATCTGCTCCACCGGAATATATAGTACTCGTATATGCTACATCGGTTATTAATTATTGTCCTTTTGTATCGTTATAATTAGGCATGTCCTAGAATCCAATCTGTATCGGAATTGGGTTTAAATCTGAAAAAAAATTTGGTGTCATGCATTCCGATTTTGTCGATTTCATGTTCGAATTGGTTATCTGTTTCGGGTGTCGCAGATACAGGTTTTATCGGCTTACCTCTCTGTAATAAGCCGGTACCTGGCGCAATTTCTCTTTTTGATGGTGGCTATACTTGAAGCCAGAACTACTGGCGCAAATTTGTATGGAGTTACTTTATTTCAGGCATTGCATTCCTGCAAGGCGGGCGGCACGGTTGAGCCAAGACTGAACATACTTTCTATATTCAGTAGGATTTTAGTTTAAAGTGTTCAGCAACTGGATATTTCGTATTCTGCTTTTGATCGCTAAAACTGCAAGCACAGCGTCTATTGGACATCCGCTGCGCTTTATCGTTGCTTTCTAATTTCTTTACGTTTTGTAGCAATGCAGCATAATTCCATTTTTTGATTTTATTTTACTAGCGCGATAACTATTTCTTAAGAATTTTGGATTTGCTTTTTATTTTGTATCGACGTGATTACTTACATAGGTATGAAATTCGTCTTCCGGTAGCTGTTTGAAATCTGCCTTAACGACTGTTTCATTACGTAACGGTCAAATTTAGTCAGGAAGTCTTCATATAAAATTCGAGCTTGCTTTAAGCCAGCAACTGCTTTTCTTCGGAGCGATCTGGTACTTTTTGAGCTCTGCCGGTCTTCAGTTTGCTATTCTTCTTTAATCTTTGTATAGTAGATTTCGAGGCATATGTCCTTACAGCATTCTCTCGTACTGAAGTGTCGGACTTCTGCTTAAAAAATTGCATTACTATTTTCACCAATTTTCCGTCTAAGCCAGGTTTTAATTTGTACGATAAGTAGACCCCTTCTGTAATTCAAAATAACCCTTTGGACAGCGATTTTTGATGCATCGTGTTATTCATTAAATGTGCTGCAACTCCAAAGCTCATTTCTTTTCATTTTTAGTTCAATGAATAAAAAAAATCACAAATGTTTTTAAATTTTCTTTTAAAAGTTCAATCAGAATTTATTTTAAATTTTGTCAGCTTTTTTGACAGTTTATTTCACAAACAGCTAAATCGAATATCGGTTAACATATGAAAGATATTGTAATTTTTATTGTTTTTTTTTTTTTTTTGGAACAGAAAATGATATTTGCTACCAAAGAAGCATGGATCAGATGACATTTTTGGTTTGAACTTATCGTTCAATGTGTTTATATAAAACAAGCGTAGATCAAAAGTGGCTCGGAGGGTCCCGAAACATGTAACGCAAACCAGCCATCAAAAAGTTTTCTGTTGTTCTTTTATGCAATTTGCCTTGTTATTGTAATTTTGTTGGTGTTTTACATAAACACATTTGACAGTAGTTAGGTTAGGGTGGCGGTAATCGCGTAAGCAAAAAAACCTCACATAGACCAACTAGGTCCATAGCGTTACACACACACATTTGACAGTAAGTTCAAATCAAAAATTTAATCTGATCCGTGCTTGGTTGGTAGTAAATAATATGAAAGATAGTTGGATAAAATAATAATTAGCAAATGAACATTTACATATGCTCAGATGCTCTGTTTGGTGAGCAGATAATTTCCAAGTTATCCTTAATCCCTAGAATATAAATACATTTACTTTTCAGATAATGTAAGCAATTGTAAACTGCAACAGTTGGACTCAAATAAAGATATTTGCATCTATAACTTTCGATTAATTTATTACACCAATGGCTACTGGCGCTCGTAAAGCTGTTACATTTGAAGGTAAGCCTTAAGAAGTTATATGATTTTTGTAAAATCTCTCTTTAGTACACAACAAATAGTTTGGGTGTAAAATTCAAAGCAAATTGGAATGAACATAAATCCACATCAAACTTTGTATAAAATCTATGCTTCAATTTGGTATATACAAACCGTTTATTTAAACTATTTTGGTTTAAATTTTATAGTATCTATGCATAAAAATCTTTTATATAAAAGTATTATAAACCATTTTATATAAAATTCATATTATACCCATATAAACCAATCTACTTACACAGTATAAATTCCACAATTAAAAAGTTTCATTCAACTTACAATAATTACATATATTAATTTTAGGAGAAACAAATTTCATAACTTAAGATATTTCCAATTACATACATACAGTCTGTTAAATAAGAGCGTGGTCATTGTTGTGAGAAAATGAAAATACCCATTGCGAAAATTCTTTTTAATATTGATTTCTTTGATCGAAAACTTCAATGCAAATACATTAATAGCAGGTCCAATCACCCCCAGCATCAATTATAGCTTGACATCTTCGCGACATACTTTGAACAAGATTTTGCGCATACTCTTCTGAAAACGACCTCCAAATTTTGTGAATGCGTCGAACCAGCTGTTTCAAGTTGCAGAGTCGGTTTTTCTGAAGCTTCATCTTCATTTACGCCCAAACGTTTTCAATTGGATTGGCATCGGGCGACTGAGACGGCCAATCCAAAGTCACGACACCATTTTGTCTTTGGCCCATTCAAGACGTTTTTGGACATGTTTTTCACTGAGCATCGGTTTTTGCAAAGTACTTCGGTATTTCACACTATTTGCAATCAAATGATTACGAATAGTTCCGTGGGAGATATTCAAACCTTTTTGGGACAATTTCGAAGCACCTTCACGCAAAGTTAATGTTGGATTTTTCGAAAATAGAGCACAGATCAGTTTTTCCTGTTTTTCCGTCACTACACCGACAGACCCGCGATTTGGAAAGTCATCGACATTTTTTTCTTCTTTGAAGCGATTCACCCACTTACTCATAAACTGTTTCGACTTTTGCATATACTTCGCAGCCGCCGCTTGGGTCATTTTGGGACCTTTGGGGTGCAAACACAAAAAAACGGCTTCAAAGCGCGACGCGTACGCGGTACTCATTTTGGAAAAATGCTGAGAACGCATTGAAAAGAGTGGTCAGCTGATTCACTTTCACGAAGCATGAAGGACAATACTGCCCTCTGTGTGAGAAAAAAAAATTACAGCATTATACTTTACCGATCGCGAGTAATCGTGACCACGCTCTTATTTAACAGACTGTAATTCTTAAAGCATACGAGTAAGGTTATGTACATGTTGTATTTCTATGAAATTATCATTGTGTTATGAGAAAATTGCTGAAGTTAAGATTTTTTTTTTGTAATTTTAATTCACTCCTTAATACTTTTAATATAAAAGCAACATTAAAGAAGAAAAAATATAAAGAGCACCCATACTCTTACACAATTATAAACTTTTAAAATAGTACTACGCTTAAAACCGTAAGAATGATATACACTCATTCCATGCCTAGCGTAACAAGATCTGCCACACCCCTTCCGATTTCGCTGAAATTTGGTACATAGTTTTGTTTCATGCAAAATCGGTAAATTGTGACAAACTCTTCTCGAACAATTGTGAATAACTTGGACCTTTCTTAACCGATTTTCATGCACAGACCATTTTTGGAAATGTATTAAACTAGGCTATAAGCTCAAAGTCTTTTGTCTAAAATAGTAGTAAATTAAGTTATTTTTACCAAATACATAGCGTGCTTTAATACCTTTTTAAAAATAGTCCAAACAAGAAAATGGGTTAAGAAATGTTCCACTTATGGGCCATTTTGTGGTCAGACCTGTTGAACAGTCTATAGGTTTTTTGGCTATGTGGAGAAAATCTGTGAATGGGGGTTTCATTTGTATTAATTTAGTGGTCTGAAAAATGCAAACCCCGAAATCGTAGCTGATCATCCGCGCGAAATATCGCAAAAATACGTATCCCATATAAAAAAAAAATCGGAAAAAAACGCAACAAACATATATAAAAATAGTTATATTCAATGTATTTTGCAATGCTGAATCTGAATCCGGCCTTAAAATTGCTATATCTCATACAGTTTTTGAGATATCTTAGCCTAAACAAGGAAAAAAGACCGTTATTGCTATATTTTGAAGCTATATAACTAGAATATAAAACATTCATACGCAAAATTCGATACATTATCTGAAAGTTCCAATCTTTTTCTTTAAAACCGCATTTAAATTATGTCAATAGCTTAATTTTTCTCTGAAATATTGTAGACTGAAATAATGACAAAACACGTTTTTTGCACTTTTTTAACTTTTTAGGTTAGGATATCTCCGAGAAAAATAAAGATATCGACATTATTTGAATAAGGTTTAAAAGATTGATTAAAGCTTTTCCATTTCTGCATCAGAATTTACGGATATACGTCCTGTTATATAGCTCCAAAACACAACAATAAAACATAGCGTCAGCTTCTTTTCCTTGGTTAGGCTAAGATATCTCAAAAATCGTATAAGATACAGCAATTCTAAGGCCGGATTCGGATTTATGTATGTATGTATTCTCCTTTAACTCCTAGGAGGAGCATAGGGCCAATATGAAATCTCTCCATTTGTCACGATCCCTTGCGATGACTTTGATCTCTTGCCACGATTTTCCCGATTCTTGGATTTCCTTTTCCAACGACCTTTTCCAGTTGGTTTTGGGTCTACCACGTCCTCTACTGCCTTGTGGACTCCACTCAAGGGCCTGGCGACAAACGTCGCTGTGTGGTTTCCGGAGAGTGTGACCAATCCATCCCCATTTGCGCAGCGGATTCGGATTTAGCATTGCAAAATACTTTGAAAACAACTATTTTTATGTTTGTTTGTTGCGTTTTTTTTCAGAATTTTTTTTATTTTATATGGGATAGGTTTTTTTGCGATATTTCGCGGGGATGATCAGCTACGATTTCGGGGTTTGCATTTTTCAGACCACTAAACTAATACAAATGAAACCCCATTCACAGATTTTCTCCACATAGCCAAAAAACCTATCGACTGTTCGAGAGCACCGTGTCGAGACATACCAATTTTCCCTCTTTTTCATATGAAAGATTTTTTTTATTTTTCTTTCCAAAAAATAGATTTTGGAAGGTGATAAATGTGTACCTGGGCACGTTTTTTGTAGTTTATTACTAAAAAGTAGTAAATTTAGTACTTTTTATCAACTATGAAAAATTTTATTTTGAGCTTATAGCCTAATTCAATACCTTTCCAAAACAGGTCTAAACATGATTAAGTTCAGAAATGACCGAGTTATTGACAATTATTTAAGGAGAGTTTGTCATAATTTACCGATTTAAGAAACTGGATAGTTTACAACTGACGCCACGGTGCTATAGGCAAAAAACACTTAGTGTGCCTTTTGTTATTTTAAATTTGTAAGATCATCTCTGATTTCTGAAACATTAACAGCACATAAGGGTTAAGTACTCTTTACAATTTTTGAAATATGAACTCTAGGTGTAATATTTAGAAGTTCTCGTCACATTTCATTGCACATGTAGATCTGTGTGTATTTCTACTTAACATTGCATGTCCTAGGAAGCGCATATTTTTAATGCGGCGGTGAGCGTTCTTTCAATCAAAAAAATTAAACGAAGAATACGAACCTACGACCGTCCGTGTGATTGATAGAAATGTATTATTTTACTTACATTTACAAAGTCATTAGACCGCTACACCATTGCCTGATGCAATGAAGAGGCATTAAATTTTCAAATATATTAATTAAGCAAATGTTTTCCAAACAGAATTCAATTTTCTGATGCTTCCTACAGCCTTACAAAGAATAATTTTGTATTCAGATTCAATTCAATTAAATAAAAGTAAATAACTAATAGAAAGGCTAATTGAAAAGTGAAATAAAACTAGTAAGGGTGGTATCTTTGGCCTGGTCAAAAACTAAATACCCTACACTGCATTTCGAGTACATTATAAGGAGAGTAAAAGAACAAATAGCTTATATGGGAAGTGCCATGCCCTCGCCTCTGAGCTTACCTTGATTTTGCGTAGAGCTTGCATTTACTGTTCTGAGTGTTTGAGCAAAATTCGGTTAGGTTTTATTAAAAAAATCTTTCAGTATAGCATTTTGAAACTTTCGCTTGTATGGGAGGTGCCAAGTCCTCTGATCCTACTTCGCCTACTTTAAGCTCAGAGTTTACAATTAATGTTCTTCGTGTTTGAGTGAAATTTGGTTGGATTATCTCAAAAAACACTTTCATTATATACATAATTTTGAAACTTTTGCTTATATGGGAGGTGCCATGCCCTCTTGTCCGTGATTACCTAGATCTTGCGAATAGCTTGCACTTATAGATCCGAGTGTTTGAGTGTAATTTGGTTGGGTTATCTCAAAAAACGCTTTCCGTATAACATTTTGAAACTTTTGTTTCTATTGGAGGTGCCACGCCCTTTAGTCGGAATTCGCCTAGTTTTTGCTCAGAGCTTGTACTTATTATCCGTAGTATTTATGTGTATTTTGCTATTGTTATTGCAAATAATGCTCTTATTTTTGCATTTTGAATATATTTTTTGTATGGGCGGTAGGCGTGTCCGTTGACCGATTTCGCTCATTTTCAATCCCCCGAGCTAACTTTTACGACGGAGGCAGAATACCAAATTTCATTGAATAATGTTGCTCAGTTTACCCAAAAAATGTATTTCCACACACATCCAGCCAGCCAGCCAGACAGACGGACATGGCTATATCGACTCAGGAGGTGACGCTGATCAAGAATATGTACACTTTTCCATACCTGCCACGCCTCCTTCTCTGCGTTACAAACGGAAGGACAAAGTGAATATACCCTGGGTGTAGGGTATAAAAATAAAAAATCACCCGCGCAGGGGTTTGATCCCAAGTCCATGGCAAACTTGTGTAACGTGTCTGTAAAGTTTGTATATTAAACACATATTTGTTTTTATACCCTACACCCAGGTCCTCTTCTTCGAGTTCACCCAGTTTTTGCTCAGATGTTACATTTATAGCCCTTAGTGTTTGGGTGAAATTTAGTTGGATTATATCAAAAAACTCTTTCAGTTAGGTTGGTTGTGCGTGGAAATATATTTTCTAGGAAAACTAAGCAAGATAATTCAATGAAGCTTGGTACACTGCCCCCGTCGTCAAAGCTCGTGGGATTGGAAATGAGCGAAATCGGTCAACGGCCACGCCTAACTCCCATACAAAAAAAAAGATTCAAAATTCAACTTTAGGGAGTATATTTTTTTTTACTACTAAAGGTTCGTCATCCGGCCATCAATGTTTTGTTGCGCTCATCGTTGGCCTAGTGATTGGCTTCAGCATTACACAATTATTGGTATTTTCAACATTTACACGGCCGGCATGGTTGAAGTCTTTATATTCTGAAAATTCACAATCCGAAATTATTGACCGGCACCACTTTGAAGACGAGATTGACGATGAAGTTCCAGAAAAACGCATACAAGAACATGCACATGCTCTAGACGACTCTACAGTTGCGCAAAAATTATACAAAGAGGTGCGTGTGCTCTGTTGGATTATGACAGGACCAAGAAATCACAAAAACAAGGCAATACATGTAAAAAGAACTTGGGGCAAGCGATGCAATAAACTTTTATTTATGAGTACAGTCGAGGATAAAGAGCTGGGTGCAATTGCTCTCAACGTATCTGAAGGTAGAAATTGGTTATGGGGTAAGACAAAAGAGGCCTTTAAATATATTTACGAACATCACTTGGATGATTACGATTGGTTCTATAAGGCTGACGATGACACGTAAGTAATGGGAGAATTAATGTGCTGAAGTCGGGTCGGTTGCTAATTGATTTGGCTATATTTTTTGAGTTAGCACGACTCATATTAAATCAGTCAAATGTAAAAAAAAAAAATTTAGTTACAATTACCTACACGCGAAAGAAATTGTACTAACAACTTGTCCAAAAAGCATAAATAAATAATCATTGGCATTTCCACTTATGAAATTGTGCAAAAAATTATTAAAAGTAACGTTACGGCCATAGGCGCAAGCCAGAATCCATGTCATACTCATTAGTTTTTTCAATTTAATAATTTTATGTTAAAAAGTGCCTACATACCTATTTACATTAAGATTAATTTTTAGGTATGCCATTATGGAAAATATGCGTTACCTTCTATATCCATATTCCACTGAAACACCAATATATTTTGGCGCCAAATATGGAGTAGTGGTGAAACCAAATGTAAGTAGAATTATTTATATCTGATTCTGTCAAATTAAAAACATTTTTGGCGATGGGGAAAGGTTGAAAATTAATTTTAGACACAAAATTGGAGGTTTCTTAGGGCACCCTAAATGATCGTTTTGAGCCCATTTAAAAAAAAAAACTGAGATTGAAAACGTAAGGTATGGCTTTCTGGACTTAGTTGAGAAAAAGACATACATGTATGTTTGTACGTATGTTCATTAGGGATGTCAATTTTCGGGATTTTATTGATCAGGCATTCTGGAATTATAGCATTTTTTAATTTGACTTAGGTTTGTTGCTAACAAATGCTGTTATATTAAAAAATTTATGCATTTTCATAAAACTTTTTGTTTTTATTTTTAATACTTATCAGAGCTGCTGGGTAATTCAGACATATTTCTTTATGTAAAATAATAAATTGTACACAAAATCAAACATTCGCGTGAATGTTGGAGCTTTGGAAAAATGGTCTTCTTTGTTTATGCATTTCATTAATCTGTATTTGAACTTGGTTGATCAAGGAATGTGGATAGCAGAATATACTTACAATCCGTTATTGTTTTTAAACTTGTTTTTAATTAATTTAAATGATAACTACAATGTATGTAATGTGTTGGTTCCTTACAGGGTTACATGTCTGGTGGTGCTGGTTATGTTTTGAGTAAAGAGGCAGTACGTCGATTTGTCACCGTAGGCTTACCAAACCCAAAATTCTGTTTCAAATCTCATGGTGGCGCTGAAGATGTACGAATAGGAGCGTGTTTAATGAAAATAAATGTAACAGCGGGCGACTCAAGAGACTTCGATACACGTGGTCGATTCTTTCCATTTTATCCTGATATGCATTTGTTAGGAAGGCCGAATAAATGGTTTTGGTATTGGATGTATATCTTCTATAAGACCGATGAGGTTTGTAATAGTGAAATCCTTAATCTATACGTTCATAATGCTTTATTCATGTTATGTAGGGATTGGATTGTTGTTCAGATTATACAATATCATTTCATTATATTGCACCAAGTAAAATGTACTTTTTGGACTATCTGGTATATCACCTTAGGCAATATGGAGTTGTTCGTTGGCCTGAAAAACTTCCAAAAAAACTAGAGAAAGGTGAAGTAATGCCAACACCGACTTCACCTCAAACTCCCATCAATGCATAAGTAGTATAACATATAAAAATGAATATTATTAAAAAAGCTTTTGATCGCATAGCGTAGATACATATACTTAAGATTGTACAATGTAATTTTAATAAATGTAAGATAATTTTTCTCAAATTTAAGATCAAATTAATTACATAGAAACGTACATAATTATGTATATGTCTGTGCAAAGATAGCAAAACATGACATGATCTCAAAAATAAAATTGAAAAAAATAAATTTTCAAAAAATAAAAACTAAAATTTATATTGTAAATAAAACTCAAACCAAAACCATTTTATTAACTTATACTAGGGATTCCAATTTTTGGACTTTTTTCGATCCCGGGATTTCGGGATCAGAAATTTTTGAATTCCGGGATTTTTCGGGATTTGTATGAATTTTGGTTTTCTTCGTAAATAGAACAGAATTAAGTATTAAAAATTCGTAATATTTTGTCTTATATACCCCTACTACACCTCTACAAAGATATTTTATTTAAAAAAGAACAATTCTTAAAGCAGGTACATTTTATTAAGCAATTCACGCCGTTTTTAAAAAACAAAAATTCATAAATATTTATTTACTTCGTAAAAAACAAGCATAAAGATACATTGCTGCATTATATGCTTAGTTAAATACATATCGATACCTTAGAGCGCTATAGTTCTATCTTCATTTTTTCAATTATTGGGAAATGCAAAAAGAATACTTCAAACAGTGGTTATTTAGAATTGGCTGCGATTTTGAAAAAAACTATACATGCAATAATTTAACATTAGAATATTTCAACATAATTTTGTGTTAAAAACTAATTTTATTAATTTTTAACAAAATCAATTTAACAAATTATATGGAATTGCACTACTATTCAAATAAACAACACATTTAGTAAATTTTATGAGCGACTAGCATTTCCCGGTGTGCGTTGCGATACCTTCTTTTGTACGGAGGGCAGAGCATTTCCAATTAAACCAATGAATGTAATTGTTCCGATGCAATTTATATGCGCAGCAAAACTCATCTATGTGCATTAGATATTGTAGTTTCAGAGGTATGATACTTTCTTAAGGACGTGGGACAGCCCATTTTTCCCTTAGGCATTTTTTGTCCCGTGACTCTTAATACACATACCACATCTCATCCATATCCTTTAAATGATTTCAGAGACATGAAAAATTATTTTTTTTCGAATCATGGAAAAAACAAGAAATTTTCAAAAATTTCTGGTTCTGACCTTTGGGTGAAAAAAAAAATGTTTCCACTACAAACATGTAAAATGTCACGAAGCGTGTAGAAAAGACGAAAAAAATTAAAAAAATTTTCTTAAAAATGTGACTTATTTGAATATTCAGAGGAGATAGCACAGTAGCGCTCATCAAAAAATTACAGTTTGGAGATACGATTTTTCTTAATTCTCGAATATTTCGGTGTTTTAGTGGTATTTTGACATCCCACAGATTTCCACTTGGTAAAGAAGCCCACAAGGATACCATAACTGCAAAAATCGCAAAAAGTGGAGATAGGACTATAGCGCTCTAAGTTATTGATATATAAAATATCATACATATTTAATTAATTATATAAAATAGTGAGATCAAAGTTTTAACAAGTGTTGGACTTGGAAGAATTAACTTTTGCTTTAATCAGTTTTATTATTATTAAAATATGATTTTAGGAAAATTAAAGCATTTATTATTTTATCATCCAATTTGGATCTAAATTTATTACGTATATAACCTTCACACGAAAAGCATCTTTCTGATTCAACACTTGTTGGTTGAATTGAAGAAAGATACTCGAAAGTTTTCTGGAGGAAATAACCCCTATCACCACATTACAAAGTATATCAATTTCTTTCACTAAAACGTTGGATAAATTATAAGACTTTCTAGAAAACAAATTTTTTGAAGTGGTATTCAAAACTAGATTTAATTTTTCTTTCAAGTTTATTGATGAGTTTACTTTAACTCTATGGCTATTGTCCTCAATTTCTCAAGAATTTTCAGTTTCAAATCTAGAGAGAATACGTTTTATCTCTACTTTAACGCGATTTAAAGATGGAGCTTTGCAGAAGTCATTATTGGGACTTATCAAAAATGAAAAAATCTCAGAAAAAATCCTTTCCACGAGCTTAAAGCCGCTTCAGACTATCTGAGAAGTCATACAGAAACTCGTATGAGTTGTCAAATATAGCAACTTTGATAATGGGAATGTACATTTATTACACAAATGATTTATTAGAAGAAAACTCATATGAGTTATTTTGGCATTAGATTTGAGTCTATTTGAAAATAGAAGTCATAGGAGTTTTCAAATTTTTAAATGTTGTTTGAAAAATAAAAAATTAAAACAATTTCAACAATATAAATTAAAAACAATAAAAAATTGACAGTCAGAGAAAAAATCATACAGAAAAACATAAGAGAACTAGTCTGAAGTGCCTTTTAGCAAAAATGATATTACTCAAAGCAGATTTATCTTTCTTTATAATATCAATAATGATTTTGATTGGTTGAAGAGTACGAGCTAATTGTTTAATAAATTTAAATTCGCTACAGTGGATCGAAGAAACCTTTAAGTCAATACAAGCTGTTTTTATGCTACTCTCAAGCATAATAAAGCGCTGCAGCATATCTAAAAGACTACTCCATCTCGTTTTGCAATCTAAGATTAACTTCAGCTCTTTATTATGTTCAATTTAATCATAATGTTGTAAGACTTTTGTTGGTGATTTTTGGAACATTCTAACAATTTTTCTAACCTAAAAAACTTACAAAAGAAATCCCGGGATTGGTAGCACTAATCTCGGGATTTTCGGGACTGCAAAAAGGCTCGAATCCCGGGACTGAAATCCCTAACTTACCATTATGTTTTCTTATTCTCAAAAAAAAAAGACAAGACAGAATGTAATATGACGGATTCATGTGATTTTTTTGGACAAATTAATGTTAAAATTCCGTCTCCTGAAAAATTTATAAAAATTACAAATTTTATAGAGTTTATGTTTGAGAGAAAAAAGATAGGAGTTTTACACTTTTAGTAGGGGAGCCCAATAGAGGATTTTGGGATTTACTCTAGCGCGGGGGATATGGAGGATACCTTACAATATATATTAGCACTCTATATAATGGCGCGAGTGTAGGGCACCCGGTCAGAATAAATCGATAGATGGATTTACTCGATCGCGTCAGATTAAGTTATGGCGGGTTAATTATATGCTGAAAAGTGTGCATTTCACTAATCTGATTCAAACTTGACGCAAGAATGTTGGAGAGTCACAAAGTTGGAAAAAAACGCCACCTGTACATTCTTGAGCGCGGTCAAACTTTTTTTTCATTTAAGTAAATCCTCAAGCCGCTGTAACAAAAACTTCAATTAAGTTTAGTGCAGAAAATGTAAATTTTTTTTTCCATAAATCTCTTAAAATATATTTAAGTAACTGTATCATAGAAACTAAATTGTTCTATCTCCTAAAAGTAATATGTAGTAAGTTTAATTTAGTCTATTTACTGAAGTCGGATATTATTTTTTCTTAAATACAAATAGGAAATCCGGATAATCAAAAAAACTCTATAACTTAATTTTTAAAATTTTGCACTCTGTGGAATAAAACTTAACATTTTTATGGAGTGGCAACGGCTTGATCATTTAAAAGATTACTATAAGGTTCTCTCCGGGTCTGTGTTATCATCAGCCACCCCGTTCATACCTCATTTTGGAGTACAATGAGTTTTTCTTCAACGACTATTCTGTATTCTGGCAACGCACAGTGCGGCAAAATCCAAAAATCCTTGCCAAAACTCGAAAGAATAACCGTAGAGTTTTCAAACTAGGCAGAAGAACATTTTTTAACTATATATGAGGGGTATAGAAGCAAAGGCGACAATCTCCATTGTTTTCATGAATGCATCTGAGAATGCCATCTAGTTGCATTTGTTGTAAGCTTACGATCAGTGAAATTTGCAATACCAAATACGTCTCCATCAAATATATATCTAAGGTTGAAAACTGCCAATCAAAACAAAGGCAGCAATCTCCATTGGAAATTGTGGCTTTTGTTTTGATAACTAAACTTCTTGAGCAAAACTTCTTAGAGCTCCGCCAAAAAATAATATTATTGGCTGTAAATGGACCTAATGAACATATAAGCCAAAACGAGATGAAAAATGAACGATCAGGCATTGCAAAGCACGTTTGGTCGCACAAGGTTACGGTCAAATGTATAGTTTAGTACTAAAATAGTACCAAATTTATTACTTTTTGTCAAAAAGTTTAACATTTGCTTATAAACTGATTCAATACCTTTCCAAAAATGGTCTGAACATGAAAATCGGTTTATAAATGTCTAAGTTATGTATAATTATGTGATTTACTGATTTTTCTACCCCTCCAAAAACCACAAAAAAATCACAAAATTTTTTTTTCACCCTTTTTATTGGTTTCAGTAACTAATGAAATCATGTACCTAATTTCAGCGAAATCGCAGGGGGTGTGGCAGTTCGATTATTACAATCCCAGCAATATCCACTTGATTGAAACAAACACGACAATCTCCGAAATTCTTGTCGAATTTGTCCTTTGAGGATTTAGTTCAAACATGGTTTACATCCTCATCTAACTCTATTCTGCAGAATTGCAAAACATACAGTATACTAAATTCGTGTATCTTCAGGGATACACTTTTTTGTTAGTTTTTACAAAATTGAAAAAAGTGGAGATTGTCGCCTTTGCTTCTATACCCCTCATATGTAAATTTGGACAAAATTGACCAACGGACGCGCCCACCTTCCGCATGACATAAAATTATTTTCGACCATAATTCTACCATTTTTATTCAGAAATTGTTTAAATTTAATAAAATGAGAGTATAAGACTTGTTAATGATATCCGCAAAAAATAGGAATGGTCAAAAATAAAATACGCCTACCTTCAATATGACCTAAAATGAATTTTAATCACAACTCTTACATTTTTCATCAGAAATTGTTTTAATTTAGTAAAATAATAGTATGCATATAACCAATTTATTATGATTGCAAAAAATGGACATGGTCAAAACCCAATTTCGCCCTCCTCCCATGTATCCTAAAATCAAAACGTAAACATTTTTAATCAGAAATTTTTTAAATTTAATAGAAGAGCATTTTCAAAGAGAATGGGCCTAATTCAAAAATTAATACGCCCATCACTACTTCAGCATGCCGAGGTCTCTTTGCCGTATTGTAAAAACTGCATGCGTTATAAAAAGTGATTCATACCAATTATATCTACTCAAAAAGCTCGAAACAAAGATTTCAGAAATTACAGAAAAGATCGATCTAGGAAAACATCAAGAAAGAAAACGAACGAAGATATACTTCATATGATGTTGGTATCCTCGGATCTCCTCGTTCAGAAAAACCCAAAAAAAAAAAAAACGATTTAGCCTTTTTCAAAATGTTCTAAAGCTTTTGAAAAGTCCAAGCCCTGATTTAGGCAATAAGAATGATAATAAGAATGAAACCGAGGGGAGTGAAACTAAGGGCAGTGACTCTGATTCAACATAAAATTATCTTTTCTCCATGTACACCAATCAATTTTTTATTAAAAAATAGTTTATTTTCAAACGACAATTTTTTTTTTTTTTACAGAAGTGGACAAAAGTGGAGGCTGCAAATTGAGGAGAAGGAAAACAATACTTCAATCTATCAAATGAAGGATTGTAGCCGAAAAATTATTTAAAATTGTAAGCAAAACATGTCCAGCAATTTTCATTTAGCACAACTTTAATCACAATTTTCGATATCAAACAGTTTTCTATGTTCTGATGACTGTACGCTATAAAGTATACGTCGAAATCATATTATTGTCTTGGTTACTGATATCCTGGAAAATTTTTTTTTTTCAAAATATATAACCAAAACTTCCCGGAATTAAAGTTTATTTTTGGACTTTTGGCCAGGATATTTGGATTTTGCCGACTTTGCAACGCTCCAGTTTCGTAAAACTAATAATAACAGAACTATTTGATGTAGAGCAATAAAATTTAATATTTGAAATAGTATTGGTAGAATGTAACTTTCTTGTTAAAAATGGGCATGATCGGATCAAAGGCATGCCATCCTTCCATACAGCCCGAAAATTGAAGTCGACTTTTTGCGGTTTTTTAGGAATATTTCCTAAACGGTTATTTTTTCGTTAATGCAAATCAATACTATTTGCAGAACCTGTTATTCTCCACAAAAGAGATTCTGATACTTTTTATCGTTCGACTTACCGTTTTCATCAAAAAGCCTCCCAAATGAAATCCGATTGGAATCAATCGGATTTCATGACATGCCTGATTACTTCAAATCAATAATTTTTCACAGTCAATTCAAATAATTTCGCCTTCGGAGCTAAATCGTTACTGATATCCATTAAATCAACAGTGAAAGTTGTCGTTTTTTTTTATTTAAAAAGTTGGGTGTAGCAATAATTTAGTGCACATATTTTTCGTTAAGATATTTATGTTCGGCACCTACAGTGGGAAGCGTCCGTTCTGATTACATGACCAACAAGTTATATGAACCAAACGGAAGCTTAACCTTTTCTCTATCCAATTATGCTAACAATTTTACCGAACTTCATACCATAACAAAATAATGAACAAAAACAATTTCGAAAACATTCGGACAGTTTTGCACCACTTTAGCTGATGTGCGTACAGAGCTGGAAGTTGAATTTCTAATAGTTTAAAGAAACGATTCTAATAGATTTCAGTAGGCTGAGTCCAAAACTGAACACAGAATCCATCTACCTTGTCAGGATTCCTAGATATCCTAACCTAAAATTCCTAAATATGCTAACCTAAATTAAGTTCAAGGACGCTACAATTTTTTCTACTCTATTCCATAAAGTGCAAAAGAACAAACTACTCTTTCCCTTTTCAAAATATAGCCTGAGTGGTCATCTACAATTTTTCCTTGGAAAGTTATGGCCACTCTAAGGTGATATTGTGGTTACTTTCAAATTTAATTTTAACTTCTTTATTTTTTGACTTGTTAATTTTTTAAAATTTTTTTTGTGAATTGAAAATATTATTTTTCAAATTGTTTAAAATAATTTTATTCAAATAATTTTCTTAAAAAAGAAATACACAAATTTAAAATTTTGACATGTGCTAGTCCTTACTACCAGTGAGGGAAATCGCAAGTGCTGCACTGGCGACAAGAATTTTAGAAATAACAGAATAAAAAACGAAGATTACCTAAAATTATCTAATAATTACTTTAAAAGTACTTGTAATTTAGAAAAAAAAAAGCAATTATTAGTGCCATTAAAAAATATATAAATAAAATATAAAAAATAAAGCAAGAGCAACACATAGAGAAAAAATGGTCAAGATGTAGGGTTTATAGGATTTATAAAAAAAGTGCAACGACAACACGCTTCTATCAGCAGCAGCAACAACCAGTACAAGATAATGAAAGCTATGCTGATGATGATGAGTTTGCAGCACAAGATAATGAAATGGATGTTGATGAGGGTGTAGCGACAACTATAATCCGCCTCTTAACTGTGATTATGCTACACCACCACCTGCGAAGAGTCGTACCAGGAGTCGTTGTTGCTCGAACAGCACCAACACAACTGCCAAGCTTGCAATGCAATAAT
Organism: Calliopum simillimum; assembly: GCA_951812925.1. Taxonomy (NCBI): domain Eukaryota; kingdom Metazoa; phylum Arthropoda; class Insecta; order Diptera; family Lauxaniidae; genus Calliopum; species Calliopum simillimum. Next base: position 86,250,382 of record OX638369.1, on the reverse strand, counting down.
CCATATGAAATTATTCACGAACTGGAGCTAGAACTACAACAACAGCAACAACAACTACAACAAAAACACAAAGAAATGAATAAAAAAATTGATGCTAATTAAAACAAAAATTAGAGGATTTAAAAGAAAATTATGAAAGTGATATCCATAATATAGATAAAGAAAATTTGGAATTAGAATCAGGAAGAAAAAAGAAATTACAAAATAAATAAGTTAAAATTAAATTTGAAAGTAACCGCAACATCATGAAATCTTATCAAACGACTAAAGCGGCAGGGTTTGGATTTATGCCATCTTAACATGGTTCAATTGGAATATAAGGTTTACAAACATATTCTCAAGTGGTTCTCGAGTAATAAAGTATTATGTGATCAATGTTCAGATTAATAACATGAACAATAAATATTTTACACGCATTTTATTTTTAACTTGTAATATCTCGAGAAACAATTGAGATAATCATTTTATTTAAAAATTATTTTGCTTGTCCTTACAAGCGCTGAAAAGTTTGCGGTCCCAACATTTTCAAAAATCAACACCCAGTGGGCACGGTGATACGGAAGAAAATTATTTACGTATAAAAGTGTCGCTAAAATCGGTTGATATGAAAAAATTTGTGTTTCTGTTTTTGGCGAAATCCTATCAGATCCCCTTCAAAAGTTATACTAAATATACCTTTTAATAAGTATTTTTGGAATTCTTCAATTAAAAATATGTTGTTACATTTTCATAAGGTTACGAAGCTTCTGGGAGGCAATAGGGGAGGCCTAGATTTACAAAAAATTGCACCCGGAGGGGGGTCTAAAATGTACCCCTAAGGAGTTATAGGGTTAAAACTGATTTTCTGCCTCTTTTCAGAAAAAACTATTTTCGTGGGTCACCCTAACGTTTTATTGAAAACATTTTTGTGACAAAGATTTAGCTAATTGTAAGAGCTTTTAGATAGTGTATATGGTTTATAGGGTTTAAAAGGATTTCGCAAAGTTCTGGACCTTTAAAATTGATATTTTAATTTTTTTTCCCCATTTTTTGACTTTGATGGCCATTTTAGTATGAAAAAGTCCTATTACTATAGCTTTTTGTAATTCTTTTTGAAATCTTCGTTAAATATACTTTAATATGATAGTGCATTTGTCATATATATACAACATATATGTATGTATGCATGTAACATAACATATTTTTAATTGAAGAATTCCTTTAAATACTTATTAAAAGGTATTTTTAGTATAACTTTTAATTGGGATCTGATAGGATTTCGCTAAAAACAGATTCTGAATCAGCAAAAAAAAATAAATTTTATCATCCAAACCAATTTCAGCAACACTTTTATACGTAAATAATTTTTCTCCGTATCACCGTGCACTACATCATATGCAGCGCAACGCATGCGAGTAACCCGTGTGTTACATAGAAAAGTATTGTTGTCTAACCTAAATCAAAAAAATTGATATGACAAATGACTATCGGATGAAAGAATATTTAACGGAAATTTCAAAAAGAGTTACGAAAAGCTATATTAATAGGACCTTTTTCATACTAAAAAGGCCATCAAAGTTAAAAAATGGGGAAAAAAATTAAAATATCAATTTTAAAGGCTTAGAACTTTGCGAAATCCTTTTAAACCCTATAGACCATATACACTATCTAAAAGCTCTTACAATTAGCTAAATCTTTGCCATAGAAATGTTTTCAATAAAACGTTAGGGTGATCCAAGAAAATTGTTTTTTCTGAAAAGAGGCAGAAAATCAGTTTTAACCCTATAACTCCTTAGGGGTACATTTTAGACCCCCCTCCGGGTGCAATTTTTTGTAAATCTAGGCCTCCCCTATTGCCTCCCAGAAGCTTCGTAACCTTATGAAAATGTAACAACATATTTTTAATTGAAGAATTCCAAAAATACTTATTAAAAGGTATATTTAGTATAACTTTTGAAGGGGATCTGATAGGATTTCGCTAAAAACAGATTCTGAATCAGCAAAAAACACAAATTTTTTTATATCAACCGATTTTAGCGACACTTTTATACGTAAATAATTTTCTTCCGTATCACCGTGTGGGTGCAAATGGAAAAAACTGATTTTTTGGTATTTTGGCGGCCTCTACCGCTCAAAATATCAACTTATGGATATCGCGTCCCAGATCAAAAATACGTAGAATTTTATTGCCCGTAATTTTTGTTCAACATTTTTTCTGTCCGACCAACGCAATGCGCAAGAGTGGGGAGGTCACCTTTTTGACGTTAAGCTTCTAAAGTGGTCCTAAAAACATTAAGCGAAAAAAATTGCAGTGCGCAATTTTTTCTAGGTCTTCATACATTTTTTGACAACAGTAACTATATAAAAAAAAAAAAAATATTTGCTCAAAGCTTACTGTGTTATAGAAAAATTAATTTAAAATTATCTGTTTTTTTAAAGCCTCAAAAAATTTGTATTATAGCTATGAGCCGTTCAAAATGACAATGGTGCAACTCCAAAACGAGGCAAAAGTAATATTAATTGGTGACATTTTGTTAGGAATGAATAAAATTGATTTCTGTTTTCACTAAAAATTTACTTGATGATATGGAATTGTTGAGGTCAAGTTGAAAAAATTAAATCCACCAAATAACCGATCATTATGGCACATAATTTATATGACATTACTTTTGCCTCGTTTTGGAGTTGCACCATTGTCATTTTGAACGGCTTATATGTGACTGGCACAGTTAATTTTAAGATTTTGGATCTTGTTTGTGTTCAGGATGTTTCAATAAAATAAATAAATAAATTTGTTTTTGTAATTTCAAATAATTATGCATTTTCTACGACGCAACAAGATTTTGAATACGGCTAACAATTTGATGTAGTACCTGTAGACTGATCCCTGCTCGGTCAAAAATCTGATTTTATTATTTTATTTGGTGTTTTTATTCATAGCAATTTTTTGTTATGAAACTTGTACCTTTTCACCTCTAATGGTCATGCTTTCAAAATGATAAACAATCCGATGATAATAATAATAAGAAAAAACTCGGAAAGTATCGAATGGTATAGAAAAATATCAAAAACTCAAATTTTTTGGTGAAATAGAATGCCCAAAAATTAATAAATGGTATGTATATGGCACGCACCCAAAAAATGTTTCGTCTTTTGTATGGTGGCTGAAATATCTTAACTTTAAAGGATCATAACTCGGAAAATAAGAGTCCTATTGGAAAAATCCGAAAGGATATTTTGATAAGGAAGAGGATGGCTATTAGATGCTATAAAAAAGAATTTCAACTTTTCTTGTAGCTACGCTGTAAGACTGAACACAGCGTTTTCTTCAACTTTAAGCAAGGATATTTCAAAATCTTGCAGATATAATGACAGTTCTGCTGATGAAGACGGATTCAGCGTCAAAAAGTACATAAGACTGCATATAATTAAAAGTTTCATTAAAAAGTTCATTCCATTTTTTTTTGTGCCTGTGTTATTAACCAAAATTTTTATTTTAATAAAAAGTGGGCGTGGCAATTATTGAACAAAGCCTAATTTTCATCAAAATATATTGTACCATTTGGGAGAAATAGCATTTAATGTGTTTTACTTGTATGGGAGGTTCCACGCGCACCGGCGATATTTTGCCCACTTCCAGGTCGTAGGTGCCTAATAGCAAGTAGACTCCTTACAGTCAAATTTGAAAAGATTGTTTTAGTAGTTTTCTTTTTATAGCGTATTTTGTTTTTGTGGGCGGTGCCACGCCCTTCAACGAACTTTCCCAATATAACGACATATCACATATTAATCCTTGTTTGCAATGGTAACATCTCATAAATTTTCATTTAAATTGTTGGAGTCGTTTTGGAGTAATATTGAATCAAAATTTGTAATGGTTAAAAAGAGGACGTGGTACTTCTTCGATACCGCCCACTTTTCGGTTATTACAAGGCATTGATAAGCAGTACCTACATACTAAATTTCATTAAAATATCTTGCAACATTCGCCCATTTTTAGGTAGTAGGTGCCTAATAGCAAGTAGACTCATTACAGTTAAATTCAGAAAGTTTGCTTTATTAGTTTTCTTTTTATAGCGTATTATATTTTTGCGGCCCTTCAACGAGCTTTCCCAATATAACAGCGTATCACATATTAAACTTTGTTTGCAGAGAGAACATGTCCTTAATTTTCATTAAAATTGTTGGAGTCGTTTTCGAGTAAAAGTGGGCCTGGCATTTCTTCGATCCCGCTCACTTTTTGTCTGTTACAAGGTATTATCAAGCCGTATCCGCTCACAAAATTTCATCCAAATACCTTTTATGATTTGCGAGTTATGACTAAATCAAATTTAAAATTAAGCATTTAAAATTGAGCATTTACAAACTTCAAACCTAGCTCATTCTTCATTGTATGCTAATATCTAACACTGTTCCTAGTTTTAAATAAATCGCTGTAGCCGTTTTCGAGAAAAAATATCGGCACAGAAATAAGTACAAAAAAACAAACAAAAAAACATACAATTTTAGCTCGTATAAGAAGAGAAGATAATAAATTGTTATTAAAGGTGCTATCCAGTCTGCAGAGTGTATTCCATCAAACATGCCAGAGCCACTCACTTTCTTTTAAATTTTTTTTTTCCAGTCAAAGGTAAGTGTGCCCCAAAAAGCTGCGGCGATTTGTTGACCAAATTATGCTTTTGTGCAAAAACTATGCATTTTGGCCATTTTATTTTTGACTTTTAGCATCGTGTCGTTGTGCTTTGCGTCTAGTTTTGCCATAGCAACTTTCCGGCTCTTGACTTTAAATCAGTGATAACCAAACTCAATACTAACGCATTCCGTCAAAGCTCATTGATGGCTTTTATATTTTGTGTAAGCTGCAAGGAAGTGACACCCCATACAAGAACGTAATAACCGATTTTCTAACACATTTACACAAAAATTCCTTTCGGTACCAACGCTAATGCAAAATATTGACATTGGCTAAAAAAGACAAAAAATGTTGAGCATACCCAAGGGGAAAAGTAGTGCTTCAAAAACCCTTCTGAAGTGCATCCTTTTCACCAATAAGCGCTTCCGCTCCGTAAGAACAATACTTTCTTTTTAACATTGCATGTCATAGGATGTAAGCGAGCAAAAGCTTACCGCAGCCTTACCAAAAAAGAGTTTTTAAAGCGCTTATTTGTAATGCTGCGGTAAGCGTTTTTTCAATAAAATTAAAAAAAAAGAAAAAAAAAAAAGAAAAAAAAAAAAACTGGCCGCGCCAGGATTTGAACCCACGACCCTCCGCGTGCTAGATATTTTTTTCTTACATCTACCAACCCTTTAGACCGCTCCACCAACGCCCGATGATATGAAGAGGTATTAAATTTGTATATTAAGCAAATGCTGTCCTGCAGCATTACATAGAATCATTGTGCAATCAGTTTCAATTCAAGTAAGCAAAAGTAGATAAAAATGAGAAATTAAAATAGAAAAGTGAAATAAAAAAGGTTGAATAAAATATATTTTAATAAAAAAAAAAAAAAGCAAAACAAATAAAAAAACGGAAAAAAAAATCACCCGGGCTGGGTTCGAACTCACGTTGTTCTTACTGCAGCCTTATATGGAATCATTGTGTGATCAATTTCAATTCGGTTAAACAAAAGTAAATTAATAAGAGAAAGGAAAATAGAAAAGTGAAATAAAAGATGTTGAATAAAAAATATTTAATTAAAAAAAAAATAAAGCAAAAAAAAGTAAAAAAAAGTAAAAAAAAAAATCTCCCGGGCTGGGTTCGAACTCACGTTGTTCTTACTGCAACCTTATAAAAAATCATTGTGATAGTGCTTCTAAATTTCTATGGGGACAAGCACTTTTGAAGTGCTTGGATCAGAAGCGCTAGAAATTTTTCCTCTTGGGTATCTTCTCTTTTTGCACCTGATTTTTCTGTCGAAGTGAAGTTTTATTTGCTGAGAAATAAACCGTTTGAAAAAATTTTGTGAACAATTTTAAAATAAAAGATATAGTACAATCATTTGGGAGAAAAAACTGATGTTGCCTAGAAAGTTTTGCGGGATTTCTGCAAATGAGTTATTTTATAGATTTCGATGTGCTCTTTCAGAATTTCAACTTTGCTACCTCGTATCGTGTTCGCTCGAGCCGCCATATTGGAAAAATGGCGTCCAAAATCAGTTTTTTAAAAATATCTCTTTAACGGTTATATTTAGAGAAAAATTTTTTAGGACAATGTTGTAGCTTATAAAATTTTCTATAAAAATCACTTTTGAATTGTTTTCGTACGACTTATAACTCAGGAGATATCTTTATTCAAAATTTTAGAAAAATTAGTAAATTGTGAATGCCACTTATGAGTAGGCACAGTGATGTGTCAAGCTTATAATTACGATAACTTATGAACGGTGAGTTGCACGTTTAAAATAAAAACAGCTGTTTATAGGGAATAACATGCGCTACAAGATACATATTATCTTTTTTCATATCACCTATAGTTAAGGAGATATTTTTCTCACAAACCTAAGATTTTGAAAAAAACGTTTTTTCAAAATGTCTCCTAAACGGTTCGTCCTAGAAAAAAAATTGTCCATGCATTTTGTAAAACGTTCAATTCCCTATAAGAATCACTTTGAGCTGTTTTTTCGTCAGACTTACCCTTCATGAGATATAGCGTCTTGAAAATCATTCAAAATTGAATATTGTTCTATGCGCCCTACTATGTTCAATTTTGAATGATTTTCAAGTCGCGATATCTCATGAAGGGTAAGTCTGACGAAAAAACAGCCCGAAGAGACTTTTATAGGAAATTGAACGTTCTACAAAATGCATTGACAGTTTTTTTTCTAGGACGAACCGTTTAGGAGCCATTTTGAAAAAACGTTTTTTTCAAAATCTTAGGTTTGTGGGAAAAATATCTCCTTAACTATAGGTGATATGAAAAAAGATAATATGTATCTTGTAGCGCATGTTATTCCCTATAAACAGCTGTTTTTATTTTAAACGTGCAACTCACCGTTCATAAGTTATCGTAATTATAAGCTTGACACATCACTGTGCCTACTCATAAGTGGCATTCACAATTTACTAATTTTTCTAAAATTTTGAATAAAGATATCTCCTGAGTTATAAGTCGTACGAAAACAATTCAAAAGTGATTTTTATAGAAAATTTTATAAGCTACAACATTGTCCTAAAAAATTTTTCTCTAAATATAACCGTTAAAGAGATATTTTTAAAAAACTGATTTTGGACGCCATTTTTCCAATATGGCGGCTCGAGCGAACACGATACGAGGTAGCAAAGTTGAAATTCTGAAAGAGCACATCGAAATCTATAAAATAACTCATTTGCAGAAATCCCGCAAAACTTTCCAGGTAAAACTACCAAATGACTGTACTAATAAAAAAAATTAAAAATATGAATAATAAAACGCTGAGGAATGTTTTACTTGAAGAAAATAGAAATTTTGAGTCAAGTATGAGAAAATTCAGGAAAATTTATCAGTTTGCTCGAGTCCAAGAAACAGATGAAACAAATCGCGAATTTCATGAAAATGGAACCAGCAGTGAGTTTCAAATCCAAAATATTCAAATTTTGAGTGAAGATTCAGGTGGAGAAGAACATGTATGCATTTTCGAAAATTCCTGCAGTGATAAATGTCGCGAACTTAAGTTGTGGGCAATCAGGAACAATATTTTTAAAAAATTTGCTGAAATGTGTTATTTAGACCCAATTTAGTAAAAATAATACTTCAAAAGTTATTTTTCCTTAAATTCTGGGTGCAGCATCGATGGAGTTACTACTTAAAAATTATTAGAAAGAGACCTTCATAGTAACTCACTGTTATAACGACACATGTGACAGAAAGGGATACAAAATCACACGTACAGAATAGTATGAGTTAGATTTGTCCTGACGCTCTATACAATCTAATTGAATATATTTAGATTTATAACCAATACTTTCAGTAGCAATAACACAATAATAATGAGTTATATAATTGGCGTCCTAGTTTGTGCTGTGCAAATCGGAAAGGCATACGGCTAGTTATATTCATGAAAACTGTGCCGTGTATCAAAATCTTAAGAAAAATTTGCTAAAGAAAAACACGATAAACAAAATAAAATTGACTGTAGTAAAAAAACCTACAATAATTTTTACGCGCCAGGAAATTTTTTTTCGGACGCAATGCGTAAAAATATCCCAGTTTTAAACAGAACAAATAATAATGAGGCTTTTCTTAAAAACGATTAAATACTTGAAAGTGGATGATGCCAAGAACTGCGTCGTTCCATTTTTTTTTATCCTCTATCCCCCGTCCAGGCCTACCATGGTTTTCCGTCGTTTTTTGTAGCGTTTTATGATGAACTTGGATCTTCTAATCACGTCGAATCCTACACCTTCTTCACCACGGTACTGCAGGCCAATACGAATACTTTTTGTGAAAGAAACTGTTGATAAAACAAACGATGAAATCGACTACATGAAAAATAAAAGAAACTAACTTAGAGCCACAGAGATCGAAGAAACAGACTATCCAATTTCAGTTACACACGAAATGGTACTAACAATGGTTGATGCAAAAGTTTGTATAGTAATGCTGGTACTGGTACCAAATCAACTATAAAATATTAGAGTTCAATAATTTAGAACTAAAAAAATTAGATAAACGGAAGTTGCTTATCTTTTGGTTTATAAATCCTACATGAAAGAGTCGGGGTATTCGCAGCATAACTCCACTTGGCTTATAAATTACCAATAAAAAAAATGGCATAATAACACTGAAGCTGATAAAGAAATTTTGAAAGAAAGAAAATTAAGAATTCAATATGACTTTCAGGAATAGCAACGATGATAACACAAGCACAAGATTTTTTATGGATCTAGAATTATCTGCTAAAATTTAAGGTATTGATTCTCGTCTGAAATATAAGTTCAAAGTGATACACAAAACTTTAATACATGGTGGTACTGTTATTGAGAAAACCATGCTGCCGATAGGGATTCTGTTCGACAATATCGCTGTAAAAGAAACAAGATGTAAAAGGAATAAATGAAAAAAAAAAATAAGTAATGAGAAAGCTTAAAAACAACCAAGTGTGCCGGATCCGTAACGGATAAAAAAACGGAGATATGAACCGTTTGGCACACTGGGAAAGGGTAAAAGTAATACATTTTAAAGAAATGTTTGTGCGGAAACACAAATCCAAACTTACCTAACCAGTTCCACTTTGTTTAGGAGTTTTTGATGCATCAATATCCATGTTTTCCTCTTTTCCTTTCCCATCCTCTTTTTCCTTCGCAACCTCCTTCATCACCATTCTCACAATTTTCGAAATTTCTGCTACTTTTTCCTCTTGCTTTTTTTTTTTCCTCTGTTGGGAAATTGACGTGTGCTTTAATTTCATTTATTTGCTTCTCTAGTCTTTCCAAACTTCTATTTATGCCATTAATTTGTTGGGGTTTTACTTTTGTTACTGGTGGTCTTTTTGGTGCCATCTAAAAAAATATTTAAAAAAAAATAGTTTTTTGGAATGTCACCAAACTTTTCAGCATATGAAGTTGAAAATTTTTTTTTGCAAGTAATTAAAAACAAAATTCGAAAGCCTTCAAAGATTTTGGAACAGAAAAGCAATAAATTTTTAAGCACTAGCATTAACAAAAATGTTGTAAGAACTAAATTTACAAGAGCTCGTGATGGCAAAATTTGTTTTTACACAACAGAACATTATGTTCTAAGTGCAGAACCACCAAACAATTTTTGCTGCATAAATCCTTACATGCCAATTAAAATAACAGGATTTACTGAGCAATTCGTTAAGGGTGTTGCACTAAGCAACATAAGGAGCTATTTTCAAGAACCAGTTGATTCAATGGAAGCACTTGGGATTTTTCTTGGAGAGTTTATATCCACAGATGAACTGATTTTTAAAATAGAGGATATAAAGTTTAAAATGGTGTGCCTTCCAAATGAAAACAACTATATTTTGATTCCACTTCTTCACAGCTGTAATTCGTTTTAAGCTGAAATGTTTTTTCCAGGGGGGTTACTCTGCAATGCGATACGAAAAGCAATGCGATGCGAATATAAAATCGAACTCTGTAACTCGTTCGCATGAGCTTGCATTTATAGATCTTAGCGTCTGAGTAAAATTTCAGTATAGCGTTTTGAAGCTTTGGCTTATATGGGAGGTGTCATGCCCTCTTGTCCGAATTTGTTCAGCTTTTTTCAGAGCTTGCGCTTACAATTCGTAGTATTTATGTGTATATTGGTTGCATTGTAGTGAAAAATTCTCCTAAAGTTGCGTTTTGAATATATTTTTTGTATGGGCGGTAGGCGTGTCTGTTGACCGATTTCGCTCATTTTCAATCCCACGAGCAACCAAATTTCATTGAATTATCTTGCTTAGTTTTCCAGAAAGCGTATTTTCACGCACACCCAGCCAGCCAGACGGACATGGCTATATCGACTCAGAAGGTGACGCTGATGAAGAATATATATACTTCTGTATAACTGCCACGCCTCTTTCTATGCGTTGCAAGCAGAAGGACATAGATTAGACGAGATTCACAGCAAATAATTCAATGCAAAGTTCTAATTTTTTTGGTTTGGATGCAAGCTTTTTTGGCAAGTTTCAATCGAAGTAGCAAGAGCGATTGTATGTTTATCACCGGGCTCTGTGGATTGGTCTGGCTGAAAAAATAAAGTAAGCCATATAAAAGGTTTTCGGGATTTTACACAAGCACAGATAAACTGTCCTCAAAAAAAGCTCATTTACATAACTTAAAGAGCAGAGTAGTTAAGATGCATCCAATCCTCCTATCGAATATCTCTGCGAAGACATGGTTTCCGACATTTCAAACTGCACAAAAAATGTACCTGTGCAAACAAAAAAAATTATTGAATCAGTGCTTCATAATATTTTTCGAATAGATTTCACCACCTCATCCAATGTTCACGTTTCTTCTCTTTTTAATGACACTCCCTGCACCAATCGCAAAAGACGAAAGCCGAAAGTGATGACTTTGGGTCATTTTTAGAAAAAATGTATAACATTGCCGAAAAGCGCTTTTCAAAGGAGAATGATGAGCACAATGGGTTTTTCCAGATGGTGCGCAATTTATTTGCAAAAATACCAACTGAGGATATAGACGACGTTAAATTGTTATACCTTAATATATTACACGACAAAATTGAAGTTTTAAGAGATTGAAAAAAATTAATAAATAGTGTTTAATTCAATTTATTTAAAAATAAAAAGTCACACAAAGTATCCCTTAGCTGAAAAGCAGTCCGGCTACAGTTATTGGAGGAAAATCTTTGAATTTTTTTTAAAGATGCAGTTTCTTTCCTCCACAAGCCATCCTTTACATTGCCACTACATTCTCTGTCTACATATTCATGTGGGCAATAAGTTCCATCTGTCATTTTTAAATAATTATGCAGCACACACTATCTTTTCTGTAGACTCAGGGAACATAGCGCAAAATTCTCCATCGCGCTGTCAAAATACCAAAGTATTTTCTATGGTCCTGCGTGCCCTCAATAACCTTTTGTTAAAATTATATTTTGCCTCACTTAGTAGGATACCAGGATATGGCCTCGTCAAAAATGGTTTCAGAGGGAATGCAGCATCACCCACTATGAGGGAATTCCAAATCGCTATTATGTAAGGTTGAATTTAGTAGAAAATTTATAAATCCTGAACTAAGCCGCTTTGCGATTTGCGAGTATGCCAGCACCCCCACCATCACTTTGACTCCCATATGCACCAATACCGACTGCAGAAATGTATAATTGGCATCGCAGATACCCCATAACACAACGCTGTATGTTCCTATAACAAAATAAAGTAATAAAGAATTATGATGAAATAGCCATGAAAGTCATCGTTATATTATACCTTTATAATTATAAGAATATGATCCAGAATGTGCTGGGCAAATAATGGCGATGTGCTTGCCATCGATGGCACCAACGCAGTTCAGCATATGCCACATGCTGCTAAAATCCTCCGCAATTCTTTCCCACTTATATTGGTTGGAAAGCGATAAATATATTTGGTTTAGGTAGGTCAAACCATATAACATCGCAAGTTTCCAGAACTATATTCCTAACTGCTGCTACTGAAATTTTGAATGTTAGGGAAAGGTATTGTCTGCTAGTTCCGTGAGCTAGGTAACTACATATAATGATTTATTGTTATTTGACCAGAATTTTTTATTTTTTTTATTTATATGCGTACATTAATGCATTAATGTGAGAAATAAGCGGCACTGTGGTGAAATGGCTCTTGTCGAATTTTTCATCAGTTTTTCCTGCAATGCGAAATTGTTCAGCATCATAATTTTTTAGCTTGTAGAACGTTTGGGGGAATAAACCACTCACGTCCCTATCCAAAAACAATTGGCGTACCCAAAATCGCCTTTTCTTTTTTTGTTAGTTCTGCATGCGCAGCCTTGGCATATAAAATTATTTCTATAATCACCAAAAAATCAGAAAAATCTGTGAATACTTCCACGAATTCTCCTTATATAAATGTCCAATTCTTAAATATGTGGTTCAATAATACGAACAACGGTAAATGAGATTTTTTTTTTTATTAGTAGGCTTTGCTTTTTTTTGCTAAGCATAAAATGCTTACCCGAGTAAAAAAAACAATTTTTAAATTACGGCTGTACAAAGGCTGTACAAGGGCCAAATTTCATTACTTTTTTTGGGCTGTACAAGGGCCAAACATGGTGTTTTTGCAGGACATTTGGGCCGTACACGATGCTTCATATGGGCTGAACATGGGCTGTACGTGGGCTGTACGTGGGCTGTACATGGGCTGTACATGGGCTGTACATGGGCTGTACAATTGAATTTTAGTATTGAATTGGGCTGAACATGGGCTGTACATCGGCCGTACAATTTATTTTTGAAATGGGCTGTACATGGGCTGTACGTGGGCTGTACAATTGAATTTTACTATTGAATTGGGCTGTACATCGGCCGTACAATTTATTTTCTATTGAAATTTATTTTATATGATTTTGGGCGAGGAGAAAAAAATTCAAGTGTGGCTGACATCGTTAAGCTGTGCGACTCAGAACATTGATAGCCTGGGTTCGAATCCCAAGGATGGCGGAAAAATTTTTTTTTGTTAATTTTTATTTCTTTTTTTCCGCCATACAAAATTGGCCTGTTGCTTGTTCTTTTTTAAAATGAAATAACATTTTTTTCTTTTTAATTTAACTTTGCATTTCAAAGAATTTTCTTTTTCGGCTTATCTTTCAGGATTTGAACCTGGGAATCCCAAGTGTTCTGCGATACGCACGTTAACGAGTTCAGCCAAAGCTATCATTATTGAGTAGCTGGCTGAAAATTTATTATATCATATTTATTCTGTCATTCAATTTTATATGATAAAAAAAAAACTGAAAAAAAAAAAATTGTATTTTGACGTCAATAGAAAAAATAAATTGTACAGCCCATGTTCAGCCCAATTCAAATGAAAAAATCAATTGTACAGCCCATGTACAGCCCATTTCAAAAATAAAAAATAAATTGTACGGCCGATGTACAGCCCATGTTCAGCCCAATTCAATAGTAAAATTCAATTGAACAGCCCATGTACGGCCCACGTACAGCCCATGTACAGCCCATGTTCAGCCCATTTGTTTTCTACACAAATTTTTTTTGTGCATTTGTACAGCCCTTGTACGTCCGCATGTACAGCCTTTTGGGCTTTTTTAGTTTTGTACAGCCCTTGTTCAGCCGTGTGTACAGCCTTTTGGGCTTTTTTAATTTTGTACAGACCACGTACGGCCTTAAAAAAGCAAAAAAGCCCACGTTCAGCCCATGTTCAGCCCTTTATCATTTTTACTCGGGTAGAAATAAATCATCGAAGAATCCGTTTGAATTTTTTCATAATTTTGAGAATGTTTCGCTAATTTTTTATTATATTTTTTGGAAAAATTGTTGAAAAGTTATCAAATGTTTAAAAAAGTTAAAAAAAATTTGTTAGGCTTTTAAAAAAGCTAAATCGGTTACATCAAACTTTTTCAACTATGTAGTGCACTTGACGTGTTTTACTTCAAATACATGCGGCTTAGAGCGGTGCTGGGCAAAACGCCACTGTAGGGCGGCTTCGTATCAAAGAAAGTACTTTTTGTGTATCTGTTCGTATAGTATAAAACGAGACAACAAAAAAAAGAGAGAATAGTACCTACCCAGCACCACACAGTGGCGTGAAAAGCAAATATTTTGGACAAACGACAATTCCTGGGACTCCAGTTTATGAATTTGAACATTTTTTTTTTAAGTCTTTGTTATCGATACGGTTTCAATTTCCACGAGCGGAATTCCAAAATTCGAAAATCTAAGATGGCTAGTCCAATATGGCGAACTTTAATTTTACATAAAAATTCTAATTCTATTAAAAAATTATAAAAAATGTCACATATAGATTGATTATAGTTTTTAATCATTTTTTGCTGTGATTTTGCTTTGGAAAGAATAATTTTGCAGCTCGAAAATATTAGGATGTTTCGAAATTAAAAAAAATGTTTAGCCTGGAATTTTCTGTGAAAACAAAAATTTTGCACTGATTTTATAAAAATAAACTGCTTGATACAAAACAATTCATCTTTGTGCAATTCGATGTGCGGCCATCATTGTTTTGACGACACAAAAATAATGTCACGGGACGGAATCTTGGAATTTTGAAAAAATCGCTTTTTTTTTGTCTAAAAATGTTAGTCGCACTAAATGCAGGGATAATATGTGAACAAATATATACATATGCATTTAATCAAGTCAAGTTGATGAAATCATCTCAAAGTTGAAATGGGCGGTGCCAAGACCCAAAAATAAATTCGTCATATCTCCGAAACTATTAGACACAGATGATAAGATGAGGTAAGTTTTTAATAAGCACACAGAGAAATTATATACACTGGAAAAATGGGCGTTGCCGTGCCCCACAAATGAAAAACACATCTGTTGGATTCCATAGTTTCTGTTTAATATGAACTAATACCCATTGTTCGTAATAAGTAGTTTGATTAACTTTTTTGCGTATAGTCGGATCTTATTTGGTCGAAAGAATAAATTTATATAATCAAATACCACCATTCACAACAGAGCCAAAAAACTTATCTTTAAAGTACATTGATACATATACTCTATTGACGTTCTTAGCAAGAATTTTTTAATTATTCGATGCTGTATTTTTAGCTACATAAGGACTGCGTTCGATAAAATTGTCCGATACAAAATTCAAAAAATCTCTAGAACTAGTAGTCCGATTTTAAAAGTTAGACTCATTCTTGAACCGCCATTTTATAAAAATTTTTAAACCGTATCTAGAATTTTAATAATATTTTTTCTTACAAATTTTTTTGCACCTTTTCTGAGACCCCTTCCATTAAGGTTTTTATGGTATTATTTGATAACTTTCTAGCTGCTGAACACAACTTTTCTCAAAAATTTTTAGCATCCCTGGCAACTTTTTTTATTGCCTTTATCTTTTTTTTGACCAAAGCCCAGTATCTTTCAATTGGTCAAAGTTCTGGACAGTTTTGAGGATTTGCTTCACGAGGCACCAAAATCACATTATTTCTTGAGTACCCATCCAAGGCCAATTTACTATAATGACAAGATGCTAGGTCTGGTCAAAAGAAAGTGGAAACTTCATGCTTTCGTAGGAAAGGCTTAAGTTTTTTTTTCAAGCATTCTTTAATATAGAATTCGGAGTTTACTGTTCCAGTGGTTACAAAAGAATTGCTTCTTTTGCCACAACTGCAGATTGCTTGCCAAACCAAGAACTTGTGAGGAAGTTTTGACTGCTTTTTTGATTTAAGTTTTTCGTCCATATTCCCCCGCGAGTCTACAGTGTAAAATTTTTGGCCTGGAAACTGCGTAAAATCGGCTAAAACATACGTTTCGTCGTCCATGATGCAGCATTCGAATTTTTGGGAAAAAAATTCATTTTTAACTTTACGGCTGGTTTGCTTTCGTGTTCTTCATAGCATTTCTCTTAGAAACTTTTTGTGCCTTAAACGTCTTCAAATCAACCTCCTTTTTGGCCTTGCGAACTAAAATCTTGAAACCCGAAATTTAAACTGTAGCGCAAAGATAATTTCAATCTGCTCCAACCAGAGTATTCTTAAGTGGTACTATTGAGATTGAGTCTTATTGCTGAATGAAATTTTTCACATTGCACTATGTGGCTCTCTTTTTACACAGAATGTGTGGAGTCTTACATAGTTTTATTCATATAGTAGATCATAACGAAAATTGATGTCTTTAAAAAGTGCTGATATCAAACATGTTGCAACACGGTCTAAAGTTCCGAATCTGTCACACGTCATTGCAAAAGAAAATTTTTCATATCTTTTAAGATGTACTTGATCCTGCTTCATCTGGTGGCACTACGTTTCATCACAACTAATTAGAATGGCCGCAACAAATATCGACATTCCTTCATATTGCTGTTCCATTGAAACATATTTCGAAATAGTTAATTTCCTGTCGTTGAATTGGTTCATCAAAAATTCTCTTCTCTTCACATTTCGGGGATTCCCGTCAGATTTCCCGAAACGAAGATCACGAAAGTCAATTTTCCCGACATACGATTTACGGACAGCTTTTTTCCCGAATGCATTATCACGACAACATTTTACCCGAAACAGTAAAATAAAAAATTTTTCGTTAAAGTATTTGTAAATTGTTCTGGTACGTAGATCACCCAGTTTTTCTAGTGATATAGCCCAGGAAAATTAGACGAAAAAAGAGCTGCTGTGCGAAATAATTTTAAGTGAATTTTTTTCACCGGAACTGCCTTTGTTAAAGCATGATGAATAAAGAGAAAAAAGTCCATTGAAGTCCATTGTGCACATAAGAAGTTATTCAGGCTCAAAGGTCGCTAAAATCAGTTTTTTGCAAATATCTCGCTGACGCAAACTTTCACAGAAAAATTTTTCTCCACAATTTTGTAACACAGGAAATTTCCTATTTAAAGATGTAAAAAATGTTTTCGTGTATTTAAAAAACCTTTAAATGGCAAAAAACCGGTTTTTATTGAATAACTTCTAAACGGTTACTCTAATGTGTACACACATGGCTTATTTTTTGTAGATCTTGTGATTTTCTACAAAATTGATGCTATTGCCTTTTATCGTATGACTAACCGTTTCAAAGATATCCTTCAAAAACCAGAATTTTCGAGACCTATTGAAGAATATCTTTTGGACCATGAGTCGCTCCAAAAAAAATTTAATACGGTGTATACAGAATCCAATTATCTGCTGAAGGGTTTTTTAATTTTTTTCGTACAACTGTGCACAACTTTTTAAATCTGGTTATCTCCTAAACTATAAGCTACATAAAAACATTTTTTACATCTTTAAATAGGAAATTGTGTTACAAAATTGTGGAGAAAAATTTTTCTGTAAAAGTTTGCGTTAGAGAGATATTTGCAAAAAACTGATTTTAGCGACCTTTGAGCCTGAATAACTTCTTATGCGCTCAATGGACTTCAATGGACTTTTTTCTCTTTATTCATCATGCTTTAATAAAGACAATTCCGGTGAAAAAAATTCACTTGGAATTATTTCGCACAGCAGCTCTTTTTTCGTCTAATTTTCCTGGACTATTATGGCACCGTGCAATACATAATAATTTGAATTTATCCGTATCCAAATGAAATAAATTCTATTTGCCGTGTGATTTTGACTCGCATGAGTTTTAATTTGATTTGGTTACATATTAATAATAAGTGCAAAAAAATAAAATTTTAAAAGATAACAAGTTGAATGTTCTGTTTGAATTTAGCAGTGATTTGAGTTGACTTTTCATATTGCACTGGTGTAGGCACTTAATCCGTTTGGAATCATAAAACGACGGTATATCGTTCGCCGGCTATAACTTGTGATCGTTAATATCTTTTCAAGGGCCATCAAAAGAAAATTTGGTGTTTTTTGAATAACAGAGAAAAAGTCGATTTTTCAAAAAGCCCGGCTCGGCGATTTCGTTTTGATGATTTCCTGCTTATCTGAGACACCCTTAACGTATCCTTAGAAAACATCAACCAAGCTTCACCGTCTTTGTAGACTCTGCATTGCAGAATATGCCTACATTACAAATCGTTGCAAAAAAAAAAAAAAAAAGAATTAGCTACTGAACATTAGCATAAACATAAATAGATGATCTGGTGTGTTGGCAGATAGTTTCTAAGTTATCTTAAATCCCCACACAGTATATGACTTAATTTTTTTAGCAAACTAAGGAAACAACTACAAATTTCGACATTTGATTTTTCAAAAGAAGATTTTTGCATCAAAACGTTGGTACTTCCAAAAAACCCAAAGGATTATTTGCTACACTTATGGCTATTGGCCCTCGTAAAGCTGTTTCATTTGAGGGTAAGCCTTAAGCAGCTATGTATGTATATAATTTTTGAAAAATCTCTCATTTAAATGAAGGTAGTACAGCAGTGTTGTAGCGCTTCCGCACGGTAATACGCGTTTGTTCTCTTTAACATTGTATGTCCTAGGATGTAAGCGTTCTGAAGCTTTCTGCAAAAAGGGTGTTACCTTTGATCTGGTCAAGAATTATTGATCCTACACTACAGCATTTCGAAAATATTGCATGTATGGGAGGTGCCGCGACTTCTAACAATCTGTAGGTTTTGTGTGAAGATTCGTTGCATTACTTCAAATAACGCTTCTTCCATGAAAATATATATGTATGTATTCTCCTTTAACTCCTAGGAGGAGCATATGGCCAATATGAAATATTTGCATTTTTGCTATCCCTTGTGATGATTTTGATCTCTTGCCCCGGCTTTCTCGATTCTTGGATTTCCTTTTCCAGCGTCCTTTTCCAGTTGGTTTTCGGTCTACCACGTTGTGGATTCCACTTAAGAGACTGGCGACAGACTTGACTGTGTGGTTTCTGGATAGTATGACCAATCCATCTCCACTTGCGCAGCTTCACATCGTTTGCTATAGCCTTCTGATTGCATTTTTGAGGCCGATCTCGGCATTTGATATAGTGCGATGCCACCAAACCTTTAGTATACGCCTTAAGCATTTGTTGACGAATATTTGCAGCTTGTTCGTTAGTTGTTCAGTTACAAGCCATGTTTCGCACCCATATGACAAAACCGATTTCACATTCGAATCAAAAATGCGCACTTTCGTTTTGGTGGATATAACGGAAGAAGACCATATTTTGTTCTGTAGAGCAAACGCACCTTTTGCTTTTGCTATTCTTAAGTTGATATCTTCTTTTGCGCTTCCATCCATGGAGATAATGCCAGCAAAATACGTTTTCGATGTGTTGATTTTAAGGCCGGCCTTCTGCGATTCCAAGACAAGGTGTTCAACGATAGAAGGCACTTCGAAAATTGTGCTAGTATGGGAGGTGCCGTGTCTTGTTGTCCGAGTTCGTTTTGGTCAGAGCTTTTTACATCTACCAGTAAAGCATTTTGAAACTTTTTTTAATGTGAGGTACAACACCATATTTTCTGAATTTACCTATTTTTTGCTCGGAGATTGTACTTACTATCTTAAGTATTTATGTGTATTTTGGTTGCATTTACGCGAATAATGTTCTTAGTATTGCATTTTGTATAATTTTTTTTTGTATGGGCGGTAGGCGTGTCCGACGACCGATTTCGCTCATTTTCAATCCCACGAGCTTACTTTGAAGACGGGGATAATGTTACAAATTTTATCGAATTATATTGGTTAGTTTCCCGTGAAAAATATTTTGAAGGACAGACGGTCATGGGTTTATCGACTCGGGGGGTGACGCTGATCACGAAAGTTGCGTACGAAAGAAGAAAGTGAATATACTCGTATCCTTTGTGTAGGGCATAAAAAACGATTTGACTATGCTAGGATTCGAACCGGAGTCCGTGTGATAGAAACATATTGTTTTCACATTACAGTTACAAACTTGTTAGACTTCTAGACCACTACATACCTTTACTATGAAGAGGCATAAAATTTGTATATTAAGAAAAGTTTTTTACAAAATTGTCTCTCCAAACAGAATTTGATATTCGAATACTGCTTCTTTCTATTTTTATAGGAACAAGCGCTTTAGAAGTGCATTCTTTGGAAGCGTTTGATATTTTTCCCCTTGAGTTTGGACGTACTTATATACATAGTACATATGAGTGGCCTCACCTTCACTTCGTTTAAAAATGCAAAAGCAAATAACTTGTGTTTGTGTCGGCGCATGTTATGTGCGTTTGCTTTTTTAACGAAGTGAAGAAAGGAAGAGTGAAACTTTTTGGCAATGAAAAAAAAAGATATAATGTATTTCTTCTCTTGTGCAAAAGCTTAAAACAATCATTTGTGTATTTGGTATTTCCCCAGAAATGTCCACCGTGAGCCAAAAAATTAAATCATATCTCTGAAACTATTTAACGTACATGAGTTTTGTTACATATGATAAATAATGTGTACTGGGAAAAATGGGGGTATCACGCCCCCATAAAAATCAAAGCATTGTCATACGAATGGTAAATTACGTCACTATGGAAATACCCAAATGAGACTATCAGAGCAACAGTGGCGTAACCTTCATTTCGTTTAAACAGCAAAAGCACACTACCTGTGCCGACACAAGCACAAGTTATTTGCTTTTGCTTTTTTAACCAAATGAAGGTTACGCTACTGTTGCTCTTTTGCACAAGAGAATAACTACATTTCATTGTTTCTTTGCATTGCCAAAGAAGTTTCACTCTTCCGCATGCAATAAGTGTTTTGACATTATGTTAAAAGGAAATTTTTTTAGGAATTTAGATTGTGTTTTTAATTTTGTATACTTTTACAACTAAAGATTTTTCGTCCGGTCATCAATGTTTCATTGCTCTCATCGTTGGACTAACGATCGGCTTCAGCATAACACAACTATTGGTACTTTCAAGATTTACACGCCCGGCATGGTTGAGTTCTTTTTATTCTAATAAACCACAACCCGAGTTCAATGACCGTCACTACTTTGAAGACGAGATTGACGATGAAGTACCCGAAAAACGCATACACGAACATACACATGCTCTTGAGGCCTCTACAGTTGCGCAGAAACTATACAAAGAGGTGCGTGTGCTCTGTTGGGTTATGACAGCTCCAAGAAATCACCAAAAAAGGGCAATACATGTAAAAAGAACTTGGGGCAAGCGATGCAATAAACTCTTATTCATGAGTTCAGTGGAGGATAAAGAGCTGGGTGCAATTGCCCTCAACGTATCCGAAGGTAGAAATTGGTTATGGGCCAAGACGAAAGAGGCCTTTAAATATGTTTACGAACATTACTTTGATGATTACGATTGGTTTTATAAGGCTGATGACGACACGTAAGTAATGAGAGAATTAATGGGCTGAAGTTGGGTCAAGTACATAGTGGTTTGGCTATATTTATAGTTATGAATTGGCGAAACTATGCATTTGAATGTAGGTCAGATGTTCAAAAAAAACGTATGTTGTAATTAAAATAAATTGTTCCAACAAAGCAAAAACCGGAAATAAACCAGCATTGGCATTTCCACTTGTAGAATTACTCAAAAAATTATTAAAATTACCGTTATGGTCTTGGATGTAAACCAAACTCATTGTATTTATTTCTCAATTTTATAATTTTAAGTTAAAAAAGTACCTACAGTTATATATAATTTTTATACTTAAAAATAGGTATGCCATTATGGAAAATATGCGCTACCTTCTATATCCATATTCCACGGAAACACCAATCTATTTTGGCGCGAAATTCGGGGTAAATGTGAAACCAAATGTAAGTATAATTATTTATAAACAAGGGATTAAAAGGAGGGACTATACATATTCTTAGTGTAAAAATGCTGCTACTGAGTAAATTATGATTTTCCATGAAAATTTTTCTTCATATGTGACGCGGTCTTAAAAAACCTAACTTAAGTTTTCAAAAGGTGATTCCACTGTAGACGATTCTCGGTATAAATATTTAAATCACAGTGTTTGTTTTTGCTGCCAATATATACTTCCGTCCACAATTCGGACAGAACGGTTTTTTGGTTGGGAGAAATTTTGTTTTATTCCCCTTCCGCTTCGGCTATAAAAAGTATCACAAAAATATAGCAGAATGGTTTTTATTTCTTAGCAACAACTGTTTGTTTATTTTTTCTAATTCAGCTTCAGCTTAAGAACCGAATACAAAACGAGTATGTACTCACAGATTTCGGGGTTTTGAGTTATCCTAACTTAACTATTCAAAAACACGTTTTTCGGTATTTTTGATGTTGTATGACTAGATGGGGTGATTTTAGCCATCAACGTCAAATGGTAACTAAAAGTTTATTTATTTTCCTTCCATATCTGCTTTGGAAAATGTCGAAGAAAAAACTAACTTTTTCCTTAAAAATAAAAAATATCACAAAAAAAAGCAACGCCGTATTTTGTGCTTTTTCCCAAGATTTACCGAAATTAGGCAACTGTTCGTTTATCACTAAAACGACCACATTTGGCGTTTATAATGCAAACCTTACTTAGTAATACCCTAAGACTGCCTAAATTAGGAATGCTTAGACCTTGTCTAGGTGTAAAGCATTCCTTATCTAGACATGTCTAAGCAAATTTCAAGTCGACTAAATGATAACAACAGTGTACATACATACATATGTAATGTATTGGCTACTTACAGGGTTACATGTCTGGTGGTGCTGGTTACGTTTTGAGTAAAGAAGCAGTACGTCGATTTGTCACCGTAGGTTTACCAAACCCTCAAATCTGTGTCAAATCTAACGGTGGTTCTGAAGATGTTTTAATTGGATTGTGTTTACAAAAACTAAATGTTACAGCGGGCGACTCAAGAGACTTTGATACACGCGGTCGATTTTTTCCATTTGCTCCAGGATCGCATTTGCTAGGACATCCAAAGCGGGGGTACTGGTACTGGGTATATGTCTTCTATAAGACAAATGAGGTAAGTCATAGCGAAAGCCTTAACCTATACCTTTATAATGCTTTATTCATGTTATGTAGGGATTGGATTGTTGCTCAGATTATACAATATCGTTTCATTATATTGAACCAAGTAGAATGTACTATATGGACTATCTGGTATACCACCTTAGACAATATGGTGTTGTTCGTTGGCCTGAAAAACTGCCCAAAAGACTAGAGAGAGGCGAAGTAATGCCAACCCCGACTTCACCTCAAACTCCGACCAATGTATAAGTAGTATTATATATCGTCACCGCAATACTACACGAGGTAACTCCTAAATTATCATGTTTGGGATATTCATCTTGATTTAGTGCACAACCTGCTTCAACCAGAGTATTCTAAAGTGGTTATAAGAACAAAACAAAACTAGAAAAGTCTAGAATCAGTGTACTAAATTTTCAAAAATCTTAAAATTGAATTTTCTCGAAACTAGAAAATTGGATAAACTAAGTTGTGCTGATGATATACAAATAAATCGATGAGTGTTATATGAAACATTATAACGCATTAATAAGAAAAAGATTTTATTAATAATACTAGTTTACAGTCAAAATGACCTTTAAATACCATTATGCATTTTACATGTAAAATCGGCTGCTGATTCCGAAAATAACATGGATTTTTTTTTTCTTATACGTCGTTTTCCAGATATCGGTCATTTTCGGTTTTAGGACAAAAAAAAAAAACGAAGATGTTTCCACTTAATTACAAATATCTCAAAAACCAATATTTACGTACTTTATGTCAAACTAAAACAAATTTCCTATATATGATACTCACATCTCTTTTTGGTTGGTTTGTTAGTTTCGGCGAAATAAATTAATTGCTAAAAAATCAAAATCAACTGCAAATTTATACAAGAAAAAAAAAAACTATAAAAAATCATTTTGTTTCTTTATATCGTCGGGTTAAAACTACAACTAGACATCTACATTTTTCATGTTTTGAGAAAAAAGCGTTTAAAGTATTTTGAAATTCGTTTTTTGTATGGGATTTTGAAGTTTTCTGCTTTTTATTCTTTATATAAAACTAGCTGGCCTGGTTGCGACTTCGTTCGCCCATTCCCGATGCCTATACGTACGAAGTCCCATCCATCTCCATCGTCCCTCTCTTCCAATCACCAAGGTTTTTAAAGATCCATGTATCAACTTTTGTAATCATAGCTCCCATAGGTACAGAGATATAGCATTTTCTATATTTTTTGTATGAAGGGTGCAACTCCCACTTCTCACCCCCCGCCCAAGATTTTCATAGTAAATGGTAGATAGAATATTCATGTATGTACCAAGTTTTATAACAATATCTGCGATATGTGAAGAAATATAGCATTTTGTGTATTTTTGAAAATTGGATGCGATTCTACACCCAATATCCCCCAAGTTTTGCATGGTAAATGGTAGATATGTACATTATGCATAAGTTCATCAACTTTCATAATCATAACTTGTATAACTGTAGAGATATAGCATTTTTTGTATTTTTTTCGTATGGGGGGTGCAACCCCCGTTCCCCTCAGTAGCATCCCACCCCCTTAAGAACCTTCTACAGACCATAACAAACAATTTAAAAAAAAAATTATGTAAATCGGCCTTGTAGTTTCCGCGTTCATAAGCTACATACGGACACCATTTCATTTTTATATAATAGATATGATGCGAACAACATTTCAAAAAAGCGACTGGACTGGGGCATAGAGCCGTTTTTTCTTCATATTTCCGTTTTTTCTTCATATTTCCGTATACTCAACTCAAAACATCAATATATGTAGATGTCTAGTTGTAGTTTTAACCCGACGATATCATTGTCTATCAGCATTATTCTATCGCAGTCATAAAATTCAACATAGTCTCTATTGATACAATTGTCTCAATTGACATATTTTTGTATTCTATAAAAAGCTTCATATCAAATCTGTATCAATTGATATTTATCACTATCTGAAAAGCAGGTCACAAACAAATTTTATGGAAAAATTAAAGGGTGAACTTCTATCGGAATGCTCGTTAGGGTGGAGCGAAATTGGTTTTTTGCTATTTTCGAAATGGCTCACATGCGAAAAGATGCTCCATAATATTCTTAATAAAAAATGTTATATGGTACTTTTTGATATTTTAATGTTTTGTACTGCCACAAAGACATTGAAGTTTTGAAAACAAAAAAATATTGCGTTGAGTTTATTTGTATGGGATAAAGTCAATAAAAGAGCTTAAACGTGTCCAAATTGTGATTTTATTATAATATTAGCATATTTTAAACAAACTTTAACTCCTTTTTAGTATTAAAAACAGGCATTGTCCTTCGTGATTCAAGCCTTGTTTAGATGACACCATATCTTCTTTCTGAACTACATACAGCAGCAGCAGCTTCACTAACAATTTGATTTGAGTATGACCTTTTATTCCCTGGCCCATTTAGAATATGTAAAAATTAAAAATCTCCATAGAGCCGCGCTCCTCCACATTGTGTACTATAACTACGGTGACCATCCGTTCTGTTTTTGGCAGAACAGTTCTGTTTTTCAACTCCTTGTTCTGCCTTTTTTTTTTATAAGAAATGTTCTGTTTTTTTGCACGTGTTCTGTTTTTTTTTTTTTTTTTAACCGGTTGCATTTTAATAAAATATGCAAAATGATGAAAAATTATCAATGGTAACCCTAGAAATATGAATATAATCGCTTATCGATAACATCAAAAGGATCATCTTATCTTTGATGACAACGTGATTTACAAAATAACATCTGATCTGGGCCGCTTTTTGTGTAAAGTATTTTTTTAACATCGGTCCAATAAGGTAAATACATGAGATAAATAAATAAATAATTTTGAGATAAATAAGCATTAAATGTACTACTACTGCCATATTTTATATTTTAGAAAAATGCCGCCCCATCGCAAATGTGTTTTTAGTGCAGAACTCCAACAACAATATACATTTCTACATACGACTTCTCATTCGAGTGAAGTGCGGTGCCGCAAATGCATGGCGGTTTTTTCAATTGCAAACGGTGGCAAACATGATATTCTGCGTCACTTAAAAACCAACAAACATCAAAATGCCGATGTTGCTGCATCATCCTCCAAACAAATAACATGTTTTTTACGGAATACCACTATGGATGCGTCTGCCAAAAAAAACAGTGTAAACGAAGGAACTTGGGCATTTCACACAATAAAGCACGGTTTTTCTTTTCGGTCGAACGACTGTACGTCAAAACTTATAAAAAAATGTTTTGATGCTAACTATTCATCGGCTCGTACAAAATCGGAAGCCATTGTTTGCAATGTACTAGTACCGAACGCAATAGCTGAAATGCAAATTGATTTTAAGGCGGTTAATTTGGTAACAGTTTTTTCCGATTGTTCAAACCATGGAAGTACCAAAATTTGTCCACTACTAGTTCGGTATTTTCTACCACAAAAGGGGGCTCAAGTTAAAATATTGGAAGTAAAAGATCTCCCAGGCGAAACTTCTGAAATATTAAAAACGTATATCTCTGGTCTTTTAAATAAATTTGATTTGACCAATAAGTTACTAGCTCTGTGTGCCGACAACACCAATTGTAATTTTGGTGGTGCAGCTAGACGGGGCGAAAACAATCTATACTAATATTATAAATTCGAAAGTAACTCTGTTTGTTTGTTACCTTTTCACGCCTAAACCGCCCAACCAATTTGGATGAAATTTCGTATGGAGATAGTGAGAGACCTTGAGAAGGATATAGGATAGTTTTTACCCCTAAAATCATCCTTAAAAGGGGTGACAAGGGGGATGGAAGTTTGTATGGGGAATCAATAACAACTGAGCCAATTTAAATGAGATTTGGTGTGGAGATAGTAACAGACCCTAGAAAGGATAAATGATATTTTTATCCTTAAAATCATCCTTAAAAGGGCTGTAAAGGGAGATGGAAGTTTGTGTGGGGAATCAATAACCGCTCAACCAATTTAGTTGAAATTTGGTGTGGAGATAGTGAGAGACCCTAGAAAGGACATATGATAGTACCTACCCCTCAAATCATCCTTAAAGAGAGTGAATAAGGGCATGGAAGTTTGTATGGGGAATCAATAACCCCTGAACCAATTTAGATTAAATTTTATATAGAAAAAAAAAGTTCATTATGGATTGATTCTTTAATGGATGAAAAAGAAAATGGCAATTTTTTTATGGGATGGTTCTTAAATAAATACATCTCACCTATTCACTCACATTTTGTAGATATTAATGAAACTTCGGAAAAAAAAGTCTAAGTTATTCGAAGTACTAATGCTACGCAGACGAAGTCGCGGGTAAAAGCTAGTTTAGTTATTAAATAATTAAAAAAGAAAAGTTACTATTAATATGTATTTGAACCTAAGAAACTTGTGAAATGAAATGAAATGTGATGTTTAATAATTTTTTTTTTTATGTTTTTTTAAATATATTTTAAGCGTTTTTATGAATTAAATGATATGTTTATAAGAAAATAAAACATACTTTTTTGTTTATCAATTAATTATTTTTTGTTCTGTTTTTTGGCTGGAAATATCTGGTCACCGTAACTATAGCAAGTATATTTATGAATTTCATATGAAAAACATAAAAATTATTCTGACAGAAAATAATAGTTGCCAGTGGCGGATTTACCTTATAGGCAACATAGGCAGCTGCCTAGGGCGGCAAATTTCGACCGTTTACACTAGACAAAATGCCACTTTTGAATGCGAGACTATAAAACTTTTTACCCAAAAGTTTTCAAGTCCAACATATTGTTGAATATTCTTTTTTTTCTTTCCGTATGATAAAATATAGCGTATTTATAAGTATTTTTACGAAAATAAATACTGTGAAGTTTAATTTACCGGAACCTCGCGGTTTTGCAAAAAAACCCAAAAAAAATCCTTATTAGTAGTTTTAAGTTTTCAACTCGTACACATTGATGCCGACGTTGCGCATGCGATCCGCGCAGAAACGTTGGTCAGCTCGCAACGATGCCGTTTGCACTCTCGATCAGTATTACACTGAAATACTTCAAGCTTTGTATTACATAGAACACGATCTTTCACAAAAAGCTGTTACACGAAGTGAAGCCAAAGGTATTCGAATACGTTTTGAATTACTGGAAACAGCTTTCTTTTCTTTTTTTTGAATTGTACATATTTTCCAAATGTACAAGTTCATGCATTTTCAAGGTCAATTCATTAATCAATAACAGAAATAAGGCTGCTGTCTGAGGCGGCAAAATCGCAACTGCCTAGGGCGGCAGATGACCTTAATCCGCCCCTGATAGTTGCGCTGATTTAACAATCAACAAAGAAATGGTTTTCTAAAATGTTTAGTCAAAATACATATATGTATGACCCATAAGCACTTCTCTTTATACTAACCCAAAAATAAACAACTGTGAGCTTAGTTATTGCGAGTTGAAAGTTGTATGTTTTATTCAAACTTTTAGAGGCAAAAAAGGGGCTTAAAGCCGGTTTATTCGCAAGAAGGAGTTGTTTTGATTCACTTCTTCACCTTATCCCACTCACAAGAAGCTAACAAACAAAACCTCATCAAAAATTTTCAGTGCCAACATTTGGAGGTCGATTTAATATTCATAATTTAAAAATACAAAGAAAAAAGGCGCTTAAGCTCGGTTTATTTGCAATAAGGAATTGTTTCGATTAAATTTTCTTATTTTCCAACTCTGGACAAATTAACGAACAGGCCTGATCAAAACATTTTAATTTCCAAGACTTCGAGGTAACTATAATATAGGTAATTTAAACATGCCTCGAAAAAGGGGCTTAAGCCCAGTTTATTCGCAAGAAGGAAGAGTATGGATTTTAATTTTTATATTTTCCAACTCAAGAGAAGTGGACGAACAAAACCTCATCAAAAAAACTTCAGTGTTCCAACTTTGAGTTTTTCCTTATATTCCCAGGATGTGTTTAAGGTTTGATTGACTTGTGGCAGTACTAAAACTCAAAATTTTTAAAAAATATTTATACACCTGTAAAAGATGATTGACGGAGCACCTTTTCCGCACTGAGCCCTTTAGAATATGTAAAAATAAAAAATCTCCATAGAGCAACGCTCCACCCTAATGCTCGTATTATTAAAGGAAAAATTTTTTCAATCAATAATAATAGGAAGACATACACTGGCGAGCAAAACTAAGTGCATGTTTGAAACTGGTCTATTAACATGCCCATAAACACCGAAGCAAATGGTTTCAATTTTTCTGAGTTTATTCTCTATTTATTGAGCTCCTTCATTACTTATTAAATTAACTTTATTAACTTTTTTCTTAATACATTTTATTCTTTGAATTTCTGTAATATTTTTAATCATTAATATTATCATTAAAGTAATCACTTACATATTAGCACATAAGTAATCACTTACCTATTAGCATATAAGTAATCACTTTAATATAACTCAATTTGACTGCACTATGCTACACATAATTTTTCTCTTCGCTAAATCATACGATTTCGCATAACTGTATTTTTCCAATAACATTGAAATGTATCATTTCTATGCAAAACTTGTTTGTAAATCTCGCCGGAAAGGTCATATTAAAATGTAAAAATTATTAAGCTCTAAAAAATATGTCATATAAAATCCGCATATACTTGATATATTCTATGTCAACAAAATTTTTTTGATTCCTTTGACTTGCTTCCAGATGTAATTTTCAAAATATAACAACTATCTTCGACATCTTTTAACTAGATTAGTTTAAGATAAAATAATGTTTTTTTTTAGAGGTTTGTTTTTCGAATAGAGATAAAACTGGCATTTTGTGGTCAAATCTGGCAACTCTAATGTCATTTATGTTCAGTTTGGTTTGCCATTTCATCATGAACAGGTTGACAAAAGAACAACGCTTGCAAATCGTGCAAATTTATTTCGAAAATAATGGTTCAGTTCGTGAAGTTTACCGCAAGCTCCGTCCATTTTATGGTCGACATAATCGTCCATCAGAGCAATAAATTCGGTTAACCATGGGTCGTTCTCGCACTACGTTTACTCTATGTGATAATACGCATCCGCAGAGACGTCGAACAGTGCGCACCGAAGAAACAATTGCCGCTGTAGAGCAAAATGTTGAAGAGGACCCGAATGAATCGATTCGCCACCGTGCACAGCAATTGGAGCTTTGTCCATCAACTTTATGGAAGATTTTGCGTAAAGATCTTGGCTTGCGACCTTACAAGATCCAGCTTGTGCAAGAATTAAAGCCGCGAGACCATGCAATGCGTCGTGATTTTGGTGTATGGGCCGAAAATGAGATTGATCTCGATGCTGATTTTCATCGCAAAATTTTGTTCAGTGATGAGGCTCATTTTTGGTTGAATGGCTACGTCAACAAGCAAAATTGCCGCATTTGGAGTGAAGAGAATCCACATGAGACCCTTGAGACGCCATTACATCCACAAAAACTGACTGTTTGGTGTGCTCTATGGGATGGTGGAGTCATTGGGCCATACTTCTTCCGAAATAATGCTGGAGAGTCAGTTACCGTTAATGGAGACCGGTATAGAGCCATGATAACCGACTATTTTGTTCCCGAATTGGATGGCATGAATGTGGATGAGTTGTGGTTCCAACAAGACGACGCTACATGCCACACAGCGCACGTCACAATCGATTTATTGAAGGAAACATTCGATGAGCGCATAATTTCGCGGAATGGAGCTGTCAATTGGCCACCAAGATCGTGTGATTTGACACCATTGGATTATTTTCTTTGGGGACATGTGAAGTCGCTCGTCTACGCCGACAAACCAGAAACGTTAGGGGACTTGGAAGCCAACATTCGTGGCGTTATTGCCGACATACGGCCCCATATGCTCGAAAAAGTGGTTGAAAATTGGACCTGTAGAATTGGCTTTATTCGAGCCAGCCGCGGCGGCCACATGCCCGAAATCATATTTAAACATTAATGGCATAAAATTATCCTTCCAATTAAGCCAAATTGATGGACATTAAAACGATTTTCTTGTGTTTTATTTCAATTCGAAGCTCTATACCTCTAAAAAAAACACCCTTTATATGCTTGTGTCATTTGCATTTGCCTTTTATTATAACTCATGTAAGAGAAGTGCCGGTTTACAATATAATTCGAAACGTTTGTTTTTTAACAATAAATTATAACGTTTTAAGAAATTCTCAAATCGTTTTTTAATTAAACAAGAATTAGTTTAATCGGGTTTGATAATTGTAAACTCGATTTTTTTCGAATATAACATTTTGGGAGAAAATAAACTTGTTGTTAAATATTTTTAGTTTAGTCAGGATGGCGTTGATTTTATTATAAGTTAAAGATAGATTGGAGTACTTCCCAATATATCAATAATTCGTGTGGATATGTTTGTCCATTTAGCACAAATCTTAGCTAGAATTGAACAAAACTACCAGATTTTTTGACTTAGTTGGAACTAATAGATTGCGTACAATATTTTAATATCAAAAAACATTGTTGTTGATGACCATTTGGTTATGGTTGTAGCGGTTTCTTTAAGATTTTCAGAATGATGGAGATGGGTTATTCTGTAGTGAGGTATTCTTATGTTAACGATATAAAAAAAAAAGTTTTCACAAGTCAAAATTAGTTCATAATGAAAGCATTTAAATTTTCAACGAATATTCAAATAACTTTCGAAGACCACAAGTTTGTTAATTATACCCTACACCCAGGGTATATTCACTTTGTCCTTCCGTTTGTAACGCAGAGAAGGAGGCGTGGCAGATATAGAAAAGTATATACATATATTCTTGATCAGCGTCACCTCCTGAATCGATATAGCCGTGTCCGTCTCTCTGGCTGGCTGGCTGTGCGTGGAATTAGGTTTTAAGTGCAAATATTCAAGTACTTTACCAGATTTAACGAAATTAAAATTTCTTTCACATATTAAACATGTTCAACGAACCGGCTACTTCTAAATTCAACCGTTAGACACCTCGAGTAAAAATTGAAAAAAAAAACCAGATTTTCAGTGATAAAACTCAAAAACAAGCTTGTATAGCAATGCAACGTAAACTTAACATCAATTCTTGATTCAAGAAGAAAAAAAAAAATTGTTCATCTGTTCTGTAATGCAGTGAACTTTTTTTTTGTTGCGTGTATGACATATGGCTGAATTAAGAAGTAGTTGGTTCGTTGAACATGTTTAAAATGTAAAAGAAATTTTAATTTCGTTATATCTGGTACGGTAAAGGGTGTTTTTTTTAGAGGTATAGAACTTTGAATTGAAATAAAACACAAGAAAATCATTTTAATGTCCATCAATTTGGCTTTATTGGAAGGATAATTTTATGCCATTAATGTTTAAATATGATTTCGGGCATGTGGCCGCCGCGGCTGGCTCGAATAAAGCCAATTTTACAGGTCCCATTTTCAACCACTTTTTCGAGCATATGGGGCCGTATGTCGGCAATAACGCCACGAATGTTGGCTTCTAAGTCCCCTAACGTTTCTGGTTTGTTGGCGTAGACAAGCGACTTCACCTATTCCCAAAGAAAATAATCCAATGGTGTCAAATCACACGATCTTGGTGGCCAATTGACAGGTCCATTCCGCGAAATTATGCGCTCATCGAATGTTTCCTTCAATAAATCGATTGTGACGTGCGCTGTGTGGCATGTAGCGCCGTCTTGTTGGAACCACAACTCATCCACATTCATGCCATCCAATTCGGGAACAAAATAGTCGGTTATCATGGCTCTATACCGGTCTCCATTAACGGTAACTGACTCTTCAGCATTATTTCGGAAGAAGTATGGCCCAATGACTCCACCAGCCCATAGAGCACACCAAACAGTCAGTTTTTGTGGATGTAATGGCGTCTCAAGGGTCTCATGTGGAATCTCTTCACTCCAAATGCGGCAATTTTGCTTGTTGACGTAGCCATTCAACCAAAAATGAGCCTCATCACTGAACAAAATTTTGCGATGAAAATCAGCATCGAGATCAATCTCATTTTCGGCCCATACACCAAAATCACGACGCATTGCATGGTCTCGCGGCTTTCATTCTTGCACAAGCTGGATCTTGTAAGGTCGCAAGCCAAGATCTTTGCGCAAAATCTTCCATAAAGTTGATGGACGAAGCTCCAATTGCTGTGCACGGTGGCGAATCGATTCATTCGGGCCCTCTTCAACATTTTGCTCTACAGCGGCAATTGTTTCTTCGGTGCGCACTGTTCGACGTCTCTGCGGATGCGTATTATCACATAGAGTAAACGTAGTGCGAAAACGATCCATGGTTAACCGAATTAATTGCTCTGATGGACGATTATGTCGACCATAAAATGGACGGAGCTTGCGGTAAACTTCGCGAACTGAACCATTATTTTCGAAATAAATTTGCACGATTTGCAAGCGTTGTTCTTTTGTCAACCTGTTCATGATGAAATGGCAAACCAAACTGAACATAAATGATATTAGAGTTGCCAGATTTGACCACAAAATGCCAGTTTTATCTCTATTCGAAAAACAAACCTCTAAAAAAAACACCCTTTACTTGAAATTAATTATCTTTGCCTTTAAAACCTAATTTAAATTATGTTGATTTCTGATTATGTTTTTTTCCTCAAAGATAGATATCCTAACCTAAAAAGACACAAAAGTGCAAAAAACCCGTTTTGCCATTATTTCAGTCTACAATATTTCTAAGAAGCATGAAGATATAAACATAATTCAAATTAGGTTTTAAAGAAAAAGATTGGGACTTTCAAGAACTTTAACCAGATTTAACGAATAAATGATTGTTGCATAGTTTTATAGCTTCAAAAATGGCAAAAAACGACTTTTTTTGTTTTTAGGTTAGAATATCTCAAAAACTATAAACCAATTCGGATTCGCGTTAAGTATCGCAAAACACATCGAATGTGATTATTTTGATTTTTGTTTATTGTAGTTTAAAAAAAACTTTTTTTTTTATATATGGGAAAATGGCCCAATTGGAAAAGGCGTTATCTCAAAATTTAGTCGAGGAGTCACGAGCGAAAATTTTTTTACACATCATTTGAATGATAAGTAAACAGAATCTGGAAAAAAATTTGATGTGCTACGACGTTCGATTTAAAACGGGTTAAAGCACGCCGTGCTTCAATGTTCCTATGACCTGGAACCCAAACGAGAGTAAGTTCAGATTGACGCCCTAGTTTGATTAAATTTTTTTTGTATTCCGCAACCAGTTTTGATTTTATTGTTACTGAGTTCAGCGCCTTGATAGCGGCCTACTAGGCTGCAGGCATTGAGAATGACGTAAGCTTCCGCCTGAAAGACGCTAGCTGAATAAGGTAAGCTAAAAAATTTAGATATATTGAGGTCTTTTGAAAATATGCCCGCACCAACGCCACAGTCTATTTTCGAACCATCAGTGTATATGGTGGTTGCGAAATTTAGGCTAGGCGTACTATCTTCCCATTGGCTTCTTTCTGGAAACCACACACCAAAGTTTTTCTCGAAATTTAGTATGGAGCAGATGTAATCTGTGTGGGAGTTAGAAAGTTCAACTGGTAGTGTATCAAGGATGGATCTGTGACCATACGTCTTATGCATCCAACAACCGGCTTCTCTGAGCCTAATCGCACTACATCAGGCAGTGGCTTTGATAAATGAGGTTGGAGGGAGCAGATGTAGAAGAACGCTGAGAGCTGCGGTTGGGCATTATCTCAGTGCTCCCGTTACACCAACACATGCAGTCCCTTGTACCCCTTATTAATGGCTGGCCACCAAACTAAAGATTCGTATGTGAGGATTGGACGTAACCAAAGAAGAAAAGAAAATTTCTTCACGGAAATACATTTTCTAGTAAACCGAAAAAATACAAAGTATCGTTTATTCACTTCCAACTGCACATTAAAAAACCTATCGAAGACGAGGAAGTATGATTTTCCAACAGCTAGCGGAGAAGAAACAAAAGTATAAAATTTTTCTGGAACTGTCCTTACAAACTACTCAAAATTTTTGGTTAAGCAATTTATTTTTCTAAAAATGACTGAGGCCTGTTTATTTTAAGAAAATAAAATGCCAAACTTCACGGTAAACAATACAGGGGCATCAAATGCAGAATCGTATAGCCTGTTACCACTAAAGATTTAGCTCTGCTTAGATTAGTAAATCATATTGCTAAATCCTACCCTTTTCCACCGGCCAAAATAGATTTCAGCCGGTTATTTTGAAAGTGGCCTAGGTCCATTTTCCAAAAATATTTAGTTAGCTGCTATATTAGTTACATTTTAACGTTATCTTTTCATTCTGAAACAAATTATAACTAATATAGTGAAAATCATGAAGATTTTGTAAACTGAAAATTTGCTTGTTAATGAAAGATAAAATTGTTTATTTTGAAAGTGGCTTACGTTCCGTTTTTTGGGGTTTCAAATGGATATGGAAAATATTTATTTATTTATTTAAATTTCATTTACTGAGCCTTTTACTCTCATAAACTACAATGAATTTCATAATTCATACAACATAATTAATCGGTCAAGAATTAAAATTAAGACCAAGACTATAAGTCTCATATAGAAAGCAGCTTTCAAATCTGTAGTAGTTGTTACAAAAAAAAACGAAAGAAGTGGTTCAAATTGTATCTTTTTGAATATACAATTGTAGAAAATACTCATAAGAGTTTCCTACAATTGATCTTCCGAACTGTGGCACAACAAAGAAAGGTGCTCACAAACAACTCCAGCGCTAGAAAAATGCTTTATCATTGTATACCACTTTCTTGAGGAGAAGCGCTGGAAGGAGCGCTAGATAGTTGCCTTTGTGGAAGCTGCTACTAGGTATTACCATTGCTGAAGGAAGGCCTCATTCGGCCGAATAGATGTCTGAAAGCTGTAGATGTTAAGGTATACATTGCAGAGTTGTGCTAGTGGCCAACATCCGTTCGAAAATAGCCATACAAAATAGCATTACAAAAGATGAGCCATAACATTATACTAGCATCAGGTTAGCTGAAACGATAAAGTTTTATGAATTTTCAAAAAAACATAGAATGCTATGTTTGGTAATGTTCTGTGTTTGATTGAAATCAATAGCTACACAAACATGGTTGAAATCAGAGCATGCATTTAGGAAAGGCTCATGTAGCAGATAATTAGATATGCATGTTTTTAAGTGCAGCAGTTCGAACATTCCCATTGGTCGTTGAGGTACATTAATGAGTATGTTATTTAAATGGTTATCGCTGAGAACAATCCATAACCTTAATAATGATCAAAGTATTCAGCATTATTCTCCGATTCTTTAGAGACGGTAAGTTGATTAATTTTAGTCTTTGTTCATGTGGTGCTAAATGAACTGTTGGATTCCAAGCAAAACTACACAGACAAAAAAGCAGGAACTGCTTTTGAACCGATTCTATTGCGTCTTTGTAACATTGATACCGAGGGCACCAAACTACGGAAACATATTCTAATGAAAATAAAGTTTTTGTGATGTATGGATCACAAAACTCTTTGGACCAGCGCTTTATGAAGCCAAGGGCACAGTTGGACATATTGATCATTTGGCCTATATGAATATTAATCTTTAGTTTAGGATCCATTGTTACGGCTAAGTCCACAAAACAGTTAAGATTACATTATTATCTCGGGACTCTCCACCGAAATATTCAGGACTAAGATCGGATTGCTTAATTTCAGCTTTGTCTTTTATCAAAACTAGTTGTTTTTCAAGATCTTACTTGTTTTTCTAAATATTCTACTTGCTTTTAATTACCAGTATTTATCACTAGTGAAGTGACATCGCTCACTTCAATAAATGCCCCATTTCACATTTACGTATGTACCAAACTTTATCAAATCGCGCTTCAGACATGTGACGCAATATATTATGTATGGGGAGTGGCACCGCCCGTTTTTCCAGTGGTTATCGTTTGGGACAAATGCCCCTTACGTAAGTACCAGATTTTGTTCCTCTGTGTTTTATAGTTTCAGAGATAGGAAAAATCATTATATTATATAGGGGGCGTGACATCGCCAAGTTTTTCAGTGATTGTTGTTTGTCCTGGTGCCCCCTACGTATGTACCAAATTTTATTTTTCTGTGTCTGATAGTTGCAGAGATATGATGAATCAAATTATATAAAGGGAATGCCACCGCCCACTTTTCCACTTATAAACTTTCTCCTGATCGACCATAAAATCCGCGGTTAATTTTACCAGTATCAGATGGATAGTTTTTTAGTATATTTATATTTGTATATATGGGCAAATCCGAAAATAATCTCCTCTTATATGACCCAGTTTTGAAAAAAAAAATTTGTTCACGTACAATAACCAAATGTGATGGAATTTATTCGTAGACGTATGAGCTGCAATTTCCAATAGGCGAACAGAAAATTTTCGACCTGAGGGGGTGTCAGGAGGTCGTTTTATCTGAAAATTTTGGGAAAATCGAGATTTTCGATACTATACGGGAGAGCACATACTTCAGAAGTAGTAGATATGTTACGGGGAACCTTTCCAAATATTCCGAAGTAAAATTCAAAAAAAATAAATCGACTTTGCTTATGATATTTTTTAATCTAAGCGCCCCCTGCCGAGTAAAAAATTAAAAACGCTAATTTTTGGGTAAAAAATGCAATTATTGGCAATATGCGATCAAGCACACCATAGCGACACATAAGGCAAGATAGCGGGATATCTAACAAACATTTTGGAGTAAAATTCAAAAAAATCCTATGTGGGTTGTGGCGCCAGAATGGGTTAAAAAGTTTAAATCGCTCATTACGGCCACGTAACAGGTCCTAAAATTCTGAAAAAATCAAGCAAATTCCTTGAGAAAAAATAAATCGATTTTTTTTATGATGTTTCTTTAATTTGAGCCCCTCATTTGGAGCAAAAAATGAAAAAACTCAAAATTTCGCTTTTCGCCAAAAATCACGTTTTTTACCCAAAAATTAGCGTTTTTAATTTTTTACTCGGCAGGGGGCGCTTAAATTAAAAAAACATCGAAAACAAATTCGCTTTATTTTATATCAAGGAATTTGCTTGATTTTTTTCAGAATTTTAGGACCTGTTACGTGGCCGTAATGAGCGATTTAAACTTTTCATCCCATTCTGACGCCACGACCCACATACGATTTTTCTGAATTTCATTCCAGAATATTTGTTAGATATCCCGCTATCTTACCCTATGTGTCTCTATGGTGTGCTCGATCGCATATCGCCAATAATCGCATTTTTTTACCCAAAATTTAGCGTTTTTAATTTTTTACTCGGCAGGGGGCGCTTAGATTAAAAAATATCATAAGCAAAGTCGATTTATTTTTTATCAAGGAACTTGCTTGATTTTTTTCAGAATTTTAGGACCTGTTATGTGGCCGAAATGAGTGATTTAGACTTTTTAACCCATTTTGTCGCCACGACCCACATACGATTTTTTTGAATTTTACTTCGGAATATTTGGAAAGGTTCCCCGTAACATATCTACTACTTCTGAAGTATGTGCTCTCCCGTATAGTATCGAAAATCTTGATTTTCCCAAAATTTTCAGATACAACGACCTCCTGACACCCCCTCAGGTCGAAAATTTTCTGTTCGCCTATTGGAAATTGCAGCTCATACGTCTACGAATAAATTCCACCACATTTGGTTATTGTACATGAAAATTTTTTTTTTTTAAAAA
Organism: Calliopum simillimum; assembly: GCA_951812925.1. Lineage (NCBI taxonomy): Eukaryota > Metazoa > Arthropoda > Insecta > Diptera > Lauxaniidae > Calliopum > Calliopum simillimum. The sequence continues at coordinate 86,211,830 of OX638369.1, read as the reverse complement.
CTGGGTCATATAAGAGGAGATTATTTTCGGATTTGCCCATATATACATTAGGCCGCTTGAAATTTTTTTGCGGCAAAGAATATAGCAACAGAAAAATCTACGAAAAATTCTAAAAATGTTTGCCCAAGAAACTATGGGTCAAAAATCAATATCGAGCCGCCGTAAATTGCGTTGAAGTCTTGATGTACTATGTACTTCAAAATACAATAAGAAAAAGAAATTTGTAGATTGTCGTGTTTATTTCAATCAAGTGGACATTGCTGGGTTTGTAATAATCGAGCTGCCACACCTCCTTCGATTTCGCTGAAATTAGGTACATAACTTCATTAGTTGCTAAAACCAATAAAAATTATTATTTTTTGGCGGAGCTCTAAGGAGTTTTGCTCAAGAAGTTTAGTAATCAAAACAATCTCCAATGGAGATAGCTGCCTTTGTTTTGATTGGCAGTTTTCAACCTTAGATATGTATTGGATAGAGACGTATTTGGTATTGCAAATTTCACTGATCACAAGCTTACATCAAATGCAACTTGATGGCATTCTCAGATGCATTCATGAATAAAATGGAGATTGTCGCCTTTGCTTCTATACCCTACATATGTATTTATATGGCACTTCGCCATTAAACACTCCGCAATGCAGGTAAAAATTATCGACCTTAGTTTTATTTCAAAAGAGTATACTGAAAATCAACGTTAATTGAACAAAGAGCATGTCAAATATGTCCAAACAGTGTCAACAGTATTTTTATAATTAATAGGCAGGCTCATATCATCTGACAGTGATGCTAATAAAAACGTGGATGCGCAATCTGGCTATCTGCAATCCTATCTTCGGCAACGAAACTCCAAACCTTTGAGCCGATATGTAAAACCAGTTCTTCTGTATGGCTGTGAGATGTGTATGAGTCGACTACCAACAGAATTCTGCCGTCAAGCAATGCAGTGGAACCCTTAAGGTGGCAGAGAACGCAGCAGTCCGAGCTGACACAGTTGGCGAGAACTGAAGACACTAGCTAGTCACCGCGCCCAATATGCATATCGGTGAAGTATTGTAAAGGTCCTTCGCTCCGAGAAGAGATAAAGAACACAAGAATAAATAATATAAAATCTTTTTTTAATTATTTTCAGATTGTATTATAGTTCTTCAACTTTACTCATTACAATACAGATCTAAATTTTACGAAAAACAGTACTGTTTCATAATATTACGGTTTTTTTTTTATTCTATAATAAAAACAAATATTTTTTCAATGCCTTCATACAAAATCATAGGTAAAAAGTATACTTTTTATCTCTAGTTAATTACACTAATTTATAGTTGTTTTTTTCTTAGGGTCTCAAAAAATTTTACAAAATAATTTTACATATGTAGGTACCAAAAATACAAGTTTAATAGAGATTTTTAACTAAATTTTTTTCTTCTTGAACCCTATTTAAAATTTAAAGCTACAAAAGCTTTTTATAAGTTACAACTACAGTTCAGTTTTGCCTGGCTTTGTAGATTTTCGTGACGCTTCAGCTGCAGCTTCTTGCTGAGCTCTGTCTACTTCGTTTACCTTTGTAATTGGCGTCGTTGTTGTCGTTTCTTTTGTTGTTTCTGTAGTTTTATTAGCATTTGCCGCTACTGCAGCCTCCTTAGCTAACTGCCATCGTTTGAATTCAATCATTTGCATTATACGCACGCGCAATTGCGATTTTCGTGCCATCACTGAAGCTAATTTGCGATACTCTTCGCTGTACATAAACACAACAGGAATGCTGACATCAGTGGTGCCATCACCGGACATAGCAAACATCGGTTGCGTTTCACCTGACGTATCAGGAACATTATCACAGACAATAAGCGCCGATGCGCCGGCTGCTTGTGCACGACGTGCTTTACTCACGAACGTGCAATCACCACGTTCAGCTATTAGAACTTTGCCATTAATACTTGGCGCATCAATAAGTTCAGTGCAAGCACGGAAGGGTTTGGATAACATAATTTCTCCTTCAACATAGGAATCGCCCATTAGTTCGGGACTAAAATGTGAAGGTCCAGCCATAAGTGCAACCCAGTCACTGCCATTTGCGGATTCAACGGAGTCATCAACAATATAAGCAACAGCCTGAAACACAAAACAAAATGAAATCGTTTTAAATTTTTTTAGTACAATTTTATTTACACAACACTGACATGAAATAAATTTTCGGCCGGGTTTTTTAATTTTTTCGTTATATTTTTTTCCATACAAAGTGCAGGGAAGATTTTCGCTCGGAATTCACAAATATAACGGTTCTTTTGGATAAAAAAGGTTCTCATTTTTGGAAAAAGGTTATATCTTGAAATGATAACTCATAATAAATTTATCATCCATCAAATTTATAGGCTGTAAGACTATCTTTCATCTGACGCCAACATTTTATAAATCCATTTTGGTAATAAAACACCGCATTTTTTGCTTTGTTAGGTTAGAACATTTCCAAATCCGGACTTGGTAGCGCAATAGAAATCACATGACGCGATTATGTGAACCATTTTCAATCATTCAACAAAAATTAACGCGTAGGTCGAAGAAAATGCCACATTACTTATTCTAAGTAGGCTGCAAAATACATTAGTTCACAGCAAAAATGCGATTTGATTGCCCTCATAAATTCTTATGTAAAATGACTCGGTTATTGCGAAAAAAAAATTTTTTTTTGTTTTTTAGAAATTTCCCCTTTCATGTTTTAGGGGGAAAAAAGCTGAAGATATTTAATTCCAGATATCCCGTAAGCGAGTCAGACTATCTTAACGTACAAGACATCAAATTAAAGGTAATAAATGTCTTATACTACTTTTTTCAATCAGGTTTTTAACATTTCGAAAAATTTTCGATTGTGAAATTTGCTTAAAAAAAGAATCACAAAAAATATAAAAAAAACCTTATTGAGCAGAAACCTGAGAAATCTAAATAAAAAAGAGGTACTAACGGAGAAAATCGATGGATAAATTACAGAAATGATCAAGTGAGTGAAAATATCAAAATTCAAATTTTACTCTTTGTAATTTTCACCTGCATAGGTCCATAAATTTTATATTTTTTTTGAGGATCGACCGTTTCATATCTTTTTTGATTAGGTGCAAAACATAATTTTTTTTTCGCTCGTGTAGTATTGCCGTATTCGAAAAAAAAAAATATTTTTTGGGGTGTGACATTACTTCAACTGATCTGTTAAGAGTTCCTATTTCTCATATGAAGAACTTATTGGAAAGACAATGAGATACCTCTTGAGATCTATGTAATAATCAATCTGTAGTTTGATGCAAATTTCAATGATTTTCAGAATCTTTCTTCAACCCTCTTAACATTTACTAGATCCAACAAATAACTAGTGAGGGTAATATCTATGGCCTGGTCAAAAATTAAATTACGCACTTTCTTGACCAAATTCAAATAGATTTTGCTCAACTCTTGTGCTAACTATTTGGTTGCACTACAAAATTACGAAAATTTTACTAGTATGGGCAGTGCCACGCCTTCTTTTCTGAGTTCGCCTAGTTTTTGTTTGGAGATTATGTTAACTATTTTCAAAATCTGTGGAAAATTTGGTTACATTGCCTCAAATAAGGTTTGTAAGGTTTTAAAAACCTTTTGTTTATATGGAAGGCACCGCGCCCTTTTGTCCGAATTCAACTAGTTTTTTTTCAAAGCTTGGAAAATTTTTCCGCTTTAAATTTTTGGTGGTGGTAGTGTTCATTAACTTAAAAGCCGAAAAGTCAATCAATTTTTATCCAATTTTGGTTCTCAAGGCCTCAAAGTTTTCGTAATAAAATAAGCTTTATCTACAATTATAAATCTTAAACTTTATCAAATAGTTAGCTCAGAAAAACTTAGCTGGAATGAAGCTACATAATCAAAAATTTAATTTTCAACCAACATAGCTCAACAATTTTTTAATCGATTCCAACAAATAATACACCGCTAGAAACATACTTAAAAAAAAAGAAATAAAACTGAGTAAGCAAAAAGTTTCCTGACTGCATTTAGAAAAAAAAACCTAAAACCGGAAAATCTTACGTGCCCTCCTTCATGAAATATTGGGCCTTATCATGAATAAATACTCTCGAGAAATTTTTTCTGTCTGCCTTGCGGTCTCCATTGTTTTAATTGCAATTAAGTTAGTGTTATTTAGAAAAGTTGAAGTTCATTCATTCTACGCTTCCGTGGCCTTAAATTGCCATCACAACCATGCCCAACAAGGGGGACCCAGATAATAGCCGCTACAGAGTAATGTAACAATTTCAACTTTAAATACTTCATTATTTTAAATAAAGTACGTTTTTTTGTCGGAAATCCAAAATACTCGTCTAATAGTAGATAGAATTTTCGAATTTGAGAGCCCTACTCATAACAATTTTGAAATTAAGAATATCAGAGAAATGGAAACTGATCTTCCCTACTTTTATACGATTTTTAATTTAAAAATACTCACCTGCAACTGTGCTAATTGGTTCATGCTTTGCATTTTTGTCAACTCCAACATCTCTTGCATAAAAAGCAAACCCATCTCACCATCTTCAGGACTTTTGGCCTACGCATCAAGCAGCCAAATAAAAAATTAACAAAAAAATCATAAAAATCTTTAGATGTGTGTTTGAAACTCACATTATAAAAACTATGAAACAGTCGCACCTTGCCATCGCCTAGCGAAACCATGGTAATACCCATGTCATAAACTGCGCGTAAATGATCTGCATTACTCGCTTGAAAGTCCAAGGCACGTAATCGCTTACCAGTTGGCGTGCGTGGGCACGAGCCAGTGATAAAATTTCGGAGTGGCTTGCGCACTTTTTCAGGAAAAAGCTTATTGGAACTTGGACAGGAGCGCATGAAATCTAGCACATTATGTTCATCGCTTTGGTGGAAGTCTATAAAATTTAATGAAAATAACAAAAGAAAATTTGGAAAAATTGCACACTACTCACTAAATGTAGAATTTCCCAGTTGTGCAATGGAGAGTGGCAGTAAGTGTGCCTCTGTTGTAAACACAAACTCATCTACATTTACAGCTAAATCTTGTGGATCCGCAAATAGCAAAAACAAATATTTAAATGTTTCAGATAATACAAATGAGTCCATACGATCTTCATGTTTGCCAGTGCGTACATCATTCACAGCCGCATAGCCACATGCTACCTTAGCATGTTTTTGCAACGTCTTCAGCGCAAGCTTTCCCACTTGTAAATAGTAATGATCACCCGTGGCACGATATAGAAAATAAGTGGACTCAATAAATTCAGGACGCAAAGGATGTTGACCCCAATGTATTTGAAAATCGACAGTAAATGCTTCTGGAATGAATGTGTGCATTTGCATCACTTGATAAAGCATTTCATGTGTTTGTACGGCTGGTTTTAAATCACCAGATAGCACTTGAAGTCCAGGCCAAAAAGCAAGTAATGCATCCATAAAATTACGTGATTTTGCATGCGGCCGATGCATTAGAACATCAAGTAACATTGGGCCTTCACTAACATATTTCATAACGGCATTGTAGTGACGATTGAAGCGTGCTAAATATTTGTCATCTCCTAGCAGTACATAGGATTTAAAGAGGTATTCATAATAGGAATCAATACCAGCACCAACGCCAGAGTCACGGCGTACCCAATCTCCAGAATGAACATTTAGTACGGTACCCATAAGATCAGAGCCACGATGACGTGCTTTCCATAACGCATCCATGGCGGCATGAGCGCGAACTTCAAAGACTGGGTCACCTTGAATGATAGACAGTAAGAATAAAATTGTAATTATTCAATTGCGTTTAATTTACTTTTTGTCTTAATTTACCTGTTAAACGTGAAAGTGCAGCAAATTCCAACAATATGGTACCAGCACATGCAGTACACGTCTCGCGTGACTTTTTCAACTTTTCGTCCTTCATACCGGTGCGTAAATTAACACGAGCATGAGGTATCCCTGTTGACGTGTTAAATGCAGGCAACAAACGATAACCTAACTCACGTGCCATTTCCAGTAATTCACCTTTATACCAGGGCATTACTTGCGCACTCTTTTGTATATATTCAGCTAAAATATGTGCCGAAAGTAAACCACCTACCATGCGTATATTTGTTTCAAATACGGATACAATAATATCATTGTCGAAGCTAACATCACGTATCACCATGCGTACTGCGCTTTCAAATTCAGCAAAATCACCAAGAAGCACTAAAGTATCTAATGAATCAACAAGCGTCATAGAGAAACTACAACAAAATAAAAAATAATAATTTATTAGCAATGCAATATAATTAAATTCTTGGCATTTACGTTGAAGAGTGTTGGTTTTTTTAACGACACACTTAAGATCATGGAATGAGAATTTAATTAAACAAAATTATTTATCCAAAGTAAAGATACAACTTACTTTCCTAAAATATCATCCATATCACCCCGCGACGGTGTTACACCTCGATATCGTCCTTTACACGACAAGGGCATGAGTTCATCGGCAGGATATGCATTTTCCATATAGGCATTATAAGCATGGTAAAACATGTCACGTGCCTCTTCCCTGTAGAATAAAATAAAATAAAAGTTTTATAATTTAAATAGAAGATTAAATCGAGATAGTTATGAATTTGATAATAGAAATTAATGCAACAAATTGAGGGGAATATAATCTGAATGATATGTCGATAATTTTTATTTTTTTACTTATTCCGAATTTGACCCTATGCTCATCCTAGGAGTTAAGGGAGAATACATACAAATCTAGCAACTGTTTTTTTCTATCAGGTCTGAGATCTGGGTTTTACTTGATTTAAAGTGCAGAAAACTCTATTTTTAGACATATGGCGTACATCAAGAAGTAGTGTAGTTTACTTTTGACAACAGTAGTTATCGAATGACCTAAGCTTCCTCCTTTAATCATAACTTAAACTTTTTCAGTTGGATCATTACTATCTGAGATATCATCTATTTAAGTAAAGGTATCTCAACTCCATACAAATTTAATCTAGTCCTTTACATTGATTTTCGATATTTTTACTTCAATGGATGATATAGTAATAATAGAGTTTAGCTGCTGCAGTTATTAGCCTCCTTAGCTATTTAGCTTCAAGCTTTAAATCAAGTAAAAAGCTTATTAAATGACTTAATGAGCTTCCTCATAAGGAGGTAAGTTTGAAGAATCCGTCCAAGTAAAGCCTTTAAGAGCAAAACGAACAAAATTTTTCTTGAATTCTTTCAATTCTATCAATATGTATGCTGTAAAACGGTGACCAAACTTGGCTAGCCTTCTCTAAGTTATAGAATCACTGTGACTAGTAGGCTATTGAATTCCTTTGCCCATCGTTTAAGAAATCCAAGCAGAGATGAAGATTTTTTATAAATTTAATTGTTATGTTCATTGAAGGTCAGTTTAGCATGAAAATGTATTTGACTGAATCGGCTTAACAAATTTGTTTATCATTAATTTTATAATCAAACCTCACAATGTTTTTCATTCAAGAAAAAGTCATTGATTGGCATTTATGAGAACTAAGATGTAAGCTATGTTAAGAAGATCAGATTTCAAACGATTTCAAGTCATTTCTCTTTACGATCCTGTATATTTTCATGTCATCGGAATATACTAGCATATGAGGGTTTTTAATAATCTGAGTAGCATCACATATTGCTGAAATAAACAGGAGAGGTCCCACATGACTTCCCTGAAGACGCGGTAAATAGAAGTTTTTTTTTGTTTTTGTTGTTTTAGAAATTTTTTGGCCCTGAATTGGGAAATTTTGCATTTAAAAAATGACTAAAATCATGTTATAAAAATATTCGCATTATAACGTCTATAATCTGGATTTAAGCTGTCGTCTGTCTAGCCTATTAGAAACTATATCTGCCATTAACAAAACCATGTTAACGTGATGTAACGACTTCACTACCGCACACCTTGACTTGATCATGTGTATATATTAGACCGGTCCAAATTTATGTGAAAAACAAAAATTTACTTGGAATGTGGTCAATTTCAGAGACCATTTGATGCAAACCATTTTGAAATCCGAAAAGTGGTTCTGAATATGAAAAAAATTTGTGTCTGCAATTTATTTCTCCATAAGTTCAGTAATTTTGGAGGTATAGGCCGTTCTATTTTGTATGTACTTTTCGGTTTTAAAAATGGTTTGGGGTGCAACAAATGTTCTTTAGAATGGACCAAATTTAATGTAGTGGTTATTTACATCAAAGAGACCATTCAATTCCAAAAAATTTTAAAATTTTGGTCGACTCTAGAATACATCTCGCAAAGTGGTGATTCAATTGAAAAAGTTGAAGGTATAATTTAAGGACCCGTTGGTAAAAGTGGAATAAACTACTTCCTGGATGTAGTTACGCCATAGCGAAAATAGCATTATCTGCTCTTTAAATCAAGGATAATTTGGATTGCCAGATTCAGAATCAGCGACCCTAAATAAGTCAAAAAAATGTTATCGAGATCTGATGCAGATTTTTGTGTTGCACAATAATATTTTATGTAGAAACCCATAATTTCGTCGTTGAGCGTTGTGTTGACGATTTTTGGACTGAAAAGTGAAAAAACTTTACCCTCCTGGCCTGTTTCCTGGAAACTTAAAGTTCTAATTTTTGTTTTTTTGTTTTTTTTTTTTGAAGTAAAAGTAATAAGATTATTTGCTTAAGTGCTCGGCCTTCTAAGCTAATTTTCTTGAAAACGGCTATACTGGTCTGAACTCAGAAAAAAAAATTAGTGCCGAAAGTAATCCATTTTCCATTCTTCGTGAGTAGAAAATCCCATACATAAATGAAACCTACAACATACCTACATCTTAATTTAAAGATTTTCTAAACGGATATATCGAAACAAAAATACTCACCTTAGCTCTTCTCGTTCTTTATTTGACATGTTTTGTGTGGGAACGGCGGAATCACTTAGGACCATTGCACTAAATAGTGTTAACGACAACAGCAGTGATAAAAGGAGACGTTGAGTTGAGCAGCTGAGCAATGATGAGGAAGAACAAAAAGGAAATCCACTGCTGCTGTTGGATATGACATGTAAGGGCGCTGAATGCGTTCGACAGCGAAGTAAGGTTAATGAGGTCATGATGATTTTATTGTTGCTGCAATTGTTGATCTTCAGTTAAATATCGTCGTTAGTTTGTTGTTTTAAACGCAACGCGCTTGCGGGACGCCACTTAAATATCGCTGCTATTTGCTTGACCTTCACTTTGAACGTGTTTTTTCTTCTTTTTGCCGTTTTGTTTTTGCTTTGCTTATTTCTTTTTTTTTAATTTTTGCTTCGTTTTACTACTTCGTTTATAATTTAGATAACAAAATTAATAAATAAACTTAACATTTGCAAAAAAAAATATCAGGAACCAAAGCAAAATAAAAATAATTTAACAATAGTACAAACAATTTAAGAAAAAAAAAAATGTTGCTTCAAATTAAACAAAAACCAAAAAAATATAGTATATATGTATAACTCTCCTTCTTTTAATTAAGCTGTATCGTTCTATACATTTCCAATTAGAGCTGCTTCAGTTTCTGCTACTACTAGGTATCCGTTCCTCCCTTTATATTTGATATCACAGCTGGGTGCTGTTGGTTTTCTATTTTTTTTTATTATTGTTGCATTTAGCAACATTTTAAATTGCAAACCATTAAATCAACAATTTTATTATTTTTTATCGAACAAGGAATCTTGGAACAGCTGTATTACAAATTTTTCGAATATTTGTTTATTGCCTTTGGTCTTCTGTAGATTTTGCTTTTTATATCTTTTGTTTTTACTGCTTAATTTGCTTTTCGTAATATGAAATCGCAACCAATCTCAATAAACCACGTCCCTTATACTCATCGTCGTCATAGATGTTTATCGTTTTCAAGACCCTCTTTTGAGACTCCAACGTTGCTGGATCGACCTGACTTCAACTTTCTTATCACTTAATTGAAAGTTTTTACTATTTTTCTTTGCTTTTGTTCTTATTAATTACTTCTAACACTTTCGCTTTTGTAATAATTTATTTCTCGAAATTTAGTTAAACATAATCTTTACGATGTGTTCAAATTAATTTTTCAATTATTTTATGTATTTTCGAAAATATTTTCGCCAAAGTTTTTCCTCCAAAAAATTCTTCTTCCTGCTCTTTTTGATGACAACTCAACTCGTCGAAATTTTGACTTTTTCTTTCAGTTTTATCGTAACGAGTGATTGATAAGAAAAAATCGGAAAACTTACTCGTTGTTGAATTCTGAGGAACCAGAGATGGTGTATCACTTTTGGTAAAAGTTGAGGTACAGAAATCACTTTTCACACTTTACACGCTTTTGGTACTTTTCTTGTTTCCTGTCAAAGAAAAAATGCAAACAATAAAGTAAGTAAGTAAATTTATTTAGCCTTTAAATCAATAACAATAGTTCATAATAAAAATAGTGACGGTGGAAGGATACATAGAATTGATGTATTATATTACAGTGGAGTCTTGCAAAATGCTAACAGCAATATTATTACTGATGGAAAAATCAAAAGCTTGCTCATGACTTTTGAAGTATCTTTGATGTTTTATCATTTAACCTTAAATCTAAATAATTACAAACTTCAAATTAGACTATAAATACTATTTTCACTATTTACATATAAACACTTAAAAATGACGTTACATTAAGTTTATATTAGCCTCTGTGTAAAAGTGATGTGGGATTGATACCAGATTCTAAATCAAGACTTTCGTTTATAATGCCCATAGGTGATATGTAAGCAAAGCTAGACAAATTGAATTCATTTTGAGAGTTATGTACCGAATTTATCAAATCGTTTTCTATATAGGGAAGTTTGTTAACACATTTTTTTAAATGCACAAGCATATATTTACACAAAGGGACAGTGCGAGAATGACACTATTTATATATTTCTATACATTTTTTTACGCTACTTAATCCATGCGAAAATTGCAACAAAAATTCTTTATACAAACTATAAAATCATGAACATTAATTATTTTATAATATAACAAATTCTTTATTTTTGGTAATTGGTAACAATTCGGTTTAAGTAAATTGGTTTTGTCCCAGGTAAAATATTAAAAATTTCTCATTAACCTCTTAAGCTTCAGTCAAAACCAAAATCCTTAAACCTTCTGTTTTTGTATAAAAATTAATCATATTTGCTGGCTATTTTCATTTCAGAGCGATGTGAACTCAGTGAAATCTTTTCTTATAGCGTTTTCTTTTCTCAAAAAATTCTGAATTTTTTTGCCCTCATTTTTTCCGTTCATTTTTAATGTCGTTTTCTATTGGGAAATCTAGATTTTGCTTTTAGATCAAAAATTGTTTGTGTTGAATGAAACTTGAAAACAGAGCAAGTATATTATTTTTACTGCGGCGGGTGACGGGTATAAATGTTTTGGCATTTGTAGCAACAAACAGACGGAGTTATTCGAAAAGAGGAAAACGATTCTTTGAACTCTTTAGCTGTGTCTTATTACGTAAGCATTCTTTTTAAATACGCGATAAGCAATGACTCCAAAAATATGAAATATGTAAACTTCCTTGACACACAATGTCTTAAATATACATGTTTCTAGGTCAACATTCGACGAGTTCGCGAAACATTGATCTTTGTTTCAGATTCTTAGGCTGACCGCGAAAGCCGAAGCACGGGTAATAATAAGCTTCCGGATATTTACATTGAAAAGATTTTTAAATTAAAATATTTTTTTAAGAAAGATTAAACAAACTATATTATTTTGTTTAAGAACTTATATATTTTATACAAATTAATATTATCAGTCTTTTAGTTTAGTTGTTCTAGTTTTAAATACTTTTGCAAATACTTTCCACAAAACAACTTCAGTCGATTTATGAAATTGGTTTTTTCTTTAAAAAGCATCTCAAGTCGAATAAGATGCAGATTTATTGGCAAAAAAAAGTTGACGAAAGCACTTCTTTCCTATGGAAAGAAAGAGCATTTTTTATATATAAACATTTGACAAAAACATATTTTTTCAATATATATTGAATGACCCTAGAGCAAAAAAAAATTTAAAATATTTGTTTAATATTCGTGTATAATAACAAACCTTTTTATTTGTTTGAACTCCTACACAGAAAGCAATTTTTCAGCACTCCTGAAAAGTTGCCAATATCGGGTTAGGTTGTTTTGTCAAAATGCCGCAGATATACAAAATGACAAAGTCAGTGAACTTGGCATCATTTAAGATCGATCAGTAGATGGACGGTTAAAACGGCCTAAGAGAAATATTTTGTTCGATGTAGTTTTGATAATGTAAACGTCCCTCAGTCACAAAAAAAATTTATTTTTTTCAGTTCTTCCAAAGATTATTATAATCTTTGATTTCTTCTTAATCAGTTATGGACGACAATTACGGACTCGAGTTAAATCCAAATCTGACTCTAATTATATTTGATGATCAACAAAAAGCTAGAATTGGAGCAGCTCTGCAAAATCTAGCTGATCAGATAGATGGCGAAGTGATTTGTAAATACAATGCTGCCGAAGAGGACGATGTAATGATGTCTGAGCTGGAACTAAAAAATGAAACCGTGGCCAATTCTATTGTCGAATGTCCATCCACATCGCTAATTAGGTAAAAATCTTTGGCCCAAGTTTACTTAAGCCACACCTGTTCCGATTTTTTTAGGGAAGGTGGGTTTTTAGGGGTAAATAAATAAAGAGTCTGTCTATACTGGGGTACTCGCGTACGCGAAAACTCAATTAGCGTACGCGAAATCCAGTGAAGTTTTTTCCCCCGGGACGCAGCTTCGTTACAACAGTAATTTTACATAAAAGTAGGGGCAAGTGGGCGGACTGCGGCCGCAGCTCAGGACTTAAACCCGTCAGACATCCAACACCGGCTTCGCGGCTCAGTACATAAATTAATCAAGTTCCCCGGGGGAAAAAACTTCACTGGATTTCGCGTACGCTAAATTGAGTATTCGCGTACGCGCGTCCCCCCGTATAGACATTTCCATAAATAAATTACAACAAAAATGTCACTCGTATGTAGTTTCGAAGATAAAGCCATTGAAAGGTCAGTATATGAGGAATTCTCAAAAATTGTGGAATCCTACAGTTTTTGAGGCACATTCACCAAACTTGGTGGAGAGGTCACTTTTTATATAAGAATCAAAAATTGGAAGGGTACACGTCACGAAAAAAATAGCAAAACACGTCAAGTGTACCAGCTGAAAATTTTTTTGTCTCCGATTTCGCTCAAATTTGGCAATATAGTAGTCCTGGTATATATACCAATATTCCGGGATGATTTGGTCCTAGTACTATTTATTGTTAAAATACAGGGTGTTGAAGTTGGCATTTTTAGTCATTTTCATGAAAAGGTGTTTTTTGAAAAATTTAGAGCTTACACCAAAGTTTGTGAAGTAACTTGTCCCATTCATTTTTAAATGTTCTTTTTATAAGAAAATATTACTTGGTGAAAAAAATTTTTTTTCACCGAAATATTTTAAACTTAAAAATACTTTTGAATTTTTTTTTTTAAAAAAACCACCCTTAAATTTTTTTTAAAAGTACTTTAAATTAGAGCATAATTTAAAAGCTTTAAAATGATGTGTGACTCAAGATGGTATTCGGTCGCTGGATGAGAGTTTTTGGCTTTTAAACGTCATGAAAATGACTAAAAATGCCAACTTCAATACCCTGTATTTTAACAATTAATGGTACTAGGAACAAATCATCCCGGAATATTAGTTTTGTACACTAGGACTACTATATTGCCAAATTTGAGCGAAATCGAAGACAACAAAATTTTCAGCTGGTACACTTGACGTGTTTTGCTTCATATATATATGCGTAACTTTTTTTACTATTTTTTTCGTTACGTGTACCCTTCCAATTTTTGATTCTTATATAAAAAGTGACCTCTCCACCAAGTTTGGTGAATGTGCCTCAAAAACTGTAGAATTCCACAATTTTAGAGAATTCCTCATATAGCTTTTCTAAAAATCGATGTGAAGAAGAATCGTCATATTTTAAAAACCAATTTTCTAGCTTGTTAATAAATACTTTAAATATGAATTCGCAACTATGTCCTTTTTATACTGAGATATAAGATATATCCGATGCTTTCAATGACTGTCTCCTATGTATACATCCGCTGATTAAATTTTTTTGTTAATCTTTAAAACTAAGTAAGAAAAATTTTGCTGAAAAAAATCGGGTTATCGTGGCCGAAGTAAACTGAAGCCAAAAATATAAAGAAATATTGTACACGATTCTCTTTAGGAATGAAATCGGAGCTGTAGTACAAGATGAAATTTCAAATAACTCAAACCAAGAACTGATTGGAACGACAAGCGACTTATCCGCTTTCATTACTCTGACCAAAGAAGAGCCTCAACTACAAGAGTTTCAAATTGGGCCTCCCGCATCTGATGAAGATGAATTAATAGAATCTGATTCCGAAGATGAAGAAGCTGATAAAAGCTTTGAGCGGGAGATGGAATCTATTGTTAATAACAAAGGTTTTGTACATTACATTTGTCCAGAATGTGGTAAAGATTGTGGTTCTTATCCGAAATGGAAATTTCACACAGAAAAACAACACACAATTGCCTGGCTCAGTTGTATCACCATAACAAATGAGGATGGCACATCATGTTATCGATGTCTCGTTTGCAATAAAGTCCTTAGTCGCAAACTGAAATTCAGGCTATTGCAAGAGCATCACATAAAACATCTGCTTCATAATAACTATTTAAAGTGTGGATTCTGCGATGAGAGATTTCCCACACTTTCAAATGTATACCGACACATAAATGAGAAACATTCAATACTTGACCGTCCTTACTGTAAAAAAAAGCATGAAAACATGAAATATTTCAAAATATTTTGTCCAATTTGTCAACAATCACAATCGAATATTGAACATTGGCAGCAACATCTATTAAATAAACATGATTATGTAAACAAAGTTAAAGCATTAACAACTCAATTAGATAAAAATATATACTCATGCCAATTGTGCCAGAAAAAAATGGACTGGAATATTTTAAAAATACACATGCTAATTCATGAGCCAAACAAATCTTTTCAATGTATTTTGTGCAAAAAGTATGAGACTCACGTGAACACAGCAGTTCGGCATATGAGTATCAAACATATTCGCAATTATCAGGATAAACTTTTTACATGTAGTTATTGCAGAGCCAAATTTGCGAAAATATCATTGCTTTTAAATCATCATACAAATTTTCATGACAATCAAATATCAGAATATACGGTTGATTTTAAAGATTCGAGTTCTTCAAATCAGACACATTCCAATCAATTATTGCAGCTTAGAACTACTAATGACGACACAGCCATTTTTAATGCTCCGACAAAAGAGGAATCCCAACTGAAGATCGATGATACCTTATCAACGTGCAGTGAAGATTTATCTGATGATAACGAACTTATAATTTGTAAAGAAAAATATGACAATGATATGACTGACTCAATAGAATCCGATTCTCCAGATAATAGTCAGAACGATAAGCAAGAATCCGTTAGTGTTGATTATAACAGTTTTATACATTATAGCTGCCCAGTATGCGGTGACGAATGTGGCACCCGAACAAAATGGAAATCACATACTGAAAATGAACACATTAATAATACAATTTCTTCGATTAATTTTCGATCCATAACAACTGTGCGTAACAAGTCTTGTTATCAATGTCTCAATTGCAATAAAATGTTTAGTCATAAAACTAGCTTCGGGCTGTTGCAAGAGCATCACATAAAGCATTTGCCATATAAATTCTATTTGAAATGTAGTATCTGTGAAAAACAATTTCAGTTACGGTCCGACATATATAAACACTTAAAGAAAGACCACGCAAAGCTCACCCTTCTTGATTTAAAAAAAAAGCCTTCGAATCCAAACATGAAATATATCAAAATATTCTGTCCGTTTTGCCAAAAACCACAGTCGAATGTTGGAAATTGGCGGAAGCATTTAAGTGAGAAACATGATTATGTCAATAAAGCTGAATCGCAGGCCACTCTGATAAATCATTATATGCACTCATGTCAATTGTGTCAGCGAAATGTTCGGAAGGATCATATACAAAGTCACATGCTAACTCATGAGCCACACAAATCTTTTCAATGTACTTTATGTAAAAAATACGAAACCCAGCTCAGCACAGCAGTTCAACATATGAGTCGTTACCATTATAACACGCTTTTCGGAATTACAAAAAATTTAAAACGACAGAAAGTGAAAAGTAGCAATTAATGACATAATTTATTAAAAATAGTTATGACTCACAAGAGAACAACCCGGTTTTTTAATCATCTCGCCATTACCCCAAAAAGCAAAAATTCTTAGCTGAGGAAAACACTTAGAACATTATACAAAGGTTTCTATTATAAAAAACATATTTGAATAAGAATTAATAATTAATATTTATGTAATAGTACAATCGTTTGGGAGTATAAAATGATGTTACCTGGAAAGTTTTGCGGGATTTTTGCAAATGAGTTATTTTATAGATTTCGATGTGCTCTTTCAGAATTTCAAATTTGCTGCCTCGAGTCATAATCGCTCGCGCCAGCTTATTAAAAATATAGCGTCCAAAATCAGTTTTTTACAAATATCTCTTTAACGCTTACATTTAGAGAAAAATATGGCGCAATTTTGCAGCTATTCATGTCTATGAAAATGATCTTATAATTGTTTGCGTACGACTTATAACGCAGGAGATATCCTAATTCAAATTTTGAAAAAAAATTGGTAAATTGTTTTTTCGTCAGACTTACCGTTCATGAGATATCGCGTCTTGAAAATCATTCCAAATTGAACATAGTATTACGCATCTCATGAAGAGTAAGTTTGACGAAAAACAATTCGAAGAGACCTTTATATGGAATTGAACGTTCTACAAAATGCATAAACATTTTTTTTTTCTAGGACGAACCGTTTTGGAGTTATTTTGAAAAAGTGTTTTTTTTTTCTAAATTTAAGGTCATATGAAAAAAAAAATTACATGTAGTGCAAGTAATTCCCTATAAACAAATATTTTTACTTTGAACGTGTGACTCACCGCTCATGAGTTATCGTAATTTTTAACTCAACACTTCACTGTGCCTACTCTTAAGCGGTATGTACAATTTACCAATTTTTTTCAAATTTTGAACTGGGATATCTCCTGAGTTATAAGTCGTACGAAAACAATTGAAAAGTCATTTTATAAGCTACAATATTGCACCACAATATTTTTCTCTAAATGTAAGCGTTAAAAAGATATTTGGAAAAAAATGATATTTGACGCCATTTTTCCAATATGGCGGCGCGAGCGAACATGACTCGCTCGAGGTAGCAAAGTTGAAATTCTGAAAGAGCACATCGAAATCTATAAAATAACTCATTTGCAAAAATCTCGCAAAACTTTCCAGGTAAAACTACCAAATGACTGTACTATAAGTAAAAATTTAGTTTAGGTGTATTCGAAGTACCTACCATATGTATGTACGTAAATTCGACCACCATTTTTAGTTTTCAGTTTAACTTTTTTTAATGTATGTCAAGAATGAGTTTACACATTGAAGAGAAAATTAATTTTTTTAAACTAAATAGCTTGAAGTTTTTTTTTATTTCAGAAAAAATTTTTATTTATTATTGTTACTTACTATTTTTAAAAAGGATTCGTAAACAAAAGCTCATCAAATTCAATGCAAAATAAAGAAAACAAATATGTAATACTAAATTTTTAAAGTGTCAAGAAACTCTTTTTCACAATTGAAAAGAAATGTTTTGATACTAAATCTTACTATATAAAGTCGTTGGTGCGGATGTTTGTCATCACTTACCTCATTAGCAAATTAACGTATTGACACCATATTCACACCATGTTTTTTTAGTGCTCCGATTGATCTGCATTTAATATGAAGGAAATCAAACAATTGGGTGTGGTACCCCCCATATAAAAAACCACAAAAAAGTTAGTGTAACCCAAAACGCTATATCTCTGCACCTATGGCAGGTATAGATTTGAAACTTGGTGTAAGGGTGAACATGATATTTTCCAAGAACCCCACAAAAAATAGGGATTGAAGCGGGGGGCGTTGAACCCCCCATATAAAAAATTCTAAACATTCAATAATTCTGCAAACTTATCAGTTATGATATTTGAAATATGAATGTATGTGCTGCGTCTAGATTCTAATGGATTAATATGGATAAAAAAAGTATCCACTACTTGAATCTATTTGGATCCCTACAATCCAGACCACGAAAACTCTGGATTGAATACCAATCCATTTTAATCTAATGGATTGTATGGATGGAAATAGATTTGAAAAATTAAAAATTCAGGCATGTAGAATCCAAAATGTATCGGAATCGTATTTGAATGCGACAAAAAATTTGACTAGGTGTCGTGCATTCCGATTTTTCCGATTTCATGTTCGAATCGGATTTGTTATCAGTTTTGGGTGTCGCAAAAATCGATTTTATCGATTTACTTCTAAAGTTTATTATGATGGTTATTTTAATCAGCATTTAAAAGAAGAAAACACATTTATTTAAAAATAACTTATTAGGAGCGAAGAGATATATTATCAAGAGACGCAAAGAAGCACTGTTTTTGGTAATGGTAGAATATTATCCACTTTTTATTTCAATTTAATTTATGTAAATATATATCTGTGGACTTTTGACAAAACAACCTAACTCGATTTTGCCAACTCGCAATTCTTTTTGTGTATGAATTGAAATTGTAGCTCAATTTCGTTGATGCATCGTTGAATCTCCTCTTTCCATATAGTTTTACTAATCTTGAAGTGTCAGCTGTCAAATTATTTTTTTTATACTCTTCACCCAGGGTATATTCACTTTGTATATTCTTGATCAACGTCACCTTCTGAGTCGATATAGCCATGTCCGTCTGTCTGTCTGGGTGGCTGGGTGTGCGTAGAAATACATTTTTTGGGAAAACTAAACAACATCTTTCAATGAAATTTGGGATTCTGCCTCCGTCGTAAAAGTTAGCTCGGGGGATTTAAAATAAGCAAAATCGGTCAACGGACACGCCTACCGACCGTACAAAAAGTATATTCAAAATGCAATTATAATAGCATTATTTGTAATAACAGAAGCAAAATACACATAAATACTACGGATAGTAAGTACAAGCTCTGAGCAAAAACTAGGCGAATTCCGACTAGAGGGCCTGGCACCTCCCATATAAACAAAAGTTTCAAAATGTTATACTCAAAGCGTTTTCCGAGATAACGCAACTAAATTGCACACAAACACTCAGATCAATAAATGCAAACTCTGAGAAAAAATTAAGCGAACTCGGACTAGAGGTTGTGGCATCTCCCATATAAGCAAAAGTTTCAAAATGATTTACTGAAAGTGTTTTTTGAGATAATCCAACCAAATTTCTCTTAAGTACTAAGAGCATTAATTGCAAACTCTGAGAAAAAGGTAGTCGAATTAGGACTAGAGGGCGTGTCACCTCCCATATAAGCGGATATTTGTATGTGCAAGCATATTGCATAGTATTTATCAACAAAGTGTTTAATATTTACTTAATATACTTGAAATGGAGAATTGTCTTATCTCGACTTAGGTTGTTTTGTCAAAGTCCACAGTGTTTTTATTATAAGTGAATACTGTACAAATATTTTCCATTAACTTTTTTTGCTCTAAGGTCAATAGTAGCTTTGTTTGACGAACTTAGATCAGAGTAGAGCAGAGCAGAGTAGAGCAGAGCAGAGTAGAGCAGCTTTTGAAAAATGTCACGTTACTTTTAGAGCAGACTAGAGTAGAGTAGGGCAGAGCAGAAATTTCAAAAAACAAAACAAGCAACTTTGAGAAAATCAGCAAAAATTTAGAAATATTTACATTTTTTTACATTACAAATAAAATATAAATATCAAAATTGACGATAAATTTTAAAAATATTTGTTTTGTTTTGAGTTTTCTTATGACAATTTGCTGCTCTAACCTGCTCTACATAAAAATCTAGAGCAGAAAAGAGCAAACAGAGCAGTTTGCCGCAGATTCATCGAACACTTTTCAGAGTAGAATAGAGCAAGCTAGAGCAGAAAACTGTTTCATCGAACACTTTTGACTGCTCTAACTTGCTCTAGAGTACTCTAGAGCAATCATCAAACAAAGCTAGTATTTAATAAAATTGAAATAAGATGTTTTTGTCAAATATTTTTTATATAAAAAATTCTGCTTCTTTCCATTGAAAAAGTAATTTATTTTGAAGAAGTGATTTTGTCAATTTTTTTCTTCCATTTAACCTGTATCTTATCTCGACTTAAGATGTTTTGTGAAGAAAAAACCATTTTCTTATGTCGATTTAAGTTGTTTTGTGAAAAGCATTTGTAAAAGTTTTTTGTTTTGTGTGATAAGATGTTTTTTCAAATAGGGAAGATGTGTGTACCTTGGTCCGCTTTTCAGTTTTTTCAATGTGCTGGATTTACCAAAAAAGTTTCTTTAGTTTTTTGATTAAGTTATATTTCTACAATGCTTGCAGCATCAAATGACGTGACAATGATATTTCTATGTCTTACCATTGAGTAGAAATATTACTTTTTCCGTTGCAATCTCAAACGGTCCAAGGTACACCATGCAAGTGTACCTTAGACTATTAAAAATAAAAGAGAATACATTGTATTTTAGCAATAAATTATGAAAGAAACATTTATTATGTAATCAAAAGTAACATTTTTTTCAATAAAAAAAAAAAATTAATCATTAACAAAAATTATAACACAAAAAAGTGCATTTAGTAAAAAACAATCAATTAAGCAAAAATGGTTGCAAATAAATACATTAATTGCGTAAATAATAATAATAATATTATATTTAGAGGCGATTATGGCTTCCTGGTTGCCCGACGAAAAGGGCTCGCTGGTCAATAAGCTAAGTCCAAGGTACACAGACAGCATGTTTTAAAAACTGCCAACACCCATAACACATGTTAATGAAAATACATCTAAAACACACTAAAAGCTTAAAACAATAACTAAACTTCCTTCCTGATGTTGTAAAACTAAAATATTTCAAGTAAGTTTCTCACAAAACGTTTCGTAGCTTACTCCAAAAACAAATTTTTACACACAAAAAACACTTTTTCCGTCGCTTTTTATACACGCATACTGCTTGACGATCTGAATCTACTTATAAATATGAGTCACCGGTATGAGTGGAAAATTCCATAGAAGAACATTATCGTACACGTGCAACTGTTGAGTGGCAACCGGCACTCGGACCGAGGTACCCTCCGACCAAGGTACACACATCTCCCCTACAATTCGAAATAAAACATCGAGATAGGTTGATTTTCGATTTTATATCTCTGCAACTAAAAGTCATAGAGATATGGCGATTTCACAAAAAGAAGCGTATGTATTTAAGTTTATGATTAAAATCCTGGAAAATTATCTCATTTCGAGTTAGGTCCCAAGGGGAAAAGAAGTGCTTCAAAAACCCTTCTAAAGTGCATCTTTTTCACCAATAAGCGATTCCGCTCCGTAAGAACTATTCTTTCTTTTTAACATTTCATGTTACAGGATGTAAGCGCGCTTAAGCTTACCGCAGCCTTACCAAAAAAGGGTTTTTGAAGCGACTATTTGTAATGCTGCGGTAAGTGGTTTTCAATAAAATTAAAAAAAAAAGAAAAAAACTGGCCCCACCAGGATTTGA
The DNA here is from genome assembly GCA_951812925.1 of Calliopum simillimum. Taxonomy (NCBI): domain Eukaryota; kingdom Metazoa; phylum Arthropoda; class Insecta; order Diptera; family Lauxaniidae; genus Calliopum; species Calliopum simillimum. The sequence continues at coordinate 86,190,150 of OX638369.1, read as the reverse complement.
ATCCACGACCGTCCGTGTGATAGATAGAAACAAATGTTTTTTACTTACATTTACCAACTCTTTAGACCGCTACACCAATGCCCGATGATATGAAGAGGTATTAAATTTGTATATTAAGCAAATGTTATCCAAACAGAATTTGACATACGTATGCTCCTACAGCCTTACATAGAATCATTGTGCAATCAGCTTCAATTCAATTTAGCAAAAGTAAATAAATAAGAGAAAGGAAAATAGAAAAGTGAAATAAAAAAAGGTTGAATCAAAAATATTTTAATAGAAAAAAAGTATTTTAATAAAAAAAAAAAATAAAGCAAACTAGTCCTTTGGCCTGGCCAAACATTAAAGACCCTACACAGCAGTATTTTGAAAATTTTGCTTATATGGGAGGTGCCACGCCCTCTTGTCCGCTTTCACCCAGTTTTTTTACGGAGTTTGAGTTTATAGTTCTTAGTATTTGAGTGAAATTTGGTTGGGTTATCTCAAAAAATGTTGTCTGTATAGCGTTTTGAACCTTTTGCTTACATGGGAGGTGCCACGCCTTCTTGTCTGACTTTATCTAGTTTAAAAACGCTTTCAGTATAGCATTTTCAACCTTTTGCTTATATGAGAGGTGCCACGCTATCTTGTCCGAATTCGCCCACATTTTGCTCTTTGCAATTTGTAGTATTTATATGTATTTTGGTTGTGTTATCGTGAAAAATACTCCAAAAGTTGCATTTTGAATATATTTTTTGTATGGGCGGTAGGCGTGTCCGTTGACCGATTTCACCCATTTTCACGACGGAGGCTGTTCACCAAATTTCATTGAATTATCTTGCTTAGTTTTCCCAAAAAATGTATTTCCACACAAAGCCAGCCACCCAGTCAGCCAACCAGACAGACGGACATGGCAATATCGAATCAGGAGGTGACGCTGGTCAAGATTATATATACTTTTCTATATCTGCCACGCCTTCTTCTCTGCGTTACAAACGGAAGGACAAAGTGAATATACCCTGGGTGTAGGGTATAAAAAAAAATAAAAAAAGGACAAAAAAAAAATCACCCGGACTGGGTTCGAACCCATGTTGTTCTTACTGCAGCCTTATAAAAAATCATTGTGAAAGTGCTTCTAAATTTCTATGGGGACAAGTACTTTTGAAGTGCTTGGATCAGAAGCGCTAGAAATTTTTCCTCTACGCAGTGCTGCCATGGCTGACTTGGCCATCAATTTTTTTTCTTTACTTTAACAATTTGTAGGAACGCGGCGTGGAGCGGTTGCACAACTATTAGTATGGAAAAGATTAGCTAGTTTTTGAAAAGTTATATAAGCTTTGTTTTAGACAACAGTTTTCATTGTTTAACTAAGCACTTTCTGATAAACGTATGGGAAAGCAACAACTAAAGTGCTTAATTTAACACAGATAAATTTTTGTGCTTAATCATTAAACACTAAGTAGACTGTTGACGTTGCCATACTACACTGAATTTCTGCTGTGTTTTAGCTGTGTTAAATAGGATTTTAACATAGTGGCATCACATTTTTACAGATTGTCTTGGCAAGCGGAGGTAAGTGGTGCGGAAACGAAAAGCAGAATAAAGTAAAACAAAATAAAAAGAAGGAGATAGCACACAAATTCGTTTTATAAGAGCAGAGTTAACTCAGTGATAGCATAAAAAAGTGAAAATAGTATTTACTCCTCGACTCGACTAGCAATAAATCATGTAATAGTTCAGATCATAACAGCAAAATATCTAGTGGAGACACCAAAATGTTATGATATAAAAATTTCATAACATCAAATCACATCAATTTTGACATACAAAAAAAATTATAATATAAATTATAGCATGAATAATTGCACGTCGAGTCGTTGTGTTAGCCAGGAAAATTAGAATTTTTCTGCGAAATAGTTCCAAGTGAATTTTTTTCACCGAAATTATGCATGATAAATAAAGTGTGAAAAGTTCATTGCAAAGTCGTGTGCGCATAAAAAGTTATTAAGGTCCAAATGTCACTAAAATCAGTTTTTTGCAAATATCTCGCTAATGCTAACTTTTACAGAAAAATGTTGGTCCCCAATTTTGTAGCACAGTAAATTTCCTACAAAAGTTTTTAACAGTTATGATATGAAGACAAAATAGTTTCTCGACCAAAAAACTGTATCTGAAAGTTGTACCTTCTGAACATTACGAAGTTGATAATTTAGAAATAAGTAAACGGATATGTAATTCTCAAACCTTCTAAACTCTCAATCTTAAGTTCCGCAAAAATATTGCAATATTGGCCGGGTTGTGAAATTTATTGAAAATAACGAAAGACAGTTCTAAAAAGAGTCGGCCTTGTGAAATAAAGTTTAAATTATTGAAATTAAATTTAAGGAACGAACCTCCTTTTTCCAAGATGGTTGTCCGCCCCTACAACGATGAACTCAAATATCTTGAGAAAATAAGTGACTGTTGTTGGCGAATTAAAAAGGGTTTTCAACCAAATATGAATGTGGAGGGCTGCTTCTATGTGAATAGCAGGCTGGAAAGATTGATGTTGGAAGAATTGAAAAACTCATGCCGTCCAGGTGCAGTTGGTGGATTTCTACCTGGCGTTAAGCAAATCGCAAATGTGGCTGCTCTTCCAGGTATCGTAGGCCGCTCTATTGGATTACCGGATATACACTCTGGTTATGGTTTTGCAATTGGAAACATGGCAGCTTTTGATATGGATGACCCAAAATCAATTGTAAAGGCTTTGATTAATTTTGTATCAAGCTTATTTTAGCGGCACAATATTTTTTTCGAATTTTTCTTGCAATGAGAAACGTGGAACTGTACCATGTAAAAGATTAAAAAAAAAAATTCCACATAGCACATAGAATAAGAAAGTCCCATTTGATAGCGCTGGACGTGAATTTCTGTTGCTCAATCGGGTTTTTCCACCTCGAGTGTGTCTGAGACAATTTTTCTTAGGAATTTTCTTTAGGAACAATAAGTACTATTAGGCCGCACACTGGTTCAAAATCCTTAAAATCTGGCCAAATGTCGAAAAAAGTTTTTTTTTAGCAGAGCAAGATTTGTTTCAGAATGAATAAAATAATTTTCATTTAAAAGGCATATACAGATCTTGCGAGATATTTGCTTGTAAATGCCAAGTTTGCTGCATTCAAAAACTTAATTTTGAATTCTTTCATCAACTTAAATGTCAAATCTTCACGATAATTTGGATCGTTTCTTGACATTAAGATGTCATCAACGTAAATTACCAGAAAAGTAATTTTTCTACCTTCGTGGTGGTAGTAGATACATGGATCCACTTTGAAACGCTGTAAACCCTAACTTTTACGTCACTATCCCCCACTTCATGACTATTTTCACCTATGGATGGACATGACTCAAACAAGCTCAATGCATCTGCTTCATCATTGCGTTTATCCCCCACTACAACTGTATACATTGGGGGTACATTTTCTATATTTGGTTCTTTAAAAAAACTAAATCACGACTAGTAAAAACATTCTTCTTTGTTAAATTGTATACTCGAAAACCCTTCGATGTTGTCGAGTAACCAACAAATATGCCTTTTTCAGTCTTGGAGTCAAGCTTACGTCTCTTCTGTTTAGGAATGTGTGACAGAACGGTGCAACCAAAAATACGAAAATTACTTAGATTTGATTCTCGGTCTGACCAAAGCTCTTCTGGTGTCTTATTAAGCATTCTATGCGGTGAACGATTAATTATGTAAGCTGCACAATTCACAGCCTCGGCCCAAAAACATTTAGGCATGCTTGCAAACACTCATCATAGCTCGAGCTTTTTCAAGTAAGTTGCGATTCATCCTCTCTGATAATCCATTTTGTTCAGGACTGTAAGGAAAGGTTGTTGGATGAATGATTCCATATCATTTCAATGTTAACCCGATTTCTCGATCGACGAGCTCTCTTCCATTGTCCGTACGTAGGATCTTGATACGTGTATTCAACTGATTTTCTAATTCTGCTTTAAATTCCTTCAAGCATTCCAATACAGCATCTTTTGACTTGATAAAATATACGTAGACTTTGCGAGTGAAGTCATCTACAAATGTTACAAAATGCAGGCTACCATTAAGAGATTTTACCTCCATAGGCCCGCAAATGTCTGAATGAATTACGTCTAAAACTTTTGATGCTCTTGATCCTTCAGCTGGAAAACTTCCGATGCTGCTTACCTTCTGCACACGAAAAACACGATTTCGTTTCACCCGATGCAAATTTTACGCCATTTACATATCCTTCAGATAACAATTTCATATTTTCTAGACCTAAATGCGCGAAACATCTTTGCCACACTTCGTATGACTCACCTTGGACAACATATGCATATTTCGGGGGATCAACATTCAACTTCCACAAACCATTTGACAAGCTTGAAGTCGCGATAATTTTTTTTGAATTATTTAGGATTCTGCAACCATTCTGGTCAAACACTATACTGTTATAATGATCCAGTATTTTCTTCAATGAGAGTAAATAGACTCCCAAGCCAGGGACATGTAGTACATCTTGAATCTCTACAACTTCCGCTCTTTTTGAGGTGGACAACGTTAGTGATATGTTTCCTTTACCAACGACTTCTAACGTATCATCACTTGCAGTTCTAATTTTACCGACTTTTTAAACTGTTGTAAATTGTTGTCATGCGCTGTCATATAGTCAGTAGCTCTACTGTCAAGATACCACTCAAAACATGAATATTCACCACGGTATACTGCTAACATGGTTTGATGCTGTCTATCCTTTTCTTTTTTCTGGGATGGACACTCCGATGCAATTCCTTCACAATTAAAACAGCGAACCTTGTCTTTCCTAGATTTTGGTTTCTTTTTTGAATCATATTTTGCCTTCGTCATGAATGCACTAGTTGATGTTGATGGCTTAAACGATACATCTTGCAGCAACTTTATTTTTATTCCATCAGCAGTTATCTCTTTTCCGCTGCTACCGATACTCATGATCATGGGCTTGTATTCCTCAGGTAATCCTTTTAATAACAAGCTTCCTACCCACTCGCCGTTTACTGGAAAACCAATCTCATTCAGCTTCTGACCTGTTGAAACTATTTGACTAACATAATCCTCCACCGAAGAGCACTCAACAAGCTGCACAGAGCATAATTTTTGCAGTAGTCTTATGCGACGATCTAGGCCCGAATCCTGAAACAAATTCTTCAGCGAAGTCCATACTTCTTTCGCAGACGAGGAATCTTTAACGTGGACCAACAAACTTTTATCCAAGGCAAGAATTATTTTGCAACGTGCGTTGCGATCTTTCACAGCATCGACTGCTTCAGTTCCTACTGGCTCAACACATTTCCAGGCATTTTCCAGTTCCAACTGTGTACGCATAGCAAAGCTCCAGGTTGCCCAATTCTCTGAGCCAAGCAGCTTCCCCATATTATGCGCCATCGATGTGTTCATATTCCTCAATATTAATTTAATTTAATATTTCTCCAGCAAAGGGCCCATAACCTTTTTATTTACTGATCCGATTTGAATGTTTGAATATGTTAAAAAATTAACTATCGAACGTTTTTAACTTTAAATCAAATTATTTCACAAAATCAGTTATAGCCCAGGAAAATAAGACATTTTCTGCGAAAAAATTCCCAGTGGAAATTTTTCACCGGAATTGTCTTTATTTATGCATGATACACAAACTGTGAAAAGTCCATTGCAAAGTCGTGTGCGCATAAAAAGTTATTCGGGCTCAAAGGTCGCTAAAATCAGGTTTTTGCAAATATCTCGCTAATGCTAACTTTTACAGAAAAGTGTTGGTCTCCAATTTTGTAGCACAGGAAATTTCCTACAAAAATACGTTAAAACTATTTGCGTACGACTTCTAGTTTAGGAGATCACCCAATTTAAAAAGTTGTTAACAGTTATGATATGAAATACTACCTATGAGTTCATATTAAAATATCTTACTTTTTAAATTGCAATAACTCTTCAATGAGAAGTTGCACAAACAAAATTAAAATGCCGTTTGAAAGATAATTTAATTTGCTTTATACTGTACAAATTTTTTTTTTCGAACGGCTCAAGACCTTAAAAATATTCTTGAATAACCGTTAAGGCTTCGGAATTACTGGTTTTTTAAGGATATCTGCGAATTGGTAAGTACTACGATAAAACGTAATGGGACCAAATTTGTAGAGAATTACAAGATCTACAAAAAATAAGCGATATGTGTACACATAGAAGTAACCGTTTAGATGATATTCCAAAAAAACCCTTAAAATGCCAAAAAACCGGTTTCTATTGAATATCTTCTATACGGTTACTTCTATGTGTACACAAATCACTTATTTTTTGTAGATCTTATAATTCTCTACAAATTTGGTCCCATTACTTTTTATCGTAGTACTTACCAATTCGCAGATATCCTTAAAAAACCAGTAATTTCGAAGCCTTAACGGTTATTCAAGAATATTTTTAAGGTCTTGAGCCGTTCGAAAAAAAAAATTTGTACGGTATATATAAAATTAAATTATCCTTCAAACGGCATTTTAATTTTGTTTGTACAACTTCTCATTAAAGAGTTATTGCAATTTAAAAAGTAAGATATTTTAATATGAACTCATAGGTAGTATTTCATACCATAACTGTTAACAACTTTTTAAATTGGGTGATCTCCTAATTTAGAAGTTGTGCGCAAATACTTTTAACGTATTTTTGTAGGAAATTTCCTGTGCTACAAAATTGGAGACCAACACTTTTCTGTAAAAGTTAGCATTAGCGAGATATTTGCAAAAAACTGATTTTAGCGACCTTTGAGCCCGAATAACTTTTTATGCGCACACGACTTTGCAATGGACTTTTCACAGTTTGTGTATCATGCATAAATAAAGACAATTCCGGTGAAAAATTTCCACTGGGAATTTTTTCGCACAGCAGCTCTTTTTTCGTCTTATAAAAAAAGCATACAGAGTCGTACAACCAAGATTTTTTTGGCTCAAGAGGATTGAAAACTTTTTCAACATATATAAAAAAATTGAGGTGCCTTTTTTAGCCTTTTCTGTTTGAAATAAACTTTTGTGACGCGTCCATAGGAAAATTTAACTCATATTGCTTGCCAAGTGTCAATATGTGTTGTTCTCCCGAAATGAAAAATGTTTTATATTATTATACAGTTTATACTCCATTTAAAAGGAACCTTAGACTTATTTTTATGCAAATCAAAGTTTAAGTTTTGAAATAAATTTTTAAATCAGTTATAAAAATTGTGCAAGTGTTGTTTTTTGCCATTTCGAGTCCTCATTGTTTCTTGGGCAAAAATCAATATCGAACCGCCGTAAATTGCGTTGAAGTTTGGATGAAGTACATTTTAAAGTACATACATAAGTAAATACATAGTTAGTAAAAAATAAAAAATTAAAAAAAAAAAAAAAAAAAATTCTGGTTGCTTCATATGAAAATATTAAAATATAAGCCGTATTCACGATCCGAAGCATTTAGACTTGCAAAGTAGCAAAATAGCAATAATTTTCGCTTAATTGTGAGCAGTATTTAAAGTATAAACATTGCAAGCTACGAAAAAATTTATTTCTCTGAGGAAATCATATGAGAAGAGAGAACGAGAGCATAAACAAAAAATGTTTGTTTGGAAAATGCTATCCCAGTGTGCCAGACGGTTCAAATCTCCGCTTTTTTATCCGTTACGGATCCGTTACTGATCCGTTTGCGGGAGAAATTAAAAAAAAAAACGATTAACTTTTTTTTTGGGAATCTCTCCCGCCAACGGATCCGTAACGGGTAAAAAAGCGAAGATATGAACCGTCTGGCACACTGGGATGATATTTTTATGCTATAGGTTTTTAGTATGGGGGTTATCGTGAATCAAGATTCCCGGGGAATTTTCTTAAACTCCAATAGAGAATGCACGGCGGTTTGAGAAAATTCCCCGGGAATCTTGATTCACGATAACCCCCATATTGTAGAAAATGTATAAAAGCATGATAAATTCAATCCTATATATTTTGTTGCTTTATAGCAAAATTTTTCAACGCTTATTTACAAATGCTATGATGCAAAACCTTTTGCACCGGATCGTGAACATGGCTATAGATTTTTATTTATTTTTTTTATTGTATTTAAAAGTACTGCATCCAAACTTCAACGTAATTTTCGCCGGCTCGATATTGATTTTTGACCCATGGCCTCTTGGGCAAAGTTTTTTAGAATTTTCGTAGATTATTTTGTTGCTATACTCTTTGCCGCAAAAAAATTTGACCCTGCCTAATGACTGTAGCAGCCAACTTATTTTTAATGAAAATGAGGAGATTCTTACCAAAATAATACAGGATTACCACTCCAAGTTAAACCTTTTCCACATCAATTTAAACTTTTTTAAAATCAAAATAAACATTTTCCAAAGATCAATTTGGTGTGGAAAAAGTTTAACTTGCAGTGGAAATCCTGTCGAAGTTTGATATTCAAATTGTTACATGTAAATATACACCAAAATTTCCAGTTTTCGATTTTCAATCTATTCAAAACATTTTTAATTATGTATAGAACTCACGGTGTTAAGAAATAAATAACTTAATTAATCGTCCTCATCCAACATTGCTCCCGGACTTTGTTGGTGATCCTTTAAACTCGTATATTTCCTGAAATTCAGTCTTCGGCCGGAAAACAGGAGATAATTCGGTAGTAGGATCAATCAGGAGACCAGATTAAAACTCAAGAGTCCTGAAAAAATCAGTAGAGTTGGCTGCTTAAAGCATAACTATAAAAGCTTGATGATATTCTTATTAGTTTTCAAGATACAGTTTGAAAATAGTACTGCATGAAATAAGCTGTGAATCACTGTATCTCTGGCATTAAACCAAATTTGTCGATAATGGGGCACAGATATTTTATTTTCAGGCTTGACTTTTGAATTGAACTCGGAGAGCCATTGAAAAACCTGGCTTAAACTTTACTTTTGGACACCGATAATCATTCATATCTGATGCAATTTTTACAAAACCGGCGAGCATAATTCTTTGTGCGTGTTTGTAGTAAGGAGTTTTCTAGATTTTGGAGTGATAACAACTGTTAAGTCTATGTGCATATCATATGAAACCTTTGCTATTTTTGCAAAGGTGTCCTCAGTTAGATGAATCTGACCTTAACAGATGTGAACTACTTCTATAGGTTTTACTGAAGACGTTGGAGCTTATCTTCGTTGAGTGAGAATACTGAATATGATACTGGCTGTTAAGCCCTAAAGACCAGTGTTTTAAGGGATAGTTCTACTTCTGTAAAACCATAGCAAATGTGAATACAAGACAAAAGCGAGTTATTGCTTGCCGATATCTGATGTGTAACACATTATTAAAAAAAAATTTTTTGGATTATGGTTTAAAAAAAAAAAAAAATCAGGCATGTTTTAAAATCCGATTTCGTTGGGAAGTGCAAGTGAATTCGATTTTAAGCGTTCCGCATTTCGATAATTAACACCAAATCGGATTTATGTTTTGGTAAATCTTACAGAAATTGATAGCAAATTTTATCACTTGAAGATTGATTTAATTCCGATTCCGAAGTGAATCGGATTTCAGAACATGCCCGAATAAAAAATTGTCGTTTAAAAACTATTTTCATACTGAATTCTAATGTTTTATTGGATAACCTCTCATTTAACAACCATATTTTTAAAATCAATCACCGGCTCCTATCTTTTACTGCATTTTAGAGCAATTCCAATGATTATGACTCCGAATCCATGTTCTAAGGAACAATTTTTGTTTGTAACAGCTAAAAAACAGCTCAGAACTCCATTTCTATTAAAAGGTTGCAGGAATATTAGTCTTCTATTGAATAAACAGAATGACGATCTATAAAATAGAAGAAAAACATTTTTCCAAACTTCAGTGGTAATGGAGTTCTAGCTGTTATTTAATATTACCAAAACAAGGTAGGAATGTTTTCAATTAACTTAACATTATTTGTTCTACTTATCAAAAAGTTTTTTAAAATGAAAATAGGTGCCACTAAAGTAACCTTTAACCTAATTTTGGTAATGTTTCTTATTAAAAATAATTCCATAGGTCAGTCCTGGAGGCGTTGGCTTTGACATCAATTGTGGGGTGCGTTTGTTGCGCACAAATCTTTTCGAGAAAGATGTACAACCTGTTAAGGAGCAGATAGCGCAATCATTATTTGATCATATACCAGTAGGCGTCGGTTCTAAGGGTATCATTCCAATGAATGCCCACGACTTAGAAGAAGCTCTGGAAATGGGCATGGATTGGTCTTTGCGTGAAGGCTATGTTTGGGCTGAAGATAAAGAGCATTGTGAAGAGTATGGTCGCATGTTAAATGCGGATCCTTCAAAGGTTAGCTTACGTGCCAAAAAACGTGGTCTTCCACAGTTAGGAACACTAGGTGCTGGCAATCATTATGCAGAAATTCAAGTGGTCGACGAGATATACGATAAATGGAGTGCTTCCAAAATGGGTATTGAAGAAAAAGGTCAAGTATGTGTTATGATACATTCGGGCAGTCGTGGTTTCGGTCATCAAGTTGCTACCGATGCATTGGTGCAGATGGAGAAGGCTATGAAACGTGATAAAATTGAAACAAATGATAGACAACTGGCATGTGCACGTATCAATTCCGTGGAAGGTCAAGATTATCTCAAGGCCATGGCTGCGGCAGCTAATTTTGCCTGGGTTAATCGGAGCTCAATGACATTCTTGACAAGACAGGCTTTTGCTAAAATGTTTCAGACCACACCAGATGATTTAGATATGCATGTAATCTATGATGTGTCTCATAATATAGCAAAGGTTGAAAATCATATTGTGGATGGCAAGGAAAAACGTTTGCTTGTTCACAGAAAAGTAAATTATTAGATATTTCATACAAACTGCAATTGATGTTTATTTTTTTAAAGGGCTCTACACGTGCGTTTCCACCACATCATCCTCTCATACCTGTTGACTATCAGCTTACTGGGCAACCCGTTCTTGTAGGCGGCACCATGGGCACTTGTAGTTATGTTCTCACTGGAACAGAGCGTGGCATGCACGAAACTTTCGGCTCAACCTGTCATGGTGCGGTAAGTATTTTTCTATTTTCTCATACAGAGTCCGATGGAAAGATTGGATGCGATCTTCTTCCTCTCCCGTCGCGAAGGAGCTAAACCTCAAATGCTTAAGAAAAAAATTGGTATTTTGGCATTTGAATGCTTTTTTTTTTTTTTTGTATTATTGAGTCAATTGACCTCAGCCAACGTTTTACAGCTATTGATTATGAAATTTTAATATATTTTCTGATTAGATCTCATGAAAGTCGAAATAACCGAAAATAAAAACACACCAAAATATATATATTGCTATGGCTAGAGGTCAACAATATCAAAAAAACGTAAACACATAAATACGATTGAAACAACACTTATCGGTACCTAAGTTCACAATAGTCCAATTTTTAGGGACAGTTTCAAACATTGATCGTATAAATGATATGAACCATGAAGACTAAATTTTGAAATTGTTCTAGATCAGAAAACAAAGTTGGTGTATTGAATTTGGCTTTATCTAAATTGAAATATTTCATCATTTAAACTTCAGAATTGTTTAAAGACCAACGAACTTTGATATAAAATAATCACCCGAAATGTTCGCATTCTAATTCTCTTACAAGTAGACGGCTTTCAAAAATAAGTTTTCAACAGTGATTATTTTCAAACTACTCGGTATTTTCACATATAAAGTTAATGTCTGTAGTCTCCTATTAGTTTTTAAAACAGCTGTCCATGCCAATGCAGGCAATTACGAAGTCCGACACGAGGCCATCTACAAACATCTCAAATTTTTAAAAAGTCCTGAGTCCTCTAAGGTGTCGATATTTTTTAACACGTTCACGTGGCACCTCCGTCAGGTGCCACCGCCGGCGGTACACATTCAACACATGTGCACAGTCACATGTGAACTCAATGCAATGTATATTTTGACGCATTGCAGTGAAGGAAAAAATTTTTGTATTTCATCACAGAGGAGAAGGTATTTTTGGTTAGAGTTTTGAATTACAGAAGTTAGAAAAAAGAGGGAAAAAAAAATAAAATTTCAGTAATCCCCGCTTATATGCACTCCGTTTATAAGCATTTCCCGCTTATATGCATCAAAACTTGTGCAATTTCATTTTGCCATTTAAATTTGTTAACATTTTTCTCACTTATATGCACACGCTTACATGCATTTCTCTGATATAAGCAGCAAAAAATCTCAAATTTTTTCCTCCATTCACTCTTATATGCACGACAGCAAAAAAAATTTTGTTTTTTTTTTCAATAATTACAATACATTACAAATAATTAAATAGTGTTTGTAACATTTTGTAAAACATGTTTTTTAAATCAATTTGAGGTCGCTGAGTCCGAAAATTGCATTTTTTTCTAGGGCCTGTTCTTGAGTTAATCGAAAATTTCAATGTTAATTTAACACTGTTTTAAAGAAAAACTCATAACGCTTCCAAAAAATTTACCAGTAATTAAGGTCCAATTAAAATTGGATATGAAAATTTTTTACTGTTTTACTTTTTGCTCTTAAAAATATTTTTGTAGGATTCAAGTTAGTTGGCATTAAGTAACAGCATTTATGAAACTAATATTCTATATAAGAATATCTGGTGTATATAACCGATTTTTTTTATATGCACTTTTCATGCATATAAACGAGTTTTTCTATATGCATTTCTCGCTTATATGCACCAAAAATCAAGCATTTTCAGAAATGCTTATAAGCGGGGATTACTGTATTGGTCAAAAATAGACCAGGAAAATAAGACGAAAAAAGAGCTGCTGTGCGAAATAATTCCAAGTGAGTTTTTTTCACCGGAATTGTGTATGCATCCAAGTAACCGTTTAGAAGTTATTCAATAAAAACCGGTTTTTTTGGCATTTAAAGGTTTTTTTTGAATATCTTCTAAACGGTTACTTCAATGTGTACACATATGGCTTATTTTTTGTAGATCTTGTGATTTTCTACAAAATTGATGCTATTGGTTTTTATCGTATGACTTACCGTTCCAGAGAAATCCTTCAAAAACCAGTATTTTCGAGACCTTAACGGTTTTTGAAGAATATCTTTTAGACCATGAGTGGCTCCAAGAAAAATTTAATAAGGTGTATACAGAATCCAATTATCTTTTGAACGGCTTTTTAATTTTTTTTGTACGACTCCTCGTTAAAGAGCATTCGCAATTTCAAAAGTAAGATATTTTAATATGAACTTATACGTAGCATTTACATATAAAAACTGTGTACAACTTTTTAAACTGGGTTATCTTCTAAACTATAAGCTACACGAAAACATTTTTTACATCTTTAAATAGGAAATTGTGTTACAAAATTGTGGAGAAAAATTTTTCTGTAAATGTTTGCGTTAGCGAGATATTTGTAAAAAACTGATTTTAGCGACCTTTGAGCCTAAATAACTATGTATGCGCACAATGGACTTCAATGGACTTTTTACACATTATTTATTATGCATTAATAAAGTCAATTCCGTTGAAAAAAATTCACTTGGAATTTTTTCGCAGAAATATTTTTATTTTCCTGGGCTAAAACTAACAAAAGTAAAAATTACTTTCAATTAAAGGTTTTAAATAATAAAAACTAATAACTAATGCGATGTGTTGCAACATTCCAGGCAAAAAGGTGGATTATTTATACACCCATTGCAAAATGTTCCGACCTTTTTGGTTGTTTTCTTTTTTTTTTGCTTCTTCACCTCAAGATTTATATTTTGTTTGTATGGTGGCACTGTGGTCAAATATTTTCAACAAACCTGTGGTAAACAAGGTACACGTACTCAGATTATTTGGTTTCATTCATGTGCCACGTGTACCACCTTATTATAGGACAAATAATGCTATAAGCACAAAACTCTTTCCACAATCTCATTATATACCCCTATATATCAATATTCAACAGTCATTACGTGGCACTCAACGTGTTAAAAGAAACCTTTGTTCAATGCCGGAGACGAATAGCAGTTCACTGAATTTACTTTTTGGCAATTGTACAAAAAAAGTTTCAATTTACCAAAATACTATTTTTTTTTTTACAGGGTCGAGCGCTTTCTCGTGCAAAATCGCGACGTAATTTAGACTATAAGGATGTGCTAGAAAAATTAGAACAACTTGGTATAGCTATACGTGTTGCATCACCAAAGCTGGTAATGGAAGAAGCACCTGAATCTTATAAAGATGTTACTGATGTGGTAGATACTTGTCACGCTGCTGGCATAAGTAAAAAATGCATTAAGTTGCGCCCCATTGCCGTAATTAAGGGTTAGAAATATTTAACTTTGTAAGAATATGATAAATTAAATTGATTTCAAAATTATTGTCGCATAGTAATAGATCAATACAATTTTTTTTTTACAAATATATACATGAAAAATATTTATTATATAACGATCTTTTTATTACTACGCGATTTAATGTATAGTTTAATACCGATGCATCATTATTTCAATCAAATTTTAATTAAGATAAACACTTTCTATTGTTTTGTGTTAATATGTGACGGTGCACAGGAAGAGGGACCTTATCTTTACTGACAAAATTCTACAGTACACCTAAAAATAAGAGATATCGTCAATTTTACCAGTTTTCAGTTTAAGGTGGAATTCAGTACTTAGGCATGCTCTGAACCAAGGGTGTCAGCGTTTTAAAATCACTGAGCCAAGCGCAGGTAGCTCAGTCAGCGCAATATTTTTGCTTTTACAACAACTTCAAATTCGAAGGATAACAATCACAAAAACTTTTTTTTGTTTTTTTTGTGACTCGTTTACAACAACAATAATATTCAAACAATTTTTAAAATTTCTGAGGACTAGAACACACAAAAATTAGGGGCATTCACGCGTTGATGCGCAACGCCCTTGCGTCGTTGCGAAAGTGCGATTTGCAAAAGTTTGACATTTGTAAAACAACAAACACATTACCGAAAATTTCCCACTACTTCTGCAATTTCGCAAGATGGAAACATTTACATTGAACGTTCACGCGTTGGTGAGAAAATAACTTACATTTTCGCAATAGAGCATCAACGCGTTAATATCCATATCTACAAACCTGAATTTTTTTTACGATTTTAAAACGCCATAACTCTGTAAATTTCTGGAATTTTCCGGTGATCGAGGTGTCATTTTATTCTTTTTTTTTTTGGGTTGTGATTTAGAATGGTCAAAGTTGTAAACTTAAAAGACCAGGGTATCCCACTTAGTGATTTAGTAGTAAGTGATTACGAATCACTTTGCTGTTTTTTTTTTTTTTTTTAAGTCTGAAAGTTTCTGATTATAGTTTTTTTTTTTCTCATTATTTTTCTTAAAAGTCAATTTTAGATTCCCGTATAAAATTTAAAAGTTCTTTGTAATTATCACCATTGAAGGATTTTAAAAGCGAACCAATGTTGTTAAATTTTTGAAAAATGGTATGTTTAGATCGAAATGATGCAAAGGAGTTGCAGCTAAAGATAAGATGTTCCATCGAAGCAGGAACATTGCAATTGTCACACAGGTTGGAGGATACAGCACCAATTTTATGCAAGTAAACTTTGTTGTAGGAGTGACCCGAAAAAAGTCTATTTAGTGATTTTGTTTCAGCTGGAGTAAAATTCATTTTCTTATACCATGGCTTTTCTGGTATTGATGGAAAGATAGATGCGAAAAAAACACCTTTGGTTTGAGATGCATTTCTGAAGTTGTCATTCCATTCAGTTCGAAGTATATTTTTAATAGCCTTGATAGCTTCCTTTGGAGTGAGCATCGAATCCAAAGGTGCACCAACCTCAACGGCATACCTGGCAATCTGATCAGCTGTTTCATTTATGGCAATGCCAACGTGACTGGGAGTCCAAATGAAATGACATTCATCAATTTTACAGTCGTCAATTTTTTGGTGTATATACGCAGCACAATAGTCATCAGAGTTATTTTTTTGCAGAAGTTTGCAAGTAGATAAACTGTCAGTGAAAATAGCCATACGCTTGGCACCATTTTCAATTGCAATGTCAACTGCTTTGCGTGCCGCCCACAATTCACCAAACATACTGGAACACTTAAAGTCAATTTTAAAATAATATTTATGATTGTTGAGAACATCATACACACCACAGCCTGCTGACGAGACTCCAACAGAAGCATCTGTTGCAAAAATCACAAAATCTTTATTCTTGTAGAAATCAATTTTCGAACAAAATTCAGCTTGAAATTGTTGACGAGAAACATTGTGCTTTTTATATGCTGTATTATTTCCATAAACCTTGATATTCTGGCTTTTTTGATAGAAAAAGTCCACATTTGTGCGAGTAAAAATCTGCTTAAAATGATGATAAACTGAACTGTAACTAGATTTTATTGGATTGCAATCAGCAAAAGATCTATATAACTGCTTATTAGACCTTTTTAACTTGATGATTTCCTTGGCAGTCAAAAACTTGGCTCTTTCCTCAGGAGGCAGCTCATCAGCTAGCACATAAATTATGTGAACAGGTGTTGATGGAGTGAGACCTAAACATCTTCTTAAGGTTGCATTTTGAAACGTTGAAATCCTGCGATTAACCGATTTAGGAGTATTTGCAGCTGTTGTTCTTGCATATTCAATTTTTGATCTGACAAAGCTCTTGAAGAAGTTAATTGCAATTTTGGGCGATAGACCACTTTTAACAGAAGTTAGCATTTTTATCAACCTCGTGCTCCTCTCTGCTTCTTCAAAGATACGAGAGTAGTGCTCACCCACCGTCAGAGAAGCATTAATGTTTCTACCCAGAAATTTGAGAGACTTCACCTGAGGGATTTCAACATTGCCTAACAACACTGACACTCTTTTGAAACTTCCCTTGGCTAAGTACATTATGTTAGATTTTTCAGGATTAAAACTAAGATTCAGATGCTTGCATTTGTCATGAAATCTCTTTATTTTGAGCTTCATGTTATCAACTGCCACTTCAAAGTCAGCATTATGAGATAAAATTATAAAGTCATCAGCAAATTGAAATAAATCAGTGCACTCATCTTCAATAGAGAAGAGTCCTTTAGTATAAATGTTAAACAGTAATGGAGAAAGACAACTCCCCTGTGGCAGACCATCATTTACCTCAACTGAATCATTGCCCAACTTTAAGAAGCGTTTATTCAAGAAATTTTCAATCCACAGTGTGAAAATATTTGATAAGCCAGCCACTCTCAAAGCTGTGACTAATTTATTTATTTGTACACAGTTATATGCATTGCTTATATCCAAAGTGAGAATAATTACCTTTTCGCCAGTGTGTTTTAAAAGTGCAGACCGATGAAGAAGTTCATTCAAACACATAGATGTTGATTTTCCTTTCTGGTACGCAAAGCAGCGCTTTGAAAAAAATTCCGATTCAGTCAATTGATTAACTATTCGCTCCTTAACCATTAGATTTAGTAATTTCAAAAGCACTGAAATTAACGAAATTGGTCTATAGTTTCGATAGTCACTTAAATCCTTGTTTCTTTTAGGAATAGGTACAATCTTAATGGTTCTCCATGAATCTTTAATGTGACAATCAATGAAAGCATCATTCAAGCAAGTCAAAATGCTAGCTTTGGCAACATCAGACACTGCGCGAATCATCTCATATGTAATTTTATCCTCACCACCCGCCGAAGATTTATTTTTGTTGTTAAGGACTCTGATAAATTCTTCAAAAGAGAAGGTCACAAAATGTTCCACTGTTCCACAGATTACACTGTTTGTCGATTGTGTACTGGCAGGCACCTGATTTTTCAGAAAGTTGAGATAAGCCAAATTGTTAGCATTGTTCCATGAGCTTAGATCCGATAAATGACTCCCTTTTAAATTTTTAACAAATCTCCAACCATCCCTGGAACTGGGATTATTATTAAGATGATCGATTTTTTCCTGAAAATTCTGAGTTTTGGCATTTTTGACAGCATCTTTCCATATTTCTTTTGCTTGTAAAGCCTCTTCGAAGTTATTTACATTTGGAAACTTGACACTTTTTTTCATCGCTGCTAAGTACTTTCTGTAAATGGGCTTGAGCTCATCCTTCCACCAGAATTTGGGAGATTTAGATCGATCCAGCACATACGTAGCACACTTAATGTTCTCCTGAAAAGTTTGCTCTACCTGCTCCGAACTAGAATCAAAGACTGCATCCTGTAAGAGCTGTAGAAGTTTTCTCTTAGCTAAAAATTTCGAAGAGTTAGGGCTTGCATTATTGAACTCGATAGTAATTGGATGATGATGGCTACCACCCAAATTAATAGGGGAGACAGACCAATTAAAATCCATGTTAAAATTCACAAAAGTTAAGTCCAGAACTGAACCACTCGTACTCATAGCAGGATTGCTTGCATTGAAAGTGAAAGATCCATCGTTGATACACCATAAACCAAAACTGTTTATTACATTTACCAATTTTCTACCTCGCGAAGAATCTATAGAGTCACCAAAAACCGTTGCTCTCGCATTGAAATCACCAAGAAAAATGACATTTTGATAATTATCAAGAAAAACAAGTAATCGATTTAATTCACTCTCAAATTCTGACAAACTTAAAGCTGGTTCAAAGTATATAGCACATAATGTAAAATTAGGTTTCATATTAAGAGTTTTAAGGATAATTATGTCATGAGTTGATTGAAACACAATTTTTTCTACACGAATATTTCTTTTATGACCAATAGCTACACCACCATAGCCATCAGACCTTGTTTTATGTAAAAGATTAAAATTAAGAATTTTAGCAGGCTTATTGTATACCCAATCATGTGAGTATACTTCACTGAGACAAACAAAATCATAGTTATAATAGTTCAAGTGATATTCAATAAAACTAGAGTTTTTTTTAAGCGACTGACAATTGTGTTGCAGTATTTTCACTCCCATTGGAGATTATTTCACTGTCTATTTCCACGAAAAGTTTTTTCAATCTATCACTGAAATGTGTTACAGCATTTAAAGCTGTGTTGTTTTCATTTTTCTTAAAAAAGTCAACTAAAAATTTCACCAGCTCCGTAGTGGTAGATTCTAATTCATTTACCTTATGAACATTTTTTTTAGAAAAAACTTTACCCGCCATTTCTCCTTGCCACAATTCAGGCTGAGCAAAGTGCGGATTTTGCTTCCCAGCAATCGGAAAACTCCTAAGATAGTGGCTATATCTCTGGGGTGTCGCAATTTTATTTGCTTCAATAACGTTGTTTTTAACATTTTTAGAGTTTGACTTCAACTCAGGAAAACTCCCATTATAATCCGCCAAGAGATTGTACGGATTCAGCTGATTCGATGAAAAACTCTCGAAAACCTCCCGTCTTGATATCTTTTTAACCGTCATTATCTTTTGCAAATTGGTCTCTTCCCTCCATTTGGGACACTTATCCTTGTCAGAAGATAAATGCTCCTTGCTGCCACACAAAATACAACTCTTTTCAATACACTCTCCTTGACACTTGTCATCCCCGCATTTCAAGCATCTTTTCTTTGATCTACATGACTTTTGCGAGTGGCCAATTCGACCACAGTTTAGGCATTGCCTTAGTGGAGGAAAATAATTGCGCACTTTTAGCACTGTATAATTCAAGATTACATCATTGGGAATAGTATTGCCCGCAAAACCAATTTTGACCGAATAAGTTGGAGAAAAAGCACCGCTCTCCTGGTCTTTTCTTAGAAAACGTCTAGCTGATAATACCTGAATCGATGAAGAGATACCACTCTTAATCTCATCATCAGTAAGATAAGCAGGAACATCATTGATGACACCGTAAGTTTCCACGAAACTCTTGGGCACAAATGGCCGAATGTGTTTTTTTAACAAATCTTTATTTCCAATAAACATGTTTGCCGAAGCAGCATTTTCAAATTTTACCTTATACAGGGTGACACCAATAGCAACTATTGATTTAATTCCTGCAAACTTAAACTCCTTGATTTTTTCAAAGAGATACAGTCCATTTCTCACACGTTTGTTTCTACAAGACTCTGCACTCGACGTATCGACCAACACACAAAACTCACCAAAGTGACTGGATGAATAAAAAACACTTTCTTTTTCCGTTTGTGAATTTGCATTCATGACACTAATTGCGCCAGAACCTGGATTTAAAACACTTGTATTCTCTTCACATGTATTCTTTTCACCTGTCATCACATCACTACCTGGCAAAGAGGCAACATCCTCATCATCCATCGCACTGGATTCATCAATTTTAAGTTTTTTATTGTTATTACTCATATTGATAAAGTATTCTTCAAAATGTGAAGGATCTTTAACCAACAGCTTATGATTTTTTAAATCAAGATCATTTTTAGAAGCTTTAAAAACCCCACCTAAGTTTTTTGATGACGCCTTAGCGCCATCTTTATTTTTTACCGAATTTGATGGACTTATTTTTGCCAAAAACAGTCTTTGCCCAACTTCACAATCGAAAAAAAGTTAAAAAGTTTCAAATTAAATTGTGCAAAGGAGAAAAAACAACAAAAAAACCAAAAATGCACAAAATATTTGTGAAGGAAAAAATTCACAATTCAAAATGGCTACGTAAGAAAAAAACCAAGACGAACAAATCGACACGACCGACCCGCTTGAAAGATTATACGCAACTGGTTTTTTATGATTTAATTGTATTTTTTTTAAAGCAAATTTTTCGCGACAGCAAACACCACCACTCACTCAAGGAACTTTTTTTCATCCGAATGGTCATTTTATTCAAAATAATATTTTTTTGAGATAATCCAGAAAAAGAAGATAAGGTCCGTTTTCCTGAGCATCGTCATATAAGGGTATTGCCATAGTGGCGTAACACCATGCGTACGACAATGCATTAAAAAAGAAATGAAAAAGCATAATTTTTAAAAGGTTTTTAAGGACTTAAAGATGTAAACTAAAATATGCGATGACGGTACACTACAAAAAACAGAAGTGGGTTTTGACTTGGATTACAAAACTCTGCGATTTGAGCAAGGCTTTTTGAATAAAACTTTTTTTAGTAGGATCTGAAATAATTCAAGTTTATTTTCCAAGTAATTAAATTTTAAAATCTTTTGTTTTCTTTTTATTAGTTTTAGTGAATGACGTAACAGACATGAAGTAACTCACTTAAATTTTCGTTGGAAAACTTTTAGTTGAAATTGTTTTACGCCCATTTTCCCAGTGAACATTTATTTATCCTGGCGCTCAGTACATACTTATGCAATCTTATTCATGTGCGTTATATATTTTCAAAGATTTTTCCCAGTACACAGTATTTGTCTTGGTGCTTGTTACATGTCGTTGGTTTAAAATTACAACTACGCATCTACATTTTTCATGTTTTGAGTTAAGTATGCAGAAACATGAAGAAAAAACGACTATGCTCCAGTTTAGTCGGTTTTTTTGAAATGATGTCCCCATCCAATTTTATATAAATAATAAAAAGGATAAAAGCTTAAAATCTCATACAAAAAACAAATTTCAAAAAACTTAAAACGCTCTTTTCTCAAAACTTGAAAAATGTAGATGTCTAGTTGTAGTTTTAACCCGACGATATGTACCAAATCTCATCCATGTGCATTAAATAGTTTCAGAGACATGGCGATTTAATTTATATGAATCGGCAAATTGACCTTTACAAAATCTTGTACAACAAAAGAAATGTCATAGAAAGAAAACTTATTTTAAATTTTTGAAAAAAAATAATTTTTCATTTTCTGAAAATGAAAATCTGAACTTAGAAACAAAATTCTAAAGTTGAATGACCTGACGTAATTTGGCAACATCCATAAATCTTAAAACCCAAATCGTGAATTTCATTTCATTCATAAAAAATGTGAATGAAAAAAAAAACATGCGTAGACAAAAGAAAAAAGACCAAAAACATAATTTTCGAGTTCTCGGAATTGAAATATTTACGAAAATATTGTAAACAAACGAAACCGCAGGCGCAAATGAAACGAAGATATACAATTAGGCAATATCTTCGTATATGCTTGCACTTGAGTAAAACGTAGAAACGACAAAAAAAGATTAAAAACAAAACGAAAGGATTCCATCTGCAGCCGCAAGGGGAGCTATTTTCACCGACTTGAGATCATAGTCACCATAATAGAGAGTGAGTGTAACCATTCGAGTGAAGATCACTCTCTATATCTATACTCTCTGCATTCGAATGTCAAATTCTGTTTGGACAACATTTGCTTCATATACAAATTTAATACCTCTTCATAATATCGGGCATTGGTGTAGCGGTCTAACGAGTTGGTAAATGTAAGTAAAAATAATCATGTCAAAAAAATTAGCCCAGCCATTTTCGAAAATCGAAAAAATTAATGTTGTGCTGAATTGTGCCGCGTTGTGCTGCAAATTTAAAAAAAAAATATAAAATTTCCAATAACAAAAATTTTATAAGCAAAACAATTTTTCAGATTCGAATTAGCCCAACCATTTTTATTTTTTGGATTTTCGGCCAAACTTTCCATAGATTCAAAAAAATTTAAATTGTGCTAAGTTGTGCTAGAGTTGTGCCACGTAGTGCCGTAAATTTAAAATAAATAACTATAATAACAAAAAAGTTTCTTTGGAAAAGTACCAATTTCGCATCCAAGTTAGCCCATCCATTTTTGAAATTAACAAAAAAGTGCTGAAATGTGCTAGGGCTATGCCGTAAATTTAAAAAAAAAAATTTCCAATAACAAAAAAGTTTCTTTAAAAAAGTACCCATTGCATCCAAGTTAGCCCAGCCATTTTGAAATTTAAAAAAAAAATTGTTATGCTGAATTGTGCTAGGGTTGTGCTGCGTTGTGCCGTAGTTTTTATATTTTTATGTCCTATATTTAAATTTTAATGAATAAAAATAAATTCACATCTACTAATAATTTTTTTGGGGTTATATGTTCGAAGTGCATGAAAGTATGCAACGATTTGTCTGCCGAATAAAGAGAAGTGTTAACTGTGTTACCGACTAGAGATAAATTTCCGTTAGGGATGTCAGTTGAGTTTTCTTTCTTTTAACCATAATAATAGAAGCTTATGTATTTATTTTTGAAATTAAAATTAGAAAAAGTGGATCTAAGCAGCCATTGATTTATAATATTTTTTAATTTATGGAAAACATTTCATCAATACTCCATTGTTTCGCAAATGTCGAGCGTGTATAAAACATAATCAAAACTAAATTAAGAAATCGAATCGAAACTCAAAATTATGTTACGTCTTTTTGTATTTTAGGTAATGATATGAGAAGTGATTTTTCAAAAGGGCTTATAACCAAAAGTAATGTCATACACATTATTTGCATAATAATCGGTTATTTGATAGATATGATTTTTTTAACTAAATATCATTTATTCAACGCCATTGAGTAAACTTTTTGTGAAAACAGAATCCAATTTTTTTAATTTATTACAAAGTATCAGACAACTAATATTATGCCATTACTTTTGCCTCGTTTTGGTTATAAGCCCTTTTGAAAAATAACTCCTCATATGTAAATATGTTGTTACAACATTACAAATGATGAAACTGTAGTTGATGACTTGTTAGTTTAAAGTGACTTTTGTTCAAAAAATCTTTCACTTTTTAAATGGGAATCGCTTTATTTGCAAGAGTTGTTTTCGTACCACTTTTAGTTCAATGAAATTGGACATTCCAATCTTTTTTAGGCTGTATAACTTTTGATACGGCAGTGCTTCATGCTTTAAAACTACAAAATAAACCTATTAAAAAATTAAGGAACAAATTTACTAGAACCAGTCTAATATCTCTGCACTACTTTTCTGAACTATAAGTCGTACCAAAACAACCTTCAGAACGTTTCTATAAAATATTTCTAAAAAAAGGCATAGATGTAATTTTGTTTAATCTACCCAAATCGCTAATAACCTTCTATTTGCCGAATTGTGACTTACGTCGTCCCGAGAAAAAAAAAACCATTTTTAAATTACGGCTGTACAAGGGCCAAATTTCATTACTGTTTTTGGGCTGTACAAGGGCCAAACATGGTGTTTTTGCAGGACATTTTGGCCGTACACAATGCTTCATATGGGCTGAACATGGGCTGTACATCGGTCGTATAATTTGTTTTTATTTTTGCAATGGGCTGAACATGGGCTGTACGTGGGCTGTACAATTGAATTTTACTATTGAATTGGGCTGAACATGGGCTGTTTGTCGGCCGTACAATTTACTGTTCTATTGAAATTTATTTTATATGATTTTGGACGAACAGAAAACAATTCAAATGTGGCAGACATCGTTAAGTTGTGCGACTCAAAACGGCGTTAGAAAATAACGCCCAAGGAAATAACGCCCAAAAAAAAAAAAAAAACGAAATAAAGCCCAAAAAATAAAATGACGCAATATCGCCCAAAATAAAAACGAAATAACGCCCAAAAAATATGAAATAACGCGTTATTTCCAAAATGATTATCGCCCAAATTTATATGAAAATAATTTGGGCGTTATTTCGTTTTTTTTTTTTTGGGCGTTATTTCCTAACGCCACTCAAAACATTGATAGCCTGGGTTCGAAATCCAAGGATGGCGGAAAAATATTTTTTTTTCTACTTTTTTTTATTTTTTTCTGACATACAAAATTGGCCTGTTGGTTGTTCTTTTTTAAAATGAAATAACAATATTTTTTTAATTTTAACTTTGCATTTCAAATAATTTTCTCTTTCGGCTGTTTACCGTTCAGGATTTGAACCTGGGAATTCCAAGTGTTCTGCGATACGCAAAGCCAAAGCCATCATTATTGAGTAGCTGGCTGAAAGTTTATTATATCATATTTATTCTGACATTCAATTTTATATGACAAAAAAATTTTAAAAAAATTGTATTTTGACCTCAATAGAAAAAATAAATTGTACAGCCCATGTTCAGCCCAATTCAAATGAAAAAATCAATTGTACAGCCCATGTTCAGCCCATTTCAAAAATGCAAAATAAATTGTACGGCCGATGTACAGCCCTTGTCCAGCCCAATTCAAAAGTAAAATTCAATTCTACAGCCCACGTACAGCCCATGTTCAGCCCATTTGTTTTTTACACAAATCTTTTTTTGTACATTTGTACTACCCTTGCACGGCCGCATGTACAGCCTTTTGGGCTTTTTTAGTTTTGTACAGACCACGTAAGGCCTTGAAAGCAAAAAAGCCCACGTTCAGCCCATGTTCAGCCCTTTATCATTTTTACTCGGGGTATTAGAATCAGGCCGACGAATATTAAAAAAATTATTATTATTCTATTTATATCTCCTCTTCTTATACGAGATAAATTTGTATGTTTATATGTTTATATATATGTACATTTAAATGAGATATCTGTGCAAAATATTTATTTCGATATTTTTCTTATTATTATTCTCATCGATAAATTTATCATTTTGAAGTCAAGTGAAAATCATTAGTTTTGATAATGCTATTCTAGCTACCTCATTTATGGAGCCGAACATTTAATTTAATTTATGTTAAAAAAAAAAAAAAATTAACGCGTATTATATTTTCTTTTCTTACCAACTGGAAAAGGTCGTTGGAAAAGGAAATCCAAGAATCGGGAAAATCGTGGCAAGAGATCAAAGTCATCGCAAGGGATCGTGACAAATGGAGAGATTTCATATTGGCCCTATGCTCCTCCTAGGAGTTAAAGGAGAATACATACATACATACATATTTTCTTTTCAATTTTGCAATGATGAAACTACTGAATCTATTTTTATTAAATTGTTACGAATGTTCTCAACTGTTTCATAGAATATTTTGTAGAATGAAAGGTCAAAAAAGGCATGAAAATATTTTGATTAGTAACAATCATTGTTATTTTATTACAAATTGTTACAATTTGATAAAAATTCTAACAATTTTGCATATTTAAAAAAAATGTTTGCCAACGCATTAACAAATTAAACTTGACAACGAATTAAAACTTTTAAAATTTAAATCGCATCAACATTAGCTATTTAATTGTAAATAAAATATTTTCAACGAATTGTAACTAATTTTATTAGAAATATTTTTATTTGATTTATGACAAATTTTCTCACAGTGTTATGTGAGGTATTTAATCACCAACAATCAATTTTCTCACAGGGTTATGTGAGGTATTTTTGGTTGAGTGCAACTTTGGAATTTTGAAAATTAATCGGGAAAAAATTGCATGAGTTTGGAATAAAAACTTGTAGTCTGGCAACACTTCAACCTATTGTAAAAGAAAATGTCAGATTTTTAAGGATTTTTTGTTGCTGCACAAAAATTTTTTCTGTGTGTGTGATAAGAAAAATTAGAAGAATTCACTTAAGCTCCTTTTGGCATTAAAAAATTATGAAAAATTATCAAAATTATATACAGATGCAACGTTTGCACATAAGACTATACAAAATCTAAACGGAAGTGAAGCAAACGTTTAGTAAAAAATTGCTGTAGTGGGAAAAAGGCAAAAGGCGCCACTACGAACAAAAAACAATAATTTTCACAGTGATAAATACAAAAAAGCAAAATTGGTCCGAAAATTTCAAGAAACCAAAAAAGAGTTTGTTTATAAACACAAAGAATCTTGGTTATGTAAAACAAGTTTGATTTTATTTTAGAGCATGCCGCGTTTCATAAACACAAAGGCAACAAAAACGGCGATTACTGCACCCGCAGAAGAATCAACGTTGGAAACGGACTTGGCCTCCCAAGAGCAAAAATTGAATTTGATGGAAAACAAATCAGAGCAATTGTCAAATAACGCGACTGCTATACAACAAATACACATTATTTCAAGTGATGATGAAGGTGGTGACGGTGAAGCGCTGAGCGTAATCTCCAATAGTGGAAGTCATGCAGATTTTGCTGGTTTTCCATCACCCGGGACGACCAACACAAATAAAGTGACACGATCTCTTCAAAGTTTACAAAAACATTCAATTAAACTAAACAAAACGCCTTGTGCTGCTGCGTGCAATTTAAAATCCAAGTTTGGTGCTGGTGGTTTGGATTTAAGAAAACGTAGTTCTTTGCAAACTTGGCAAGCTGACGCCACAAATGATGTGACTAATGCTAAAGGAATGGAATATTCGCAAGTAACCCCAGTTAAACGTAAGCGCGAGCCAAATAAAAACGCATCAGGAGGTATGTAATTACATTAAAGGAAAAATGCATATTTAATTGTGGCTATGGTTTACAATTAACATATTTAGCTTCCTTTCGATTAAGTGGGATTGGTTCAATCTGTGATACCTATTTGCCACGATTCTCGATGAATTATTTTCAGTTTGATAGTCCGATTTTGTATCAGCGGTAACCTAGTATCCAAAACAGGGTCACTCAGATCCATGGTGGCTACGAATTTAAGATTTAATGAACATAGCGCAATACGGAAGAAACGTGTACCATTCTGTGTACAAAGCAACAAAGTGATTTGTTGAGTATTTCTTACCTTACTGCAGTAGCTGCTTCTATATTTCAAGATGGCCCATTTAGAGTAAAATAAATTTATTGTGTTTCAGAAACAAAGTGCGACGGCGCTTAACATTATTGAAATGTTCAAGACCTATGGCTAAAATTTAGATGTCTAATTAGCCAATTTTTCGCGATAGTTAGTGGTATTAACCTTGATGCCAAACTTCGAATGAGCGAAAATGTAATTCTTTGAGGAGATGAAGCAAAATGAGCGTGTTCTAAAAAGGCTAGTTACTTCGCTAAATAAAAAAAGTGGTTAAATAATCGTACGAATCCTTACGCAGCCATACATTCCACTTATTTCCTTATTATTTTTGAGTCTTTCAATTCTCTCTACTATGTCTCCAATTCTCAAATTGGTTTTCCAGCGGGATTTTTCGATTTCCGTGGCCTCTCGAATTGAGGTATAAAAAAATTTTATTTAATTTTTTCAATTTATTTTGTGTTCTTTTATGGGACACAGTTAACTTTCCTTAAAATTAATTTTTTCCTTGACATTTCTGCAGTAACATCGGGGTATTGAAAACCTTTATATAATTTTTTCAACTTATTTTTTATGTAAAAACATCGTCATATTTAACATTTCTTAATAATTCTTCAATTTTCTCGTATTCTTTAAGCCTTGATATTTCGAAAACGAAGCGAGATATATACAAATTTTATCTAATATTTTCGACTTATTTTCGATTTATAAGAAAACATCGTCAAATCGAGTGGCCACGGAAATCGAAGTCGCGCCCTAGCGATCATTTAACAATATCTCGCAAGAAAGTGGGAGTGGCATTTATCTGATAAATGGCCGTATAACGTAAGCAGATTTTCAATGATTTTAGACCACGCCCCCGCATATACAGTGAGAAGCAAAACTGTCAACATGTTTTCTACAAAATACTGCTATAGCATCCGTTCTAATTAAATAACGAAAAAAGTGTGATTCAAACGGAATATGTGAAAAATTTAACCAAACTTCACACCATTAAAAAAATAATGAACAAAATACCATTTCGGAAACAATTTGACAGTTTTGCACCACAATAACTGATGTGTATATAGAACGTGAACTTTTCTTACATAGTTAAAAAAAAAACAAGTCCAATAGATTGCGTTGTGCTGAATCCAAATCTGGCCACGGAATCCCTCTACCTCGAATCCCAAAAAACGATGTTTTTGCTGTTTTTCATGATTAACATGATTTTTGCGTCCTGGAACATAATTTAATCAAAGCAATTGTTAATTTTTATGTTTTTTAACTACATTTATGAAGCAATCCTGATGAAGTCCAGTAGATATATTTATATACCACTATATCACACACTAGAATATTAATGTATAGCGCCGAATGATTCAAAACAAACAGATACATACACATGCTCAAGGTACCTTCTTGAAGAGTATAGAAATTATTACTTATAAACCTGAAGAAAAAGATTTGTGTTAAAAAAGGATAACCATTCTCAATCCAGTCGATCTCAAATTTTTACTCATATGTCCTTAGATAACAGTAGATATTTTGACAAAGCTTCATTTATATAGCTTCAAAGGTTTTAGAGGTATTGAATTAATGAATTTACAAACTTGCCTCCTTTGTGCAACGTTCCTTGTTTCGTCAAACACTTTCGTATTTAAATCAGATTAGAAATGCATTAACATATTTTATTAACGCATATTTTTCGTATTCACTTCTTCCTATTCAATTGTACTAATTATCGCATAGTGTTTTCTTGTCCTTTTGTAGAATAAAACTTATAGTTCTAAGTTTTTGTTTGTTAGAAAAAGATGTACTACTCATTTGAACATTACACAGTCTTACTTATTTAATGGTCATAACATTGCTGCGTAAGCTATGGGAATTTGAATTAAGAATTTTTTCTTCAGTTATACACGTTTGAGCAAAAACGTAATTTTTGCCCATACAAATTATATAGAAATAAAACATTCTGTTCGCACCTTTTACGTTATTGATATGAAGCTGAAATTTCAAGAATATTTCCTCTTAATAAGATATTTAAACATTGGCTAATGGGACCAAAAAAAAAAAAAAAAAAATAATATGACAACATATATATATTTTAACTTTTTATCACTTAAATTTTTTGTCTTTGATGTATTTGGTCTCAGATGTATACGAAACACCGCCTGCTGATGGTAACAATGAGATAGGCATACAAACACCACCACCTTCACAACAATGTCAAATAGTTGAAGTAAACTCTAACTCTACAACACATAGTCTTAAACAGAAACGTCTTCTACGACGAAGTGCTCAAAATTTGTACATAAACACAAAATGTTCAACTGAATCTAGCAGTGAGTTTCCTGTAAGTTCACCATCAAATCCACAGCAACCGGGATGTAGCAAATTCCTGCAACGTCCACCTTTGCTCAAAAATACTTTACCAGCTGATTCTTTTGAAAGGCATTTAGCTATGATAACTTCACGTAATCCACAGATGACACTCGATGACAAAATGAGCGCTTGGCAATGTGACCCAGAGCTTAGTGATGTCGAGGATGTTAACACATTCGATGATCTTTTTCAACGCTGCGAGGAAAACAAGCGTAAAACACTTAAAGGCACAAAAAATAAACAAGCAAATGCTACTGAACTTAAAGAAAATTATGATTTTTCACACTTTCGTAACGTTATTTTAAAAAACTTGAAGTCTAAATTAGAATTGTCTGGACAGGATTATCACGACAGACCAACAACATCAACCGGAGCAACGGCAACAGCTTCCACTGCTGCAATTGCGCAACGGCGGTTAAAAGCAGCACATGGTGGTGGTGATGGACCAGAAAAAAAACGTCAACATACACAAAAAAAGAAGACACAAAGTTCAACAACACCACCACCAGCCTCATCGTCATCCACATCACTATCATCAGCAAATTCTGATGATAATAATGTTGAAGGGCTACACACGCATCTGCACCATCCACACAAAAAATTACAACCATCAAAAAATGTATCCAAAGTACTTCTATATGAGAAAGTACTTTGTCCTAGCAGTTCTGAAGCTAGCCAATCTTCTAAGCGCGCTACGGAGCGTGCTACAACGAGCAAAAGTAGATTAAACATTAAGGCAGTTGATAGCACAGCAGGCACGGATGGTACAGCAGCAGAATCAACAACTACCACAACAAAATTGCAACAGTTGAAGCATCAGCCACCTGCTAAATCAGATGCACATTTAGGAGCAAAACAAACTAATACGCCACCAATGAATTTACATTGGACTTCAACAGATGAAGATTCGGTTTTTAGGTTGAATCGTCTTAATCGCGAAATTGACAAACCAATAGCAGTACAAAAAAGTGGTAACAATAATCACAATAACAATGATTTAAAAACCGGAGGACTCATACAGATGCATCTTGATTTTCTTGCTGATAAAAAAGAATTAAATTTGAAAGAGAAGATTGTAGAAATTTTTAAAACACCAACTGTGCCGCAAAAGTATCAAAATCCAAGTCCTAACAATCAGCAGACTATATCATCAACTAACACCAACGATGGTAACATCTCATCTCTTATTTCTCCGGAAAGTGCTTTAAACTCAAAAGCATCTGACAAAGAAATTATTGGAACGCCGACATCTGCAGCGGTGGCGGCACCTCCAGCGCAACAACTTGTATTTCATCAGCAACATGAATTTTGTAGTTACCTTGGTTTGACTGGCATGTCAACCGCAAATGCAGTAGCCACTGCAGTCGCTGAACTGGCCAAGTGCAATCTAGCACGTCGTTCTTTGCGTGTACGGCGCTTGCAGCATGAGCAAGGAAAACATTGTAGAGACAATAAAGAGCGCAAACAATTGGAAGATCTTAAGTCAAAGCAGTTGCGTGAGGTCAAACGTCATGTTAACTCAAATTACAACTTAAAGAAATGGTAAGTGTTTATACTTGAGACAAGCTACGATACGTAATTTCAAATGCTAAATAAATCAATTAAGTACTTACTTAGCATCTTTTATGTAGGGAATTTTTAGTCTTCCTCTTCTCAAACCATGTTACCCATTCAAACAACATAGGGAGTTTCTATCGAAAGGCTGATAGGAACTCGAAGTTCTTAATATGAGAATTTGAATTTGAAATAGTTTTTTACGTCGATTTTGCTTCGTAAACAAAAAGTACGTTTCTGATTTTATTATGAAATTTGTTTCGTTTTGAATTATTGTCGTTTTTGATAGTTGTTGTGTTTTCATCATTTAAGAGCAACTTTATCTACTCCAAATTAACCATTTCGCTTTGCATTGATTCTTTTGTGCCCCAATACGTTTTGCCGTTAGTGGCGAAACTATTTCAGTAGTTGAAAAATTTAAATTTTCTGATATCAATCGGAGAGATTCTTTTCCTTTTACTGTTACTGTTTTCGTTACAAATTGTTGTTTTGCTTGAAATAAAAATAATAATTTTCTTATTTGCTGAAAATAACGTTAGGTGTTATTTTTAAAAGAAACAAGCAATAAAAGGCAGCACCGTGCGCAGAATGTGGCGTTAATGGGGGTTAAGTTCATATAGATTAATTTTATTTCGTTTCAATATTTTCAATTCATTTATAATTTATATGGGTAACAAATTTTCCTGGTGGGGTTAACCCCCAAGCCCCCCTTGTATAAGATATATATTATCTGTAGTGCTAGATGTGCCTTAGCAACTGCGTTTAGTATGCGTTTAGAAAAATTATTATTGTTTAGAAAAAAATTCTTTGCTTATGCCCCTATAAAACCTATAATTAATATTGTTTTATAGTTTAGCACAGCACCAAGGGGCCCATTCTGAGCAGAAAGGGGTCCATCCATTTTTGTGGCTGAGCCATTAGTATTTGTGTGGAATTTAGTGACAGAATCTCTAATAAATCTCTTAGCATAATGTTTGATATATTTATTTTATTTTTTTCGAAAGCCGTGTTTTGTACTGGTTTTGCCTATATTGATAGACTCAAAATATGTCGCCGATCAAGAATATTTCAAGTTATTCCATACCTGCGACGTCTCCTATGCATTACAAGAGAAAGGACAAAGTGGTTGCACAACAAAAGAAAAACAAACTAGTAAGGGTGGTATCTTTGGCCTGGCCAAAAACTAAATACCCTACACTGCATTTGAAGTATATTATTAGAAGAGTATAAAAACAAATTGCTTATATGGAAAGTGCCACGCCCTCGCCTCCGAGCTTACCTTGATTTTGCGTAGAGCTTGAGTAAAATTCGGTTAGGTTTTCTTAAAAAAACCTTTCAGTATAGCGTTTAGAAACTTTCGCTTATATGGGAGGTGCCACGCCCTCTAATTCTACTTCGCCTACTTTAAGCTCAGAAGTTATGATTAATGTTCTTCGTGTTTGAGTGAAATTTGGTTGGACTATCTCAAAAAACACTTTCATTATATAATTTTGAAACTTTTGCTTATATGGGAGGTGCCACGCTCTCTTGTCCGAGTTTACCTAGATCTTGCGCATAGCTAGCATTTATAGATCGGAATGTTTGAGTGTAACTTGGTTGGGTTATCTCAAAATACGCTTTGCGTATAACATTTTGAAGGTTTTGTTTGTATGGGAGGTGCCACGCCTAGTTTTTGCTCAGAGCTTACAGTTACTTTCCCTAGTGTTTATGTGTATTTTGCTTCTGTTATTGCAAATAATGCTCTTATTTTTGCATTTTGAATATATTTTTTGTATGGGCGGTGGGCGTGTCCGTTGACCGATTTCGCTCATTTTCAATCCTCCGAGCTAACTTTTACGACGGAGGCAGAATACCAAATTTCATTGAATTATGTTGGTCAGTTTTCCCAAAAAATGTATTTCCACACACACCCAGCCAGCCAGCCAGCCAGACAGACAGACAGACGGACATGGCTATATCGACTCAGGAGGTGACGCTGATCAAGAATTTATATACTTTTCCATACCTGCCGCGCCTCCTTCTCTGCGTTACAACCGGAAGGACAAAGTGAATATATCCTTGGTGTAGGGTATAAAAATTATTCTACTTCATTCCCCCTTTGGTGATTCTAAGCAAATCTATGCTAAAGTATAGATATAGAAAAGGGTAAATAAAGTACGTTTTTAATGTCTGATGATGGACCTGTGGTGGATTTTGAGACATAACGCAAACCAGCCTTAAAATTTTTTGTTTTTCTTTTATTCATTTTCACTTTTATTTTAATTTTGTTGGTGTTAAAAAAAGCACTGAACGGCTCAATCCAACAAGTTATCTGATACATGCTTGCTTGTAGCAAAATAAAAAACATTACATTCATTGCAAATTTGACTGAAAAGTTCGTATAAATTGAAAAAAAAAAAAACATTACTTTACATTATATGAATGTTAATTTAATGAAAATACACATTTTGTTTGTATTTAATATTAAGTAATTAGGGAGCGCCGAGAACTTTTTCGTGAACGCTTGACTTAAGTTTATTTATTTACATAAGTATATAAGCTATTCTATACTTAGCCTTAATACTTGTTTTGATCTTTATTAAGTCTTATTTAGTAGGAGATACGAATAAGGAGAGATTTTCACTCATCTGTTTAATGGATGAAACCTATTTTTTATGAAAGTAAATACGTTTAGAAACATATTGTGAGTGGGTTGCCTAAAAAAATCCTGGCAAGGCTATGGTTCATTCCATATTGAAGAGTGCATTTTTTTCAAAAAATCCACTCATCTGTTTAATGAAAAAATCATATACCATTCGAAAGTTTAGAGCCTCTACAATATGTAAAAGTAGGGTTGCCTATTTTTTTCCTGGCAAGGCATAGGGTTGCCAGGCTTTAAAAGGTCGGCCAAAACCACAAATTTCCACTCATCTGTTTAATGAAAAAATTATACACCATTCGAAAGCTTAGAGCCTCTACAATATGTTAAAGTAGGGTTGCCTATTTTTTTCCTGGCAAGGCATAGGGTTGCCAGGCTTTAAAAGGTCAGTCAATACCACAAATTTGCACTATGCGTTTAAAAAAAAAATGTGTTTAATGTAAAAATTATGTACCAATCGAAAGTTTAAAGCCTCTACAATATGTTAACGTAGAGTTTCCTATTTTTTCTGGCAAGGCATAGGGTTGCCAGGCTTTAAAAGGTCGGCCAAAACCACAAATTTGCACTCATCTGTTTAATGAAAAAATTAGATGCCATTCGAAAGCTTAGAGCCTCTACAATATGTTAAAGTAGGGTTGCCTATTTTTTTCCTGGCAAGGCATAGGGTTGCCAGACTTTAAAGGTAGGCCAATACCACAAATTTGCACTATGTGTTTTTAAAAAAAATTTGTTTAATGAAAAAATTATATTCCAATCGAAAGTTTAAAGCCTCTACAATGTGTTTACGCAGAATTGCCTATTTTTTCCTGGCAATGCATAGGGTTGTCAGGCTTTAAAAGGTCAGTCAATACCACAAATTTGCACTCATCTGTTTAATAAATAATTTTTGTGTTAAAATAAAGATAATTTCATTGCGAACACGGTGATACAGGGTTGCTTGTGAAAAACCTGTTTTAAGCCAGGGTTGCCGAGCTTTAAGAAATGAAATATAGGTACAAATGAAAATGTGCGACAGAGAGATTCGAGCGAACTATTTGGTAAGGATGTATACTAGACCTTTCGATAAAATTGAAAATGAAAAAAACCTTGCTCCCAGGGGCTAAAAAGTTTTCTATTGGTGTAAATATCAAGCATAAAAATTTTGGTTCCGATCGGAAAATATTTTACAGTGCCGCAAGGCCGTTGAAGGTCGGAAAAACGCTATTTATATGGAAAAATGGTGCCTTAATCGCAAGAATCAGTCCTTTCTCTGAAACTATTTGAGATAAGTGAATGAAATTTAGTATGTGTACGAACAATGCTTAAGTTATTTGCATCCAATAAAAAAATAGACGATGCCACGCCCCCTCGATCCGAAATTCTTGTATCTCTGGAAATATTGGACTCAGGGGAATGAGACTCGATACATATGTAATTGGCACTGGTAAAAAAATGTATCGTAAAAATGGGCGGGGTCACGCCCATTCCTTCTAAAAAAATCAAATTTGTCATATCTCTGAAACTATTTGATATATATGAATAAGATTTGATTTCAGGTAATGTGAAGAGAACAGGATATGGCACTGTAAAAATGTTAAAGCAATTTAAGCTACTTAGTTGATATAGAAGCAGTAATTTTTTCTGTTCTTATTTTGGTCTCCGAAGTATAGACACCATGCAAAAAAAATTTGGTCCCAATCGGAACAAATTTGACCGTGCCACAAGACCGTTAAAGGTCGGAAAAACGCTATTTATATGAAAATAAGGAAACAATCAATCCCATCTTTGGAACTATTTAACATAGGAGGATAAGATTTAGTATTTATATGAAGAATACTTAAGTTAATAGTATCCAATAAAAAAATGGGCAGTGCCACGCCCCCTCCAACCGAAATTTGTCGTATCTCTGAAAATATTTGGCTCAGGTAAATGAGGTTTGGTATTTTTCTAATTGGCATTGGGAAAAAATTTTCAAAAAAACGGTCGGCGCCACGCCCCTTCATTGAAAAAAAGAACAAGTTTGTTATATCTCATCCTCCTGTGTCAAATAATTTTAAAGATAGGATTGATTGTTTCCTTATATTCATATAAATAGCGTTTTTCCGACATTTAACGGCCTGGTGGCACGGTCAAATATGTTCCGACCGGGACCAAATTCTTTTTGCATGGTAACTATATTTAGGAGACCATAATAAGAACAGAAAAAATTAGTGCTTCTATATCAACTAAGTACCTTAAATTGCTTTAACATTTTTACAGTGCCATATCCTGTTAACTTTCCATTACCTGAAATCAAATCCTATTCATATGTGTCAAATAGTGTCAAAGATATGACAAATTTGATTTTTCTAGAAGGAGGGGGCGTGACCCTGCCCATTTTTTACCAAACATTATTTTTCCCAGTGCCAATTACATATGTACCGAGTCTCATTTCCATGAGTCCGATATTTCCAGAGATACAATAATTTCGGATCGAGGGGGCGTGGCATCGTTTTTTTTTTTTTTTATTGGATGCAAATAACTTAAGCATTGTTCGTACACATACTAAATTTCATTCACTTATCTCAAATAGTTTCTGAGATAGGACTGATTCTTGCGATTAAGGCACCATTTTTCCATACAAATAGCGTTTTTCCGACCATCAACGGCCTTGCGGCACTGTAAAATATTTTCCGATCGGAACCAAAATTTTTATGCTTGATATTTACACCAATAGGAAACTGTTTAGCCCCTGGGAGCAAGGTTTTTTTCATTTTCAATTTTAACGATAGGTCTAGTATACATCCTTACCAAATAGTTCGCTCGGATCTCTCTGTCGCACATTTTCATTTGTACCAATATTTCATTTCTTAAAGCTCGGCAACCCTGGCTTAAAACCCTGTATCACCGTGTTCGCAATGAAATTATCTTTATTTTAACACAAAAATTATTTATTAAACAGATGAGTGCAAATTTGTGGTATTGACTGACCTTTTAAAGCCTGGCAACCCTATGCCTTGCCAGGAAAAAATAGGCAACTCTACGTAAACACATTGTAGAGGCTTTAAACTTTCGTTTGGTATATAATTTTTTCATTAAACAAATTTTTTTTAAAAACACATAGTGCAAATTTGTGGTATTGGCCTACGTTTAAGGCCTGGCAACCCTATGCCTTGCCAGGAAAAAAATAGGCAACCCTACTTTAACATATTGTAGAGGCTCTAAGCTATCGAATGGTATATAATTTTTTCATTAAACAGATGAGTGGAAATTTGTGGTTTTGGCCGACCTTTTAAAGCCTGGCAACCCTATGCCTTGCCAGGAAAAAAATAGGCAACCCTACTTTTACATATTGTAGAGGCTCTAAACTTTCGAATGGTATATGATTTTTTCATTAAACAAATGAGTGGATTTTTTGAAAAAAATGCACTTTTCAATATGGAATGAACCATAGCCTTGCCAGGATTTTTTTAGGCAACCCACTCACAATATGTTTCTAAACGTATTTACTTTCATAAAAAATAGGTTTCATCCATTAAACAGATGAGTGAAAATCTCCCCTTATTCGTATCTTAGACTATAAAGAAGTTAGACAGTAAACAAATTTGTTTATTTGAAACTTCATCAAAAAAACATAAATAAATAAAAAAATACAAGACTTGGTAAAAATTTCATTATTTCCTCATGATTTTTATTAAAAATTACTACGTTCTTATGTAGCATATAAAGATATGAAGGCTTTAAATGCACAACGGCAAATGAAGTCAATGAAACAGACTTTTGCCACTAATTCAGGCGTCCGGCAGAACTATCTACTATCAGCTCTTCCTTTTAGTAGGATAGACAACATTGGTTTTTTGGAAATTTATTGAAAATCAAATAATACCAAATGCATTCATTGGAGTTGATGCTGTAAATTGGTTGTTATTCATAAATAAAATGTAAACAATATAAGCTTTTCGAAAATGATTGACGTTTTATTTTAATTTTTTCATCGCTCCGGAACTATACATGAACCACTGACCAAAAACATTTTTCAAGTTGAGTACCACATAATTACTATGGATCCTTGTGGTTCGTGTGGCATTTTGCCGCCATTCAAACCTGCATACTATAAGAATAGTAAAAAACAGTCTTCCATCATAGCGTCACACACATTTGTAAAGCCTCGGAAAATATTGTGCTCCTGCCTGGGAAGTTTTGCTGTATCCACCGTGTAACACGGCTTATTATGTGCAGCAAACGTGTGTGCCCTTTCATCAGATTATAGACAGCATATCCCACAATGAATGGTTTCATAATGAAAATATTGGAGCGGATACAATGCACCACGTTTGGCAAACCCTTCTGATGGCTCCAGCAAAAGCTTTCTGGTCAAGTGGTGAAAGACTTCTTTCTGGGAGTTATGAAAGTTAGTAAATATTTAACATTTATATTACGAACTCACGAAAAGTCTTTACCCCAAAATTTCTAAAATTCTTCATTTAAATAAAGAAATTTATTGTTGAAATAAATTTTTAGTTATTTTCAATTTTTATTTTTTGACAAAGTCAATTGTGACATAAACGCCGCTTAAACCTCCCTAACTATTTATAGTGTCGATTGACTGGCGCTTAAGCGGCCCTTAATTTAAAATGACTGTGAAAATGAAATTTTACGTTAAACTACACTCAACAGATAAACTACGCTTAAGCTCACACTGTGAAATTGGCCCTAAATGAAGCTTTTTATAGAATACAAAAATATATCAATTTATAGAATTGTATCAATAGAGACTATGTTGAATTTTGTGACTGTGATAGAATAGGGCTGTTAGTAAGTATCTATCAGTATTAGATACTTTATTTTGAGCCGTGGATCGATTAGTGTGGCAATTGACAGCTGCAAAGTATTTGTTATGTAAGCAAATCTCTTGCTTACAGATTCGGATAAACGAAGTATCAAAATACAAAATACAGGGTTCGAAAATATCCGATATTTATTTTAAATATCAAAATATCGGATATTTATGATATATATCAAAATTTTGATATATATCCATTTTGTATGTAAGCCATATTATTATTTTATTGTATTATTTATGTATACTAAATATTTAGGTACTTAAAATCAGACAAATGAAACCAAAACATAAAACCTTCTTCAAGATCAGGCAAAATCAAATCCTTTGTTAAAGATAACACAGTCCCGCATGGGTTCTCCTCTCTGAATTTTAAAATGCGATTTCTTTAGATTTAAGTGTGCTGATTATGAGAAAAATAGTTAAAAAATGCCAGCACGCACAGTGCTGTCACTCCATACAACGGAACGGCATTTCCACAGTTTTGGTTCGATTTCAATAAGGTTTACCATATTGATACATTTTTTTACGCTGTTTTCAGAAATGCAATTAATTTTTAAATGCAATGAATAGAAAACTAGTAAGGGTGTAAATTTTGGCCTGGCCAAAAAATAAATACCCTACACTGCAGTATTTTGAAAAGTTTGCTTATATGGGAGGTGCCACGCCCTCTTGTCCGAGTACACCCAGTTTTTGTTCAGAGCTTGCATTTATAGTTTTTAGTGTCAGAGTGAAATTTAGTTGGATTATCTCAAAAAACTCTTTCAGTATAGCATTTTGAATCTTTTGCTTATATGGGAGGTGCCACGCCCCCTTGTCTGATTTCACCCAATTTTTGCTGAGAGCTTTCATTTATAATTCTTAGTGTCTGAGTCAAATTTGGTTCGAATACCTCAAAAAACGCTTTCAGTATAGCGTTTTGAAGCTTTTGCTTATATGGGAGGTGCCACGCCCTCTTGTCCGAATTCGCTCAAATTTTTATCAGAGCTTGCGCTTACAATTCGTAGTACTTATATGTATTGTGGTTGCATTGTCGTGAAAAATACTCCTAAAATTGCATTTTGAATATAATTTTTGTATGGGCGGTAGGCGTGTCCGTTGACCGATTTTGCTCATTTTCAATCCCCCGAGCTAACTTTGACGACGGAGGCAGCGTACCAAATTTCATTGAATTATCTTGCTCAGTTTTCCCAAAAAGTGTATTTCAACACACAGCCAGCCAGCCAGCCACCCAGCCACCCAGCCAGCCAGCCAGCCAGACAGACGGACATGGCTATATCGACTCAGGAGGTGACGCTGATTTAGAATATATATACTTTTCTATACCTGCCACGCCTCCTTCTCTGCGTTACAAACGGAAGGACAAAGTGAATATACCCTGGGTGTAGGGTATAAAAAGATATTCAAATAAATAAAACCGCGAAAATTAACTCGAAAAAATGTTTGTGCAAGCTTTTAGGCTGTAAAAAACCATATTAAAATTTTAATAGTTCATAGTGTTTTTGACATATAAAAGTATGCTGTAAAAAAAAATCAAATTTAAAAAAATTCAAAAGCATTTGAAAAAAATTTTGTGGTGTAAATTTTATAAAATCATTGATTTTTACGTAAATACGGGATATTCAGATAAATATTTAAAGTAAACGGGGAAAAACGGGGTTGTGAATTTTTCCTATCTTTAAATATGGAATCTGTACTATCTGTAGGTTTAAGGACAATGCCCGCATGTCCCGTCTTTTTTTTCCTGCTCTAAAGAAAATTGGCATTTTCCGGTTTTTAATATTTGAAAATTTTTTTTTATATTTTTTAAAATAACTTTAATTTGGCTAAAAAAATTTGCAAACAAAAAATATTACAAATAAATGGGCATATCGGCTTTTGTATGCGTTTTATTTTATAACAATTGCTTTTGAGGTTTAGGAGCAGCAATTATTTTAAAAAGTTCTGCGATTAGCAAATTTTCTTAAATGTTTTTTTTTCGAAAAAAAGTTCGACTTTAACAAGCTGTAACACTTACAAATCACACTAGTTTTCAATAATTTTCAGGGAATTTCTTAATTGGACTATTTGCTGTAGAATGGCATAAAAAAAATTTTAAATTTCAACAAAAATTTTTTACGCAAATGCCTTCTATCGCAGCACTGTGGCACGTTACAATTTTCAGTAATTTAAGTTTTACTTAAGTGCCTTTTTTGTATATACAAGACTACCTATTCTACTGAACGTATCAAAACTATATTTGCACGAAATGTTTTTTTGATGCTCCAAAACATTTATAAGAAATATGGGAACGATTGGACAAGGTTGTGTTGTACCCCTCATACAAAAAAAACCCAAAATAATTGAAAATTTTATTTGAGTCACTCCTACGCCTATACCACTAGGTATATTGAAACCATATTAACACCATATATCCGCCTGATATTCCGACAGATTTGTCTTGATAATGAGGGTAATTGAATGAAAGTACGGTGCGCTCGGTATATAAAGAAATCATACCAAAAACAAATAACGCATATCTACTTAATTTACCTGCATTATGAAACATCATACCTGGATGAATATTATGCATAGCAACTATCTTGATGGTACGGGGAGTACCAAAAAAATATATGGTGCAAGAATGGTTTAAATAGGCGTGATTTTGAAGAGTATTTAATTAAGCCTTACCGATTGAATAAATAAGTTCTCAAATGCTGCACAGACGAACAAGGGTACCCCTCTTAAAATTACGAGATTGATTTCCAATTTATTTTTTGATGCTGAGCCAAAATCCGTTTACAGAATTGCTCTTTCACGTCAGAATTTCGAGAAATTTAAAAAATACAGTGAAAAACACGATTTTTCATTATTTTTGAGCTTATGGAAATTGGAATATCTCAAAATCCTGTCGCGATGGAAATAAACCAAGTTCAGATTCGTGATTAGGAGGCCCCAAACCATTATAATTGGCTTCAAAAATCAAGAGAGGAAAAATAGTGTCGAATTTGCAGGCCTGTGCAATAGAATAAACACAAAAAAAACTTACTTACTAACGAAATTTTTCAGGCACGACTGGCACCATTAATGCCGGCAGAAGTGTTGCCATTTATGGATTAGAACTTACTATTAGGGAGTATGTTTTAACTCTACTCCAACGCCATCTACATTTACTTAATAATATAAAATTTTGAAAATAATTTTGTATTGATATATATCTGCCGTAAAATTATAAAAGGACGCAACTCGTTTTTCATAGTTTTGAGAAAATCGAAATTTTATTTTTATTCAGAAAAGGCAGCAACTTCACTTTCTTAAAAAATCTATTTCATTTTTCATCTTTTTGTATGGAGATACTGCCTTTTATGATTTTAATTATGAAAAATATGAAAACAGGGTGTAATGTTTACATTTCTTTATTTGCAATTTGCAAGAGAAGTGGAAAACGTAAAAAATTGGCGATTGGACTAAAATATAGATAAAAAATTGCTTAATCCGATGGGGAAATAAAGTAAAAAAGGCCGTAACTTAAGTTGCGGCCTTATATATTTTTACGGCAGATATCATAAAAAGTCATTTGATATATATCGGATATATATCGGATAAATATCATGATATATATTCTTCGAACCCTAACAAAAAAAGTATCAAAAAGATAAATATTTTGTTCTATTTTACAAATACAAAACATTAAAAATAAAATAAAAACGATTTTAAAAAATTTATTTCAAAGGCAAACTATAAAAGGGTATTTTGCATAAATTTAAATAAATGAGCCGTTTGTTTTAAAAGTGGCCTAAGTTAAGTTCATTTTGGAGCAAAAGTAATGTCATTCACGAAAAATTTATTTGATGATGTAAAATTAAGTTGAAAAAATCATATCGATCAAATAACCGATCATTGTGGCACATAATTTATATGACATTACTTTTGCCTCGTTTTGGAGATGTGATCTTTTCGAAATTGCACGTTTATATATTCAGTTTACTATTTGTCATTATAATGATACACAGAAATTGTATTTGGATTTCTGTTGAATTTTCTAAATAAATTGAAAAATTTGTGGAGTTGCCTGGTTTTTTCGCAAACGGTATGGAGTTACTTCGTTATTTCCCAAAATGTATCATTAACGCAATTTTTTGTTTCTTAATAACTTGGCAATGATATGCATTATTAAAATTTCGCTCTGATAGAATGATTGTAAATCAAAAAAACATTCTATTTTTATATGATTTTTCCATTTTCCAAAAACATGGAGTTAACTGCTTTTTCCGCGCGACCACAGAAATGTTATTTTTTGCAGCAACAGTTAATTTTTGATTTAAATTACAAACATAACACTTCGGTCAAAACTTCGGCTTATTTTGACCGAAGGCGTTTTTTCGTCGTCGAAGCCGATTAATCGGTCGGACACTAAAAATTATTAATGTTTGCAAAATTTTTTAAGCTGAACCTAACAAAGTTTACCGAGGTCAACTTTCATTTTATAAATTTAACAAGATCAGACTTTTCTGAATGCAGTGCAGTGTTATAACCCTTGAATACCAAATTTCTTGTAAGTCAGATGATATTTAAAAATATATGCCGCCATTTTTAATTTTAAATATATGCAGGCCTGTTCCGTAATCCGCGTGGTTTCAATATTAGGTACTTTTCACTTAGGAGGCTTCTTTATGAAAATGGTGAGTCATACGATAAAAAGTATAACAATTTTTTTTTGTGGAGAATTACAGGTTCTACAAATAATATTCATTTGTATTTACGAAAAAGTAACCGTTCGGAAATATTCGGTAAAGTCGAATTGTTTGACTTTTTGCGGTTTTTTAATAATATTTCATAAACGGTTACTTTTTCGTTAATGCCAATCCATGTTATTTGTAGAACCTGTAATTTCCAAAAAATATTCTAATATTTTTTATCGTGTGACTCACCATTTTCATAAAAAAAACCTGCAAAACGAAAAGTAATTGAAACCACACGGATTACGGAACAGGCCTGATGACCTCATATTTGTAATCGTGTACCGATTTCCATTCCAGTACGTTGATGACGTTTTTTTGACCACAAAATGTGATAAATGAAACCATAGTAGAATAGTGGAATTGTTGCAATCACTCTTTACAGTTATCTTGTCATCAAATAAAATGAAA
Organism: Calliopum simillimum; assembly: GCA_951812925.1. Taxonomy (NCBI): domain Eukaryota; kingdom Metazoa; phylum Arthropoda; class Insecta; order Diptera; family Lauxaniidae; genus Calliopum; species Calliopum simillimum. The sequence goes on along the minus strand of OX638369.1, from coordinate 86,146,265 downwards.
ACTACATACATAGTAAGGGTGTTACCTTCTGCCTGGCCAGAAATTATATACCCTACACTGCAGCATTTTAAAAATTTTGCTTGTGGCTAGGATCATCTCACTTTTCTCGAAATTTGCAGTTGGGTTCTCAGATTTTTATAAAAATTCACAAAGATGTTCTAAGTGCTTAGCATGGAGACCTCTCATTATGAGTTTTGGGAAAAAAAATTTATTTTGCAAGTTATGAGCATGGAATTTCAGAGTGTGGTGTTTTTGCGAATCTATGCAAAGCCCCGCCATTTTGTCAAAAATAAATTTTTTTAATTTTTGTTTTCGGATTCTTGTAGCATTTTAAACGTTAATTTAGTTTCCATTTTTAAATTTGGAAAATTTTGAAAATGTACAAAATGGCGGCCATTTTTTTAAAAATCTTAAAAAGTTGATTGATTATCTCAAAATAATAGAGTTATTCATGATCTGGAGTAACGAGCTTAGTAACTGGGCAAAAGTTCACTCGGTTACTCTGAATTCAGAGCATACTCAACACTTTTGCACTTATATTTTTTTTTTGCTTATCAAAATAATTTTAACTGAGAAGAAAAAAAAAATGTTTAAATTAATACTTTGCTCTCATCCTAATTTTTATTTTTGATGAAGGAAAATTCTCTCTCAGTAGTAAACAAGTTCAAACGTTTCTATAGAAATAGAAATAGTAAAAAAAAGCAAAAGTGTTAGATTATTTTACACTAGAAAATAGCTTGACTAAAAGGGTAAAAGAGTAACAGAGTAACTTACATATATTTTGTTGTTGGGGTTGTGCACTGTTACCCTATTACTCAGGACGTTACTCTAGATCGTGAATACCCCTAATATATTTTATTTTTTTACAGAAAGGAGAATAAAATACAAATATTTTGTAAAGGCTTGTTTTGCGCTAAACGGGTAGTGAGTCACAGGAATTTTGTTTCTAAAGAGTCATGTGACAATTTTTTTAACTTTGTTTTGTGTTTTCATTTACACCCACTAGGTGGCCAAAAAAAAAAAATTTTCAAAGTAAAAGGATATATTTCCTATATGAATCATAAAAATAAGTATTGACGAAATGTCGGCCATGTTTTGAAAAATCTTAAAAATCAATTTTTAGTAGACCATTTTGAATTTTTTTTTTATATGGGAAGTGCCATATAAATGAATTAAATTGTGAGTAATTCATTTTGTGAGTTTATTTAAAAGGTGAGGTTCGGGTGCCTCTACCTCAATTTTATGTTGACTCGGGTTTTGTTAGGAATCTGGAAGTGGTAATTCAACCCAGAAATGATTGTGCGCTTAATGTAGTGGCCATTGGGAAACACATTTACAAACACTATAAAAACGTAGACATTTTCTTAATTTCAGAAAAGAAATTAAAAGTTGAAATTCAGAAGTGCTAAGTCGCAGTGTGGCATACATCATGCTGAGTCTGAAAAGTGTTCCTTTTTTAAAATGTGTAAATTGAGGGTACGCATCAGGGGTCGTTTTGGTCTTGTCCGATGTACAGGAAAAAGCTGAAAAAGCCAATAGGTTGAAGCCGAAAATTGTATGCTTTTCAAATTCGGCGTATGATTAATCATTTTCATTCAAGAATCAAAGTATGTAATTCTTTTGCTTTTGAGAATTTTCCTCAAATTCCGGCACTCGGATGGTGCTAGTGCAGCTGTTGAGGCCGCCAATGTAATTTCCAAAAAACATGTTTCGGAGGTAGCTGATTTTGAGTCAGTTTTCAAGGTTCAGGTCTAAAACCATTTTTGAATCTAATTTCAGTTTTCTCAATATTGAGAATAATGCTGAGGATGATGTGAGAAAGGCTTATCCTCAAACTTATTTTTAGTTTAATTCTTCAAATACTAATGAAAGTTGCACAATTCAGTTGCACGAGTGTGATGAACAAAAAAACATCTTATTGAGCAATATTTCCTTGATAATGATATCCCTTTGGGGTGCCTTTTTGAAACTTACTTTTTACTTCCTTCTGATCTCTTTTGCCAGTTCAACTAGTTTTTGCCCAAAGCTTGTACTTACTATACTTAGAATTTGTGTGTATTTTGGTTGTGTTGTCGTGAATAATACTCATAAAATTGCGCTTTAAATGTTTTATTTGTATGGGCGGTAGCCGTGTCCGTTGACCGATTTCGCTCATAAATTTCATCGGATTATCTTGCTTAGTTTTCCCGTAAAAAATATTTCCACAGACAGACGGGCATGGTTATAGCGAATCAGGAGGTGACGCTGTTTAAGAACATATATACTTTTCCGTAACTGCCACTCCTCTTTCTCTGCGTTACAAATGGAGTTACAAAGTAAATACACCCTGGGTGTAGGGTATAAATACGTATTCATTGCTAATATCGTGGCGTCAATTGTAAACTATCCAATAATTTTTTTATAATTTTTTGGAGAAAAAACTGAAAAAGCTGAAAAACAGTTCAGAACACCATTTCTATTTAAGTTTGCAAACTTTTTTGTCTTCTTTTGAATAAACAGAATGATTTATAAAATAGAAGAAAAACATATTTGCAAACTTCAGCAGTAATGGAGTTCTAAGATCTCTTAAAAATTACAAAAAAATTATAGGACAGTTTACAATTGATGCCACGATATGTACTTTAAACCTTTTTGCAATTAAATCTTGTTAAAAATCTGATAAAAGTCACAGTATTAAATAAACAATCAACACAACTAGAACAAAATTTTAAAAATAAAAAATTTTCTGGATAAAATTTCTTTTTGCAATGCTTTATATTTTTCGCAAACAAAAAATTACTGGGTCCCAAAATTTCTAAGCTTGTTACAAATTAAAACATAATAATAATAATTACAAGTGGTTGTATGTTATTATGTCACATCAAAGAGGAAAGTAAACACTTTTGAACTGTTTTATTACAATTACCTCATATCAGCCCATTATTCATATCAAATGACTGATAACAATCAATAAAAAACCAACGTCTGATTAAGTGGCAGCCGGTGTGTGAACGAAAAGGTAAGCTAAATAATGCGCTGATTTTGTTAAGCCTATACATTTTTCGCAAATACTTTTACACAAAGATGCTGGAAGGTGCTTGCTCGTGTATTCTTCAACCGATAAAGAAAGAATTCCAATGGTTAAATTTTGGATTGAAACATGAACCAGCTGATGATTTCCTCAAATCTCAAGTAAGTGGAACAGAATCTAATCAAATAATAAATATTGAGTTTTTCTCTTGTACAATATTTATTGTAGTGGCAAAAGCAAAGCAAGTCCTATTGGTGGCTACTCTACAGATGGCTTTTGGCAGCATGTTTTATTGCTGGTGTAGTCGGTAGTATGGTGGATCAATTTACAGCTGGCAAATGGTTTATTTACCTCACAAATTGGGGCTTTGCGCTGTGCATGTTAACGAGCGTTATTGGAGCCATATTGGTTTCAATTTATCATTGGAATCAAAAAAAATTCGGTAAGAACCTCTTTCACCTTTATCATTGTAATCGTATTCGAAAAAAAGGTATCATTCGAGTCGTTACAATACGAATTAAAGCCAGAAATTTTTTGGCATTAATTTTTGGAAATAAAGCCAAAAATTAATTAGATAACGCCAGAAAATTTATTGCAAATAAAGCCAAATAAATTCATACGTCATGGCATTATGTCCATTTTGTTTTGGAACATTTTTTGGCGTTTTTTCCATTAATTATGACTTTATTTCCACAAAACATTTGGCTTACGAAAAGGAAATAAGCTTAGTAAGCTTGGCTTCATTTTTACCGGAACAGTTTAAGCCAGAAAATGTCTAGCATAAACTTCGTCGTTGTGAAAATGCGACTACGGTGATAAGGGTGATTTTTATTTTATTTTTGTGGATTTACACTAAAAAACTTTTCGATCTTATCTTTTTCTTAAACTTGCAGTGAATTGCAGCTATTACTTGAAATTTTACTGGGCTTTGCATTGGTCTACATTGGTGGTCGCCGCCATGATAACGTTCCTTTATTGGATCTTCGTATTTCCCAGTAAGACGTTGAAGTCGTTTTGATCTTATATCATTTTAATGTAAATAATTTACAGCTGATGATGCCAGTGCAACTGCTTTATACAACTTATGGGCACATGCATTTAATACCATACTGATGTTATTGGACCATATGTTGGTTGCATTTCCTTCGCGTCTTATGCATTTTGTTTACCCATTAGGTGCGGCTCTAGTTTATGTCTTATTTTCGCTTATTTACTATCTTGCTGATGGATTAGACCCGTAAGTTTTGATTGTTAACTAAACATATTCCATGCGTTTAAGAAATAATTTAATTTTAGCAATGGTAACACCTACATCTATGAGATTTTGGATTGGTCACAACCCGGCTGGACAGTTCTTACAGTGTTTGGTTGCCTACTTCTGCTGTTAATATTTTCTTTTATTTTGTTTGGTTTGTACAAATTACGTGCCAAAATTCATAGAAATTGTAACAAATCTCAAATGACACTTAAAGTATGAGAACTGAAGTAAACAAAATTTACACAAAAGGGTGGCGACGAGTCACTTTCAGAAGAAATCACATTATAAATTATATTTTATTTTCAAGTAGTTAGTTAAAATGTATTTTTTGCTTTAATTCATCAGCGTGTATATTTTTATTTTTATGCCATTTTATTTACAACAGCCAATTGCAATGAATGTATTTGGTTTGACCATTTATCCATGGCATTATAGCGCGCAGCACAACTGTTTTCCTTATCCAATTGCAACACTTGATTAACTTGATCGATTCGTCCTTGTATCGTGCTAAGATAAACAAAATAAATATTAATAACAATTTTCAACAGAATACATAATCGCTAACTTACTTATCTAATATACATGAGACAAGCAAACTCTCCACTTCTACTGGTTCTATATTCAAAGCATTTGCAATAAATGGAATAGCAATATTCTTATAGGGACGTATTAATTTTATAAGCACTTGTGTGCGTATGTTCCTCAGTAAATCTTCAATGTGCTCCCGTATAAATGGATCAGCCATGATATTGCTACGATTCATGCGCAAAATTGATTCGAATTCATTAATATCATTGTTCTGGTAGGATACAACAAGATTTGTCATGGCCAAAATTTCGGGATCGTTTTTGTAAGGCTTGGCTTCTTGTGAATCGAAAGGATTAATACCTGATTTCATAAGCCTATAATAGAAGATATGGAAATAGTTAAACCTAATACAAAATGTAGAGAGTGAAAATCATATTTACATATTTGCTAGCACCAAATATTTTAAGCAAGTAGTTCGTCTTGGTGAGCCGGACTCATCGTAATTTTTAAATGCTTCAAAAAAGTCTGTATGTGCTTTTTCGAATTCACCTTCACGCAAGTGCATTTTGCCACCGCATTCACGTATAACGCCCATGATAAGTGGATGTGGTATAGCTGACTTAATATGTAGCGACTGTTCATAAAGCGCTTTAAGTTTTTTATTATTTTTCTGCACTGTATACATCTGAATCTCCAAAGCGTAGATCTCGAGCAATTGTGTACCTTTCTTAAGATCATCTTCGCCTTCATCCGTCTGTAAAAGAACGAATACCTAACAATTACACTTATTGTAAGAAAAGATTTGACATTTTTTTAAATTTTTTTAATTCTAGGATAGGTTCCTTGCCTACACATGTTATGAACATTTTGCAATTGATTTTAAGTTGATTATTAAATTAAAAATACCAATAAGAGGGATCTTACCTAGCCCCTACCCATTCAGAAAAAGGAATTTTTCTTATCTGAACAATGTAGATATTGCTATATAAGCTATTTCGAGAAAATTTGGTGTAAGTGTCTTTCATGTATACCATACACTGGTCGAAAAATGGGAGCAATCAAATAAGTGCCACGACCACTATTTGGCGACCATGTGTTTCAACCACATTTTTTATTCTTCAATACTGCAGTCCAACTACATACAAGGTGGAGAAACTTCGACTGACTAGTTTAAAATATTAATAACTTTTTAGGTTTAAATATTTTAAATTTATCTCGGTCAATTTTTATAAAAAAAACCGTAGCAAAAGGATATTTAAGAATAACTTTAAAAGAAAATTTAGAAAAATTTACACTTTCGTGAACATTAACTCTTTCGAGGACAAAAACGGTGATTCTTCTAATTTTTTTTAGTGAATATTAATTTTCCTGGTGCCTTTTATATATAAGTAAACCAAATTTCATACATTTGCGTCGATTAGTTTCGGAGATACGAATACTTTAGTTTTTAGAAGGCGTGATTCTGACTGTTTTTCAATGGATGTTATACGTAATTATCCTAATGCCCTTCGCATTTGTACAAAATTTTATTGTGCTGGCTCAAACCTTTTCAGAGCTGTGTCGAATTATGTAAAGTGGGGAGCGTGGCACCGCCCATTTTTCTAGCCAATGATCTTTCTCTAAACGATTCTAGTACGCTTTGAAAATTTCATCAAAATCAGGTGAATAGTTTCAGAGCTCATAAAGGCCAAATAAACAAACAATACCTCATTTGTATATAATACGTAACCTAGAAAAACTGGTATTTCTCGCAAATCGCAAAAAATTCTAAATCGATCTTAGCTGAAATGAATTTCTAAGTTTGATTAGCCGAAAGCAGCCAATTTTTTAAAAGCTTGCATAAATTTTAAATTAGCCGCAATCGTTATAAAGGTTACTTCTTAAAGGACTCTTTTTTTTATATAAAATAAAGAAAAATTTATAATTTTTAAGAATAGCCCAGGAAAATTAGAATATTTCTGCGAAAAAATTACAAGTGAATTTTTTTCACCGGAATTATATTTATTTATGCATGGTTAATAATGTGTAAAAAGTCCATTGAAGTCCATTGTGCGCATAAAAAGTTATTCAGGCTCAAAAGTCGCTAAAATCAGTTTTTTGCAAATATCTCGCTAACTCAAACCTTTAAGGTTACATTTAGACAAAAATATTGTGGAGCAATATTTTAGCTTATGAAATTTTCTATAAAAATGACTATTTTATTGTTTTCGTACGACTTTAACCTTAGGTGATATCCTAATTCAAAATTTGAAAAAAATTTGTAAATTGTGCATGCCGCTTATGAATAGGCACAGTGATGTGTTGAACTTAAAATTACGATAACTCATGAACGGTGAGTAACACGTTTAAAGTAAAAATATCTGTTTATAGGGAATTACTTGCACTACAATCTACATATAATTTCTCAGATGACCTATAATAGTTTAGGAGATATTTTTATAACAAACCTGAAATTTCGAAAAAAAAACGTTTTTTTTCAAAAAATATTCAGAACTGTTAGTTCTAGAAAAAACATTTTCTCGCATTTTGTAGAACGTTCAATTTCCTATAAGGGTTTCTCCGAAGTGTTTTTTCGTCCGACTTACCGTTCATAAGATATCGCGTCTTGAAAATCATTCAAAATTGAACATTGTACTATGCGCAGTACTATGTTCAGTTTTGAATGATTTTCAAGTCGCGATATCTCATGAAGGGTAACTCTGACGAAAAAACACTTCGAAGAGATCCTTATAGGAAATTGAACGTTCTACAAAATGTATGAAAAATTTTTTTTCTAGGACAAACCATTTTGGAGCTATTTTGAAAAAACGGTTTTTTCTAAATTTTAGGTTTGTTCAAAAAATATCTCCCAAATTATAGGTCATCTGAAAAAAAAATCATATGTATTGTAGTGCAAGTAATTCCCTATAAACAGATATTTTTACTTTAAACGTGTGACCCACCGTTCATGAGTTATCGGAATTTTAAGATCAACACATCACTGTGCCCATTCATAAGCGGCATGCACAATTTACTAATTTTTTTAAAATTTTGAATTAGAATATCTCCTGAGTTATAAGTCGTACGAAAACAATTAAAAGTTAATTTTTATAGAAAATTTTATAAGCTATATGATTTTGGACGCCAGTTTTCCAAAATGTTAATATTTTAGTTTATGAATTATCAAATAGTAAGAACAATAGAATAACTAATACAAATTAATTGACCAAATTAACCTACTACCATTATTTTGGTAGAAATTGGCGAAATAGAAAAAGGTAACCACATTACCCGAACTTATTCTAAATGAATGTTTGTCGTCTTATCATACCAATGTTGTTTTTGTTTTCTTAACATAGTTAGCTTGCGATTGCATATTTCAAAATGCATTTTTCATTAGTAAAAAAATTTCAAAAAATTTTGATGCCACTAAATTTTGTGCGCGTATCATTTACAATTCCATTAAGTATTTACTGAGCAATAGCAAATGCAAGGTTACAACTCCCGAAAGTTCAACCGTACGCAACACATAGAAAAATTAATATTTTGGAAAAATTTAAACGCCAAAAAACTTTTGATCCTTAAACGTACACGATAAGGGGAAAAAATTTGCCATTTCAAAAAGTCCGTTTTAGGTGGCTCAGTTGAAAAAATTATACTCATATACAATATATATCGATACATCCAACGAAAAGTTGGTAACTCCAGTTGCCAACTTTTCACGGGACAGCGTTTTTCGAAATCTACACATTTGGTTCCTACTTGAGTCAAATTTTGGTACCTCTTACTTGAAATTTGAAGGCCTGGGAGCTATTTTTTAAGTCACAACCTAAATTTATTTTATATAGGTTTACATACGAAAAAAAAGAAGGTTACAATACAAAAATGCTCATAACTAAAAACTAATATTTTCAAGTTACCAACTTTTTCGTTGGACTTTTGACAAAGCAACTTAAGTCGAGATAAGACAATTCTCCAGGATTTTAGTACTAAATATAAAATTTAAATACGCTTCTATCGGTATAATCGCCATGTCTCTATGATTTCTTGTTCCAGAGATATAAGGGTGTCCCATTGTTCACGCAAGATTTGAACTTAGCGCCATTTATGCGGTGAAGTGTTATGAACCAAAAGAAAAAAATAATTTGACAGCTGACACTTTAAGATTATTAAAAATGAAAAGAGGAGGTTCAACGCTGCATCAACGAAATTGAGCCACATTATTGATAAGTAGTTAATCAGTTTTTAGGATCTACTGAAAAGTTGCCAATTTCGAGTTAGGTTGTTTTGTCAAAAGTCGACAGATATGTATGTATAAGATCAAAAGACTGCCCATAAGACATATGAAATGTGTAAAGCTGTAATTGTTTTGCTCCCCGTCCATTTTGGTGAAATAGAGGTCAAAAAAATAAGATTTAAAAAAAAAAAAAACAGGAATGTGGTAGTGGTAAAAACCCAGCTGGTTTTCTATTAAAGCTTTAAAAATGGGTTTTAAAAGGGCAAATCGCTTTATCGCTGATGACCTCCAGTAATTTTTTGGAGATAGCGACTAAACAAATATTCTCTACTTAGAATTTTTTGGTCCACAAATAAAATTTAATGGTTTTTTGGACATTATGAAAGTTAAAAACCATGCGCAAATTTTCTTTACAGCTATTGCTATATCGCAATATCTTAATGATATAATTTTAAAATGATCATAATTTTTAAAGCAAAAATCATACAAGAGCACTTCATAGCTCATTTTGAAGACGAAGAATACTAAATGATGCATTCAATAGAAAATAGCAAAACAATTTTGTGCGTCCTCTCGTGTTTTTGAACTTTCCGGTTGGGATAACCATACATGACAAAGCAACTCTGAGAACGGATTCAGCATGGGCAACTACATTAAAAATGACTCTCCTTGTTTAGTACAGTCATTTGGTAGTTTTACCTGAAAAGCTTTGCGGGATTTTTGCAAATGAGTTGTTTTATAGATTTCGATGTGCTCTTTCAGAATTTCAACTTTGCTACCTCGAAACGTGTTCGCTCGCGCCGCCATATTGGAAAAATGGCGTCCAAAATCAGTTTTTTACAAATATCTCTTTAACGGTTGCATTTATAGAAAAATATTGTATTGTAATATTGTAGCTTACATATATATAGCTTATAAAATGTTCTATAAAAATGACTATTTTATTGTTTTCGTACGACTTATAACTCAGGAGATATCCTTATTCAAAATCTCAAAAAAATTAGTAAATTGTGCATGCCGCTTATGAATAGGCACAGTGATGTGTTGAGTTTAAAATTATGATTACTCATGAACGGTGAGTCACACGTTTAATGTAAAAATATTTGTTTATAGGAAGTTATTGCGCTACATATGATTTTTTTCAGATGACCTATAGTTTAGAAGATATTTTTATAACAAACCGTTTTTTCAAAAAAAACTCCAAAACGGTTAGTTCCAAAAAAAAAAACATTTTCTCGAATTTTGTACAACGTTCAATCCCCTATAAGGGTCTCTCCGAACTGTTTTTTCGTCCGATTTACCGTTCATGAGATATCGCGTCTTGAAAATCATTCAAAATTGAACATTGTACTATGCGCAGTACTATGTTCAGTTTTGAATGATTTTCAAGTCACGATATCTTATGAAGGGTAAGTCTGACGAAAAAACACTTCCAAGAGATCCTTATAGGAAATTGAACGTTATTTATAAGCTATAATATTGCAATACAATATTTTTCTATAAATGTAAGTTAAAGAGATATATGTAAAAAACTGATTTTGGACGCCATTTTTCCAATACGGCGGCGCGAGCGAACACGTTTCGAGGTAGCAAAGTTGAAATTCTGAAAGAGCACATCGAAATCTATAAAATAACTCATTTGCAAAAATCCCGCAAAACTTTAAAGGTAACATCATTTTATTCCCCGAAATGATTGTACTATTGCATTTGAAGAGTGACGTTATGGTTGTGTAAAATATTAGCCTTTATCTTCAAAACCTTTTTGATCACTCACAATACTTTGCTTTAAATATTTTTTAATTAAATTCTTATTATCTGGGTTGCGACATTTCGGATATGAAGCATTAATATGAAAAAACCAAAAGAATAAATTATATAAGCGTTTTTTGCACTCTGAAGCAGGGGTTTAAAATAAGAAATTTTAAAAAGGTCCCTAAACGGTAAGATCGAAAAAAAAAAAAAAATAAGAAGATCCCAAAAAAAAAATAAGAAGATCCCAAAAAGTGTTCAAATTCAAAATGGTGAAAATTACTTTAAGAACCAAAAAACACAACAAACCAAAACAAAAATGGTTTAGTCATTATCTATGTAGGTTACATAAAAATTGATTTAAATTGAGTTTTCGACACCGTAAAATATTGTTCGAGGGTATTTATCAAAACTTTTTGTTTCAACCATCCTTAGCATTGCAATCATCTTTTCAGTGGCCGCTTGGAAAAGTGCCTTTAAAATATAAAGCCATGCGTTGCTTTTTGCTCATAAATATTTTAGCGGTCTCTACCGAAATTCGATTGCCGAGCGGAGTTTTGATTCTATTACACATCTCGACTTCAAAAATGAATTTTGAATGGGAATAGCCATTTGAGCCAATTTTGAGGCCGGATTCGGATTCAGCGACCCTCAAACTAAACGAAATGACTATTCTCATTCAAAATACATTTTTCAAGTAGAGGTGTGTTATTTGCGCTTACACAGTGTTCTTAAAGGGCATGGTTATCAGACAAAAATTACGACAAAAACTGAAAATGGGGGCTAATTCTATAGGCTTTTGTGATCATTTTCCCATTGTCCAGAAAATCCGATCAGATGATCCCTTCGAGAAAGCCCCTTTTCTAGTTTTTTAAAAAAAATAAAAAAATTTTAACAATTAACAACAAACAAAAAATCACATTCGAGTGCTTTCCGATGCTGAATTCGAGTCCAATCTCAGAATTGCTCTATCGTGTATAGTTTAAGGGATATTCTAACCTTAAAACCAAATAAAATGGTTTTTTGTAATTTTTTGAAGCTATATGACTATTTAACATTTATTCGTTAAATCTGGTAAAGTACTTGAAAGTCCTAATCTTTGTCTTTAAAACCTAATTTAAATTATGATATCTTTTTTTTTCTCAGAGATAATCCTAACCTAAAAAGACAAAAAAAAAAATGCAAACAACGCGTTTTTCTATGTTTCGGTCCACGATATCTCCTACAAAAATAAAGATATCGGCATATTTGAAATTAGGCTTTAAAGAAAAAGATTAGAGCTTTCAAATGTCGTTACCAAATTTAGCAAATAAACGATGTCATATAGTTATATAGCTTAAAAAAATGGCAAAAAAACTTATTTTTTTGTTTGGTTTTTAGGTTAGAACATCTTAAAAACTACACACGATAGAGTTATTCTGAGATTGGATTCGAATTCAGCATCGCAATGCACATCGAATGTGATTATTTTGATTTTTGTTTGTTGTAATTAAAAAAAAAATTATTTTAATTTTTTGTTTTATATGGATAACTAGAAAAGGGGCTTTCTCGAGGGGCATCTGACCGGATTTTGTGGACAGTGGGAAAATGATCACAAAAGCTTATAGAATCATCCCCCATTTTCAGTTTTTGTCATAATTTTTGTCTAATAATCCTACCCTTTAAGAGCACTGTGCTTATAGATCGTTCACAGTCGGTCCAATGTGGCGTTTTCATATGAATGCGTCTCAATGCAATCATTATTTCACTATAGTTTGCATGTTAAGTGAGTGTTTTAATGATTGAGCTGAAATAGTTTTTAAATTTTACCGCGATTTTTTGTCCAATCAATTCGATGTTACAATGCAATTAATTATTTATACCTAACAGATTTTTTTGAACGCCAGAAAAGGCTCTTTTATCTTTATTATAAACACTGATTTTTAGGATTCCAATTTTGTGGTTAAGAGATCCCTCTATTTTAATCCCTGCTCTGAAGGACTTAATAAAAAAAAACCATACTCCCAAACCCTGTGTTGCTTCGTAATGTGAAGCTAAGATTTGAAAACACCCACTACAATATATAAAGAGTCTGTCTATACGGGGCGTTCCGCGTACGCGAAAGCTCCTCTCTCTCTCTCAATTTACTCAATTAGCGTACGCGAAATCCAGTGAAGTTTTTTCCCCCGGGACGCATTTTCGTTACAACAGTAATTTTACATAGAAGTAGGGGTAAGTGGGCGGCCTGCGGCCGCAGCTCAGGATTTAAAACTCCCAAAAATCCGACACCGGCTTCGCGGCGGCCTTCGGCCGCGGATCAGTACATAATTTAATCAAGTTCCCCGGGGGAAAAAACTTCACTGGATTTCGCGTACGCTAATTGAGTTTCGCGTACGCTAATTGAGTAAATTGAGAGAGAGAGAGGAGCTTTCGCGTACGCGGAACGCCCCGTATAGACATTTCCATATATAAATTGGACGTAATCTTAAGTGTTGTTGTAAAAACTATTTGACATAGTTTATTAGGTTTCCAAAAACTTACTTGGCAAGATTGATGCAACTGCTTCAGAATCTTTTGCAATTTGCTAAAATCATTCCGGTCAAAGTAAAGTTTACCAAGTTTAGTGTTGGTTTTAAACCATAGCCGATCATTTTTAGCATCCTTCAAAGCGTCTAATGTGGTTTCATAGAAATTCTGCAACAGTTCCATCTGCAATACATACTATGAACATAAATTAAATTGGAAAAATTAAATTTTTCTAAATTTACATTTTTTGATGTCGAAATGTAGTCTAATATAGAATTAATCGATTTCTCTGAATGATTTCTAGTGACTGCACTTTTGATGTAAGTCAGCAGCTGTTTGTAGCGCACCATCATCTCCTCATAGTTATTCTACAAATTAAAAATTATAATTTCCATTTTTTTGAAACTTTAAAGTAGCAGCGGATACACACCAATTTGAAATTAATTTTTATCATTTGCTTCAGTGCCTTGAAACCCCATTCACCTTTCTCCCCATTTTCAAGATCAAGGACTTTTTGAAAGGAAGCTAGCGCCGCTTTAGGTTCGTCTTCTTTAAGCGCTTTGCTATTATAGTATTGATTTTCAAGATCTACATCGGGTTCCGAATTGCTGTCTTCTGAATATTCCTGCAAAATAAAATACATATGTACATAATAAATTAGATGTAATCCTTTGGTGAAAATCATGGTAGAGCCCACTATTGAAGTTTTTTATTTTTGTATACATATATTTCTTACCAATCCATAATCTTCGTCATCTTCGCACATAAAATCGTCATCATTATCCGACATTTTACTAAATTATAGTTAGATTATAAATTAAACGGTCACCGAAAATTTTTTCGCGAACAAACGCCGACACAATTGAAACTTTTTTCTTTGTAAATGAAGAAATGTCAAAAAAGTTAGATCCTAGCAACGTCAAACTGAAAAGGGCACTTTTCACGAGCAAACTAACTGCCATATTGATGACTTTATTCATGGGAAGGTTGACTGTGTAAATGCAATGAAAAATTTCTTGGTACACTTTTCGTCAATTAAGAAAAGTTGTCAACGAGAATATGATTCATTTTTAAACATTAGTAATGGTTCATTGAATTGAATTGAATTGAATTCTTTATTGAGACTTTATAAACAAAATAACAACGAATAAATAAAAAATGATAACAATTTCATGAAGTTAGTTTATTGACTGTTTTTTATTGCTTGTATAGTACTAATGAAAATACCAACGCGCTTTTTTTTTCTAAATTGAAGTATGATAATTTTATATTGAACTAATTAAACAGTCATTTTTGCAATTTTTCAACAACAGACGAAAGCAAGTGTTAACATGGAAATTGATTACATATGTTTCGGCTACTTCCACATACATATTTATATATTTTCATATATAAACATGTATATAGCCTCATCAGATCAGTTTTAGTTAAATCTTGCCAGAAACCGTACTCGAACCCGTGACTCCGGTTTTCTAATGAAAGAGAACGCGGTGCTTAAGCGATTGTGCTATAGGCCACGAGTAAACTCTCTGAGCAGGATCGCCATTATGCATAACTCATAAGGCTCACTAGCGCCGTCCGTTGTGAAAAATTGCCAAATTGTTAGTTGGTAACACACTCTGGTTTTGAGACATGCTACGCTAGCTACAATTAAAACCTACAAGGGCGGATTTGTTTTCCACATACAATGCAGGCTCTCGAAATTACGAGAATTTTAATGATAGATAGGCAGGTTCCCCTAGATAAATTATGAAGTTAGTTTATTGACTGTTTTTTATTGCTTGTATAGTACTAATGAAAATACCAACGCGCTTTTTTTTCTAAATTGAAGTATGATAATTTTATATTGAACTAATTAAACAGTCATTTTTGCAATTTTTCAACAACAGACGAAAGCAAGTGTTAACATGGAAATTGATTACATATGTTTCGGCTACTTCCACATACATATTTATATATTTTCATATATAAACATGTATATAGCCTCATCAGATCAGTTTTAGTTAAATCTTGCCAGAAACCGTACTCGAACCCGTGACTCCGGTTTTCTAATGAAAGAGAACGCGGTGCTTAAGCGATTGTGCTATAGGCCACGAGTAAACTCTCTGAGCAGGATCGCCATTATGCATAACTCATAAGGCTCACTAGCGCCGTCCGTTGTGAAAAATTGCCAAATTGTTAGTTGGTAACACACTCTGGTTTTGAGACATGCTACGCTAGCTACAATTAAACAACAATTTCAGTTTTATAAAATTAGAGGCTGTGATCTCTTTTTTAGCGAATGCTCTATAAATAAATTAAATAATACACATTATACTTAAGACCAAGGAAAGAGAAAACGTTAGTGTGAGCAAACACAAATGTGTAATCTCACTATATCGCGTTCCCACCTTGGCACACTAATGCATACTTAACTAAAAGTAAGATCTTATAAATCGAAAAAAAAAAACAACAACAAAAAAGTAATTAATATAACATACATGAAAATCAAAGTCATCAAATAAAACGCCCACAGGCGAGTGATAAGGAAAATCGGTCCAGGTAATATTAGCTTGGATGTTTAATTTTTCCTTAACTAGATCATTCACAGAAAATTGTAAACTGTTCACGGTCTTCCTCATCAGAAGGACGGAATATTTAATAATAGGGGTAATATTAGCCTCTCTATAAACAAACAAATTGGAAAATCTTTTCGTTCGATTTTCAAAATTTTTATCTATACAGAGCCTGAGGAGCTTTCTCTCAAGGCGCTCCATCTCTAAAACCACTGTTGGCGAAAAAGAAAACCACACCAGGAAAGCATATAATAGAACTGGTCTAATAAGAGATTTATAAATCAGTAATTTAGTTCTTTTAAGCATATCCTTATTTCTTAACAAAGACATCATCATGTTGGATACCTTCCATGCTTTTGCTATATTGCCTCTAGCATGCTTGTTAAATTTCAATAAATTATTAAAATATACACCAAGATATTTTATGTCTTTTTTAAAAGGAATCTGTCTACCATCCACAAACAGGTCAAGATTACGACTCTCCCTAGCCGCACCTAATACAAATGAAATCCGACTTCGAGAGATTAATACTTACACCCCAAGTTTTATAGAATTCGATTATTTTGTTAACGTGATTCTCAACGTTTCTTAGTGCAAGTAAGGGGAAACCATCGCTGGCATATACAAAGGTATCGTTAGCAAACAAAATCGCAGTGGACGAGAGGAAGTTGTTGGGTGCATCAACATGAGGGAAGTCATACACATACGTGTTAAAGAGATTAGGGCCAATAACGGAACCCTGGGGACACCACTGTGAGAATCACAAATATTAGAACTGCAATCTTGAATTTTGAGGAAGAATTTCCTGTCTTTCAAGAAGCTATCCAACAAGTGAAAAATATGTACGGGGCACTCAATCTGGAGAAGTTTTAAAAGCAGACCTTCCCTCCAGACGCTGTCAAAAGCCTTCTCTAAATCAAGGAACATGCAACGGTGTAATTTTTGTTTCTGAGGCTCATTGTTATATCACATCATTGTGAACCTTCAATAATGCATGAACAGTGGAATGTCCCTTCTCGAAACCAAATTGGAAGTCTGGAATTGATTCAATCGGCATAGATGATGGCGACTCCATTTTAAGTAACAAAATTCGTTCAAGAATCTTTCCAACATTGGACAGTAGGGAGATGGGGCGGAAATTATCTACAGTAAAAACACCTCGTTTTTTCAAGATTGGAAAGATTCTGGCCAGTTTCCAAATTCTAGGAAAGTATCCATTGTTAATGCAATTATTGAAGATTATTGTCAAAAAATAATGGTTCATTGATTTTGGTTTTGATTTGACAAAACTAATTTATGTAAAACTAATTGTTATGATTATAATCAAATACATTCCTTTATTTTTAGTCTAAAAATGAAAAAAATTTTAAAAAAGTCAAAACCCCTTCCCTTGGCGATAAAATGGCTTTGAAAATGACTACTTGTTGCTGTGGACCCATTTAAATAAATGTATAATGTATATTTTGATGTTTCTACCATAGAGTAGACCATAGTAGTACTATAGTAGTCTTCTCTATGGGTTCTACTATGTTTTATTAGCCGCATTTACAATCTTGTTGCGTCATAGCAAATGCACAATTATATAAAATTACAAAAACCTTTCAAATATTTTTGCACTGCCCTCTATATACCGAACCCTTTTATTCATTATTGAAATCAGCGTTGCCAGCTGATTAAATTTTATACATTTTGCGCATGATTCAATAAAAATGGTTATGGCAAGTTGTCAAAATAAAAAAAATGGAACCCTGATCTTGCCTTGCTATCTGTTCAAAGACTAGAAATTTTTGACATTTTCCTAGTTTAAGATGAAGCAGCATTTGTTATCGCTGCAACCATGGTAATTCTACCATGATTTTGCGTTAATTTTCGGCCTCTCAGAGCTGGTTCACACGACAAACTAAACTGTTGGACGATAGTACTTTTTGTAGGCAAACGGAGGGACCGCTTCCCTACAAAAAGTACTATCGCCCGATAATTTAGTTTGTCGTGTGAACCAGCACTCACATAACTTGTAAAGGACCTTCCACACTATATTATATTCTGTTTATACATGCCAAATTTGTGGGGTGCAAATAAAAGCTGTGTTTTAGACGACAGTTTTCAGTGTTTAGCTATGCACTTGCTGAGAAACATATGAAAAAGCAACAACTAAACTCCTTAATTTAACACAGATAAATTTGAGTTTTTAATTATTAAAAGCCCCTTCAGACTATGTGGCAACTCTCATAGTGTGAACATGTTCATATTACACAAATAAGTAAACATATGAATTAGCATAGAAGACTGTTGATGTTGCAATATCAGCTGTGTTTAATAGGATTTTAACATAGTGGAACCACATTTTTTTACGCTACATTTTTTAAAAAAATGATACTCTGATCTAAGTTCGTCAAACAAACTTTGTGTCTCCACTGCAACAACAGACAATATCAATATTTTTTGGTATATCTGAAAACGGTTGCAGCAACACGAAAATCAATGGACAACACAGCTACACACGATACAACGGTTGCTCCGTGTGATCTAGCAGTATAATCTAAACTATTGCATGAGTTATTGCCGAGTCACTGGGTAAGTTTTTAATGTCATCTCTAGAATGTTCTGTGATGGTGTTGTCACACTGTGGATTACATTAACATATTACATTCAAGCTTTTAAAATAAACAGGAGTAGGTTTTTAAGTAGTTGATAATAAAATGCTTCATAGAAAATAAAGTATAAAACTAAAGCACTTCGCTTGTGTACGTTAGGGCTTTGATCATAAAGTAGACTTCTTTTTTATGGTTTTGATTATTTTTCGCAGAATAAAAACAAGTTAGCTATTAAAACGGTTTTTGACTAGATGTACGTACACTAGGCCGGGTCAATTTGTTCGGAAGGCAAAAAATTGGCAGAGTATAGCAACAAAACAATCTACGGAAAATTCCAAGAAACTTTGCCCAAGAAAACATGGGTCTAAAATCAATATCGAGCCGCCGTAAATTGCGTTGAAGTTTTGTATGCAGCACTTTTAAAATCAATAAGAAAAATACAAAATTCAAATTTTTTTTTACTTGTTTCATATAAAATTATTCAAAGTATTCGAATTTTTTGTTATTTTTTATTGAATTTTAAAGTGCTACATACAAAACTTCAACGCAATTTACGGCGGCTCGATATTGATTTTAGACCAATGGTTTCTTAGGCAAAGTTTCTTAGAATTTTTCGTAGATTGTTTTGTTGCTATACTCTTTGCCGCAAAAAAATTTGACCCGGCCTAACGTACACGTAACAATTTACTGCCATAAATTGAAGCGTCAGGCGTTGCGTTATTTAACGTTACTCAAAAGCGTCAAGCGCCATACCAAAATAAAGAGCATTGCATTGAAGTCATTTGTTTGTCAAAATCATATTGTTGTTTCTTTTTTTAATTTTTTGCAGCTAACTTCACTCCATAACGCTTTGTCAAAATTGGAAATTCGAATAGCTGAGTGTTGAGCGTTGGCAATTTCGGTATGCGCCATAAAAATTGTATGTACATGATAAATTTTTGACAGTAAAATAACGCTGACGCTCCAATTTAGGTATGGCAGTTAGTTGTATATGCTGTGTGCTGCTGCCCTAATGATGCTTCCGAAAGTTGGCAACGCTATTAGAATTTTTCAGTTGTCAAAGTTAGTCGAGTTGTATTGCAATTTTTTCTTTATTCTTATTAGAATTAATAAAATTCGTTTTCCTATGATTAAATAAAAGGAAATGAACAAAGTATTTTATGTTAAAATAAATAGAAAAAAGTATAAGTGCGGTAGCAAAATAAAAAGTACGATAAAAATAGTGAAAGCAGGGAGAAAGTGGCCAAAGTGCAGTTCCAAGGACGCAAAATATATAGATTCCTGCTTTAATATAGAGAAATTGAAACACCTTGGAACCAACATAATTTTTCAGGTGATATAGAAGCGATTTATTGTCTTACAATGCCCGCGATTCGGAAATACAGACGAGAAACTACTGAAATAAGCTGTTGCCTCAAATATTTACTTTTCACCAGCAATGTTGCTTTTTGGGTAAGGGTAACCACAGATTTAAAAAAGCATAGAATTTCTGTTCAGATAATGGAATTTTCGTCTCTAGATGGCTGGAGTCTGTGTGCTGGCGATAGGAATTTGGGCTTGGAATGAAAAGGATATGTTTAGCAATTTAACTAAGCTGACATTCATTGCGTTGGATCCTGCTTTTGTGCTAATTTGCACTGGAACTGTTACATTTATAATTGGATTCACAGGAAGCGTTGGAGCGTTACGCGAAAACACCTGCCTTTTGGCGTTGGTAAGTTATCTGATGGAGAAAGAGAACTTAACTTGAGGTTCCAGTTCGTTTAACATAATCTCTTAAAATGCTGAAAGGCTTATTTAAAAAAAAAAAGAGTAAATGGTATGAAAATCACATTTTCCAATAGGTTTTGAAATATTTTAATTTTTGGTAATTTCGTTAAAAAAACGTTGGGCCAATTCATGAATCCTCGAGAATTTTCTCCGAACTCCCTAGCATAAAATAAGGTTATCGGCAATAATTCGGAAGGGAATATTTTGACATTCTCCAATTTTTTTTTTACAGGGAATTTAAAGCGCGAATAAATAATAAATGACTAATTAAAAACTTTTTACGACTATTTTATAGCTTTTTAAAATACCTTCCATATGACACCAATGTTTTTGATGTCCATCCAAGGGTCTCCAATTTTTTGATTACATATTCTTATAAGATTAAAAGCTTCAAATTCGTTAAATTGGTTTAAAAAGAAATATGAGGTGTTGGTAAAGTAAACTTGACTTAAATTTATCACTTCGTTTAGTTTTGTTTTAACGTTTCTCCTTCAGCTTTTCACAAAGTGTGAGGGTTAGGCAATTTATTTGGCCATCACCAATTTTGTAATATTACTTTGTTTTGGTTGTCAAATCAAATGGAAAATACCAGGGCTGCATAGTATTTTTTTTTTTGTTTTTTTTTGTGAAAATGGGAAATAAAGTGAAATACAAATGTATTCCTGCTGGAAACGGCATTTCCATTCTTAAAATATTCACGTTTACAAATGCTTACTCTCGAGAAAGGAATACTTGAGAGCGAAACTCCAGACGAATTCACGATAAGGCCCATCAACGCGACAGGAAGTTTTCTCGAAAATAAACTTTGTACGCTTAATATCCCCTTATCAAAGTTTGATAACGGTAAACTTGAAAACGCCATAACATCGCCAATTTAAGATATTTTTAAGCGATTTTTTTTTGTTCTCTTCAAAAACTCAAATTTAACCTCTGACAAAATAAGGTTAATTTTGTCACTACGGGCCACATGCATATAATTCATAAATATTCCTCTGACTGTTAGCTCAAGCACATTAAAATTTGCTACAATCAAACATTTCAAACAAAATTAGCAGCAATTGTATCACAATTATTTACGTTTTGAAAATGTTTTATTTTTTGTAGTATGCAATTTTCTTATCTATCTTACTCATACTGGAAATAAGCTTTGGAGCACTTGCATTTGTGCTAAAAGACAAAGGATGGGTAAGTTCATAAAATAGCCTCTATAATCTTTCATTTATGACTATGATTCCACAAACAGATTAAGGATCAGGCGACAGAAGGTCTACGTGCATTTATTATACACTATCGTGAGGATCCAGATCAACAAAATCTTATTGACTGGATACAAGAAGATTGGCTACAATGTTGCGGCATTGAAGGCCCTAAAGATTGGGATAGTAATAACTATTTTAATTGTTCCTCCGGCGCAGTGGGAAGTCGTGAAGCATGTGGTGTACCATTTAGTTGCTGTAAAAGACGTCCACAAGAATTAATTAAAAATAAACAATGCGGCTATGATGTGCGCAAAGAGGGCTATGTAAGTTAAAGTTGTACATTACGTTTTTGAACTTACTCAACAATTGCTTACCGACCTCATCTAAATAACAACTAATTCTTTTAACAACTCCTCATTTCTAATTTTTCTTCTTTGCTGTAACTTTTTAAAATAACATATTACACAAAGCAGCCAGCGGAAAGACACATTTATGAACGTGGTTGCTTACGCGCTGGTGAAGACTGGTTAGAGGGACACCTGATTGTTGTGGCTGGCTCTTTCATTATTATTATGATTATGCAGGTCGCGTTGGCTTTTATCTTAACAATAATGAACAATTGCTTGAGTAACTCAATTGCAGTATATGAAAGAAAAAATATGTCATTGGTGCAGCTGAGTTTCTTGCGAATGTGCTTACAATATTATTTTGCTTAGCTTTAAACCTTTAGCTTTTGGAAATTACAATGCTTCTTAAAGTTTATTATCATTTTCGTACATTTTCCTAAGTCTAATCCCAGTAGGAGAATTCTCGTTGTGTACTTATCACATCGCATTCGTGTACTTAAAGTCGGTTGGCTTTGTTCGTATATGCTTTAAGTGGAATCTGTTTGTACATGCTTTCTGCAGGGTCTACGCTTAACCCCTCTTATTTTACTATTTCGCCTTCTTTGATTGTAAGCAAATATATTCTAAAAAGCAAACATAGAATGCTTGAAAGCTAGTTTCCGTATCAACATCAATGCATCTTAAAAGCTTTACTATTTGCTGTGTTGTCTTCTTTGTTTTCTTTGATATGTTGCTGTAGATACAACGTTGAACAGCAAAACCATGAATATGAATGTTAGCAAAATAGAAGGAATACTTCGAATTTTTATCCTTAGGTCCCATTTGTTTTTATAATATCAATTAGTTTATGGGGAATTAATGAGCTAAAAATAACTAAGCATATCAAAGTTAACAGTGTGACGTAAATGCAAAATAAGGTAAAAAACTAAACTAAATAAATATTTACTGCAACGACATCTATGTGGGAATGAAAAATGAGATAACGTATCATCCCACGCGAATGCGACATGTAGTCAAAAAGATAAACAAACAAACAAACAACGTAATGCAGGTACATAAATAAACAAAAGCAACAAAAATATAAATAGAATAAGAGTTTATCTCTTTGACCGATTTATACTCCTACTGGGACATATTGGCTTTACCACTTTATAATACATACATATCATATCTATATCAACCTTTATGAATTATTATTATTATTTAAATTTCTTGTGTAGTTTTTAAATATTATTTAGTTTTTTAATTT
Source organism: Calliopum simillimum (assembly GCA_951812925.1). Lineage (NCBI taxonomy): Eukaryota > Metazoa > Arthropoda > Insecta > Diptera > Lauxaniidae > Calliopum > Calliopum simillimum. The sequence continues at coordinate 86,123,285 of OX638369.1, read as the reverse complement.
GTTTCTTATTTTATTTTTGATTTCCATGACATTTCACCGACGATAAAACCTTTTGCGTAGAATTTTGAAATGTCAAAAATAATCTACGAAAAAGGTTGTGTCCAAGCTGGTGAAGAGTGGTTAGAACGAAATTTGATTATCATTTGTACAAGTGCAATTATAATGATTTTCCTGCAGGTTTGTAATGTTTTTCTTAAATATTTTCTTGTTTTGTTTTTACACATTTATTTTTAATTGCTTACATACATATTGATTGAATAAATTTTACTCTTATAGATCTTGGGAATTTGCTTTGCACAGAACTTACGTGCTGATATATATGCTCAAAAATCAAAATGGCACTGACCATTGCCACCTGCCCCTGTTTGAGCCATATGATGTGGTGGCTGATGTTTACTTTTTACTCGGATATAAAGAAAATTATAAAGAAAAATTAAAGCCTGTTTGGTTTGTATACTAACAGATGTATTTCTAATTGTTGTCATATGTTTATTAACTATATTTTATGCTGCCTTGCAATACAATACAAAAACATTCTATTTGTTGCATTACATAGCCTATTCATGTTAAAAAATTCATTAATTTAATGCAAGAGAAACTCTAAATGCTGCTGTGATATCTTTTGTAATTGCCAACATGAATATACTACATATATAAACATTTCTGTTTTGCAATACAGTTTTACTCTAAATATCTATTTTTTTTTTTTTGTTTCTTCTCTAAACTAAATTTAATTTTCATAATACTATTTGCAACTAGCGGGGGTATTAAAAGAGCTTAAAAATTAATGCATTTTTAGGTTAATAAAAATATTAACATTAAGATAATTTGTGAATCTCTAAAAAGTCAAACATTATTATTAAATTAAAAAAGACTAATTCACCATATTTTCTATTCAAGTAAAGACTAAAATAACCTTTAAATGGTTTTTGCTCACAAATTTTACCATAAGCGTTTAAAAATTTATTAACGCTAGATTAATATAAAGTAACGATAATTTTACTCAGATTAAAATTAATTAAACAAAGGTGTATACTTCAAAAGTTTTCAATCGCAAAATCATTAAACTAAAAGTATTATAATAAATACATAACATTCCATAATAATTTAAAATTCCATTTTTCTGATGACGCCATTTACAATGCTGTGGCAACAAGGAATAACAACCAAAGTCGATTTATAAAAAGTATAGTATACGGATCATAGTTGTTATGCCTTATTGCCACAGAATTATCATATATGAGTGGAAAGCAATGTGGGTGTTTTTTTTTACAGCTTTACATTACTATCGAAATATTTTTATAAAAGTAACGTGTCGTATGTAATGTAATTGTGTAACATATGCTCATGTGCCTACACAAGAGTAATTTGTACCCCATCATTTCAGTTTTGATATGTTTTCATAATGTTTTTGGTTTTTAACTTCCTAATGCAGCTTCCTCTTAATTAAGAATAATCACTTGAGTCACTGTAGTCTTCCATTTTTCTCCATCGCTGGCAATAAACATTATTTTAAATTGGAAGTTTGCTATATAATTAAACATCGCTACACTTTTCAAAAATATACAGGGCTTAACAAAATTTTGTCCGATACTGTTTTCGATCAAATGGTGTTTATGAGATATGTATGATAGGATGGGTCCAATGTATTACCGGTCTGGCTCAGCAAAAATCATAAAGTTTGGAGAAACTTTGCCGAAAGAAGTAGACATTTACAGTGCAGTTTACCCCACCCCCTCCGATAATTACAAAGAAGATTTGTTCTTATATAGCTTAGAAAAATAAGGAATTATCTGCGAAATAATTCCAATTAAATCTTTTTTACCGGAATAATCTTTATTAATGCATGAAAAACAATGTGTGAAAGGTCCATTGCGAAATTGTGTTTACATAAAATGTTATTCCAGGTCAAAGGTTGCAAAAATTAGTTTTTTGGAATTGTAGTAAGTTCGGGTAATGTGATATAGGCATTTTTGTTTTCTAAATTACACGTAGTTTTCAAAGCATAGCTGCTACCAGTTTATGTATTATGTTTTATTGATGTATTGTTGAGTATATTATGATTTTGGAGTTCTTTAGCGTTGGCCAATCTTAAGCTATTTCAATAAAATTGAAAAAAGGCAAAAAAATAAGTAATAAAGTTGGCGGGTAATGTGATATACTATATCGCATAGACCAACAAATTGTATTTTCGGCAAAAAGATCATCGTGTTATAAAGACACTTTAGTTGTGGAACTTTTACTTCAGGTAAAGAGTGATAAACATTACTAAAATCGCTTTTACAAAGCTTTAGCTCATTTTTCTTAAAAACTGTGACCTTTATATAAAAATGTTGGACCAACAAATTGTTAATAAGAAAAAACGTTTTAGATTTGGGCCAAAAGACCATCGTGCCAAACATTTTGCATTGCAAGTGGAACATCAAATATTTTCGGTGCCAGAAGTGCACTATAACACATTACCCGAATTTCAGTTTCAAAACAATCAGGTTATTTTTGAAAAGCACACTCCAGCAAATAAAAAATTCAATTGATTTATGGTTAGGTATATTCACCCACTAGCAGAATTTATTATTGCGGCTATGATATCAATTTTAGTTTAGGCTAGATCCTAGCATAAAGCACACGCAAATAAAGTTTTGATAAAGGTGGGCGCTCAAAAACTTGCATGTTTCTTTTTCAGTTACTGTGGTGTTGACGAAAAAATCATTATCGAGAGTTGTTTATTTAAGGAGATATGCTGGTATATCACTTTACCCGCCTATATCACATTACCCGAAGTTACTCTATATCGCTAACTGTTACTTCTGCGAAAAATATTGGCCAACGATTTTATAGCTCATTGAAAATGTACACTTTCTTTGGCAAAGTTTCTCCGGTAAAATATCCTTCCATACATATATATTTAAAAACTAAACGGTCTTCACAAAATTTTAGGTTTTTATTGTAAAATGTTTTATAATTTACTTCTTAAGTACATACTTACATAAGTATTAGGGATGTTACGGAGCTGACGGCGACTTATATCGGAAGTTATATCGAATGTTGAATAAATATTTATAGTGGAAAACTGTTAAAGATAAAAGAAGAATAGCACTGAAAATAAGGATAACATTTTATTTCGGGGATTCCTCACGTTTGCTTTCGCAGCCACGATATCGTGTATTTTTCTATATATAAAATGTGGACAGTTAAGTAGTTTATTTTCTTAATTTTGCTTCGAACGTGCTATTGAAAATTTAAATATCCATCATATAGTATATCTTTTGCCTCTGAAAACCGAAATTTATAATATTCTGTTCTGTACCCGGATGTAGTAAAACCACCTCCGTAACATCTGTAATAAGTATGTGTATTTATCTTCCACTAAAGTCGCTTGCAAGGAATTACAATGAAAATAAAAATAAATCGGATTTTTAAGTTTTTTTTTAAAAAACTGGTTTCTTTTCATAAATATCTCTCAAATTGGACTGGAGTTCTTCCAAAAGCGCCAAAAGTTTACTATTAAAAAGTGTTTTATTTTTAAAATTAAAGCAAAAGTAAAAAAAAAAAAACAAAAACTTCATTTAAAATACAATTTTTACACAGTAACTTCAGAAAATGATAGAGTTCGTTCATTTACCTTAAAAGAGTGGGATCAGAGATCGAATCCCAATGAAATTACATTTTTTTTATATATTTTTGCCTTTGCGAAAGCGAGGCCATTAACCATTTAAAAGCAAATTCGTTCTGAATCCATATTATTTAAAAAAAAAAACGAGACCGGAACGATTGCGTATTTGAAGTACATACGTTGCGGGTTTGAGACGGATCAGTTTTTGAGAGGAATTTCATCCGCAAACAGATCAGTGATGGATCCGGTGTTTGACTTCAGCTTCATACTTTTAGCCCTGGATGCATTGGTTGTCCTCCTTTTGCGATTCCAAGAGACGGTCTTGTGGTTTGTTTTGGATAGAATAGACCCCACAATTGTTCGTTAAAGTTCTATCGGATTTCTCTTTTGGCCTTATCTAAGACGTCGTCCAGAACGATAAGTTATTGATAACAAATGATTTTTTTTTTTTCCTTTTGTGAATCATAAACGAATTGATTTTTAGAAGCACACATTTTTCAATGTTTTTTTATATATTTTGTAACAAACTTCAAAAAAGATGGAATTAGCGAAATATATTCAATATAACGCAAAGTAACAATGTTACTCTTGTCGAACTCAAGTCCTTGCAGTTGGCGTCACATTATTATTTTTGAATAAATGGTCTCACATTCCATTAAATGCATTAGAAATTAAGTTATTGACTCTGTGTATATGAAATGTCAAACGCAGATTAAATGTTATTACATACGAATTTTTTTAAACTGATTTTGAAATTACATATTTTTTGTATGAGCTCTTCTTATTTAGCTGTTCTTACTGCCAATAACTATGTTCATATTGATGTGATTATAAATGAAACTAAATAATGAGTTCAAATGTAGTTAAAAATTCTATGAAAAAATGGTCAATATTTGTAGTTAAATGTAAATCGTCGATGAATGGCCAATATTTGTAATACTTTCCGTAAAAAAAAACTACAAAAGTTAGATTATGTTTTAGAGAGTCTGTTTTATATATTAAATTCATGTATCTTTAAGGTTGAAGAAAAAAAAAACTACTAAAAAACCTAAAATAAATAATAAAGTTTTAAGAATGCCTGTAACGATTGTATTTTTATTTTTATAAATACTTATATATACAATTGATATTTAATCATTATCTATCCTAGGTGTGTCAACAAAATGTACTGCTGTAATTTCGTCGTTTGAAACTTCCGGCACACGTTGAAACTCGATAAATAAAATATAGTTCTGACCTAAGTGAAGCGCTTCCCTCGGGACGTACAACGTAATTTGTGGTCCAGCTTGTGGCCAATAACGCCCCAAGTTCAAACCATTTAAATAAGCTACTCCTTTGCCCCAATTTTCAGTGTTAATGTATGAATCGCCAATTTCGGAAACGCTAAACTCACCATAGTAGGCAACTGGTCCCGTATGTAATGAATTTTTGTGCGTAAAGGCTTCTTGTTCAGGTGGAATTTCACCATTTTTGTATTTTGTTATCAGTGCTTCAATTTGTGATATTTCTAAAGGATATGAGACGGAATCCCATTGGTTTAATTCATGTTTATCGCCACTAAGCTTTTGTATAGTCACTGCACCCAGTATACCTTTTGTATCCGTTGTAACATTAAAGTTAATCCTTCCCTGATTTTCAACCAACAGTTGTAGCTTCGAACCCATGCCTTTGCTAAGCGATACTGTGTTAATTTGATTTTCACGTGAGAGTGTGCCGACCCAAGTTTGATCTACATAAGCTAAAGCGCGATCATGCAATTTCTCGACGTGCAACACTGTTGGGTCGATCTCAAATTTTGGTAAATCAGTTTCATACAATACAAGTCCAGAGAATTGATTTAGTTCCTCAAAAGATTTTGGCTTCTCGGAAGAGATGGTACCGGTTGATAGAGTCGCTCGCCCAAATGCTGATAAAAGTTTAGCTATTGGTTTCATTTCTACACGTCCATATGCAATTTTTGTTGATTTTCTAGTACTGGGCAAATTGGGTAACGCTAGATAATCGGATATCACAGCACGCACCAGATCATATTTGTGTGTTGTATCGCCTGCTTCAGTCAAAACTGCATCGTAATCATAAGATGTTATGTCAGGTGTGTAAGTTCCATAGCCCCAATCATTGGCACCAGCTGTAAAGCCGAAATTTGTGCCACCAAAATACATGTAGAAATTTACACTTGCTCCATGTTCCAACATTGTGCTGAAAGTAAGATAAAAATTTTGAATTGGATTTTTATTGTTATTTTGGATATTACATTATCATACAACGTCTGTCTCTCTGTGTCACTATAACTCGAGAACCGTTTTTCCGATTTGCATGATTTTTTTTTTTTCTTTCATAGATATTTTGCCTCGAAAGGTTTTAGGATACATTTTATTTCGAAATACTCTCGGCTTCGTCTGGGTTCTTGGAAAATCCCATAATTGGAAAATCAGTTATCCGATTTGCATGATTTTTTAGATTTAAAGTCATGTTGTCATGTGAGATTCCATGACAAATTCTCATTAAAAATTTCCTCGGCTTCGCCCGGTATATTATTTTGGACAGAGATGGATGAGATTAGGTACACACATTTTTAAAGAGTATTCGGAACGGGCGAACGAAGTCGCTCCCGGGCAACTAGTACAACATAAAAGTGGGTCGGAGATGCCCTTTTGGCCATGCTAAATCCAATATTTATTTTCAAGTTTTACCCAGACAATTCTGGGAGCCCTTCGCGATTTTTAAAATTCTTTATTAAAGCTTTCTAATCAAATTATGTAATTTTTTGATAAATGAAAGTTAAGGGGTTGGGAATAATTCTGGAGCAATATTTATCTTTAAAGGTATTCCTCACATAAAAAGCAAATACTTACCGCAATGCTGATGCTACCAATTCAGGATCTCTTCTTTGATTTTCCTCCTGCCAATGCGTTAGCCATCCTGGATAAAATTCGGAATTCACCAATGGACCTGTGGGTTGTATGGCACGCAACATTTCCCAGATTTCGTCTATTTCATGAACTAAAAAAAAAAATCTATTTGCATTTCTATTTCAAGAATAAATAATCTTTCGAATTGAACTTACTTCTATCAATCCCAAAATCAGTTGTAGCAAAAACACCTTCAATTTTACCGCATGCAATTCGTTCGTTGGGTATATCTACTGTAAAGAGCAAGGCCTGTCCTTCAACATGCTTTTCAGTCTCATCTCTTAGCCACGTTAAGTAATTGTTGTCGCATGCATGATATACACCATACTCATTTTCCACTTGTACCATTATAATTGGACCACCATTACCATATAAAAATCTTTTCATGCGTGGCATTAGCTGAGCGTACCAACGACTCACTTCGTATAAGTAATCGGGATCGCTTGTGCGCATCCGTATGTTTGGGTACTTGTTAAAGAGCCAGTGGGGTAGGCCACCCTAATGAAAGCAATAAAAAAATGCAATGATAGAAATTTTGGTTTAAATGTTGAAATGGCCAACTTACATTGTCTCTTTCAGCACAAATATATGGACCAGGTCGAAGAATGACATATAAGTCTTCCTCAGCTGCGATCTCAATAAATTTCTCCAGATCAGCTATACCATCCCAGGTATAGACATTATCTAGTGGATTGTGTAACATCCATTCTACGTATCTGTAAATAACTCAGCAAATGTTAAGGAATAATTCGATTTTTTTCTATGCATTTGCATTACGTGTCAACTGCATTTAATCCGCCAGCGCGCATTGTGCGTAATCGCTCACGCCATGCATCCGGCAAGGCCCGGAAATAATGAAAAGATCCAGAAACATAACGGAATTTTTCACCATCAAGAAGAAATTCGTTGTTTTCATGATCAATACCGAAAGTCCTTTCTGCACGTACTTCCTATCCAATTAGAATACCAATGAATGTCATCAATAGTGATTTTATATCTTAGATATGTTTGAAAAGCATAGGACAAAAACGTGGGTAGTAACTTTAATTTGATACTATTTTTATAAAAATCTATACAGGAGTGTGCATCTTATAGGGTAAGCCTGGGAGATGTGACACCCCCAAGTGATATGGCACCTCTTTGAATTTCAATGCTTGCAGCTGTCATAGCTTTTAAATATGGAATTCAGCATCAAAAAATACATTGGAACGGACTAATTTTGTTCCTATGTATTGATTATTTTTTTAGAAATAAAAATTCAACAAAATAACTAAAAATGCAATATCTCGTAAACGATATCAGAAAGGGTTTTTCGGTTAACGGTTTTTTAATCTACGGACAGGCAGAAAACTTTTTGCATACTAATTTTACGTACCCGTTTTTGGTTTTGCTAAAAAATTATCCTAGATTAAAAAAGTGTCGATCACTTTTGAAAAAGGGCTATATATGTATGTTTTATCTTAGAGTCATTTTAAACATTTTCCGGAAAAAAAATTTTGGGTGCAAGCGCTTTTAATTTAAAACACGATAGGACAGGTGTGATATTTCGAGTGGTACTTGATACTGCTTTATGGTGCACAATACGTATCATATTAAATAGAATTTAATTTGATTTCGTTTTCGGATGAATAAGAGCGCGCGAACATGTTTATTCGTTTCGTGGCACATTTACTCGGTATAAACCAAAAAGGATAAATGGCACCCCATTACTGCGGGTGATATGGTTCTGCTGCCATTTTTTCTTTGCATGTTATAAGATATTTGGGAGTACAAATATTCTTACTTAGTGCTTAATCTTTGTCTTTCGGTTTTCAACACGATGTTAAATATAAACCTGACTAAACTCTGGATATGAAAGGCCAACAACCAGCATCTGTAATAAAACGGGTTTAACAGATTGCTCATCATGGAGGAAAGCATTCTAGAACCAAGCACATTCATTATAAGCAGTATTTAATTCGAGATGCAGTTGAACATGGAGCTATTCATATAAAATACTTGCTACACCTACACTTCTCATAACAAACTTAGTTCTTCATTGAATATTTGATATATGGGCATTTCTCAGAAACTTTTAACCTAAAGTTGTCGTCAAGTCAAACGCGTAAGGTGCATGGTATGTACAATAGTAATGATTTTTTGTGAATATTGGCCCGCGCACATATTGTTTAAACATTAACAAGTATGTGGATTAAATTTTTTTGTAGAAATATTTGAATTAATTGTGCATACCATGCACCTTACGCGTTTGACTTGACATCAAACCTTGACGACAACTTTAGGTTAAAAGTTTCTGAGAAATGTCCATATATGAACCTTTTTTTTATGTCATAATTTTCACTTGAAAAAGTATGTACAAATCTTATATTTAACCCCCAAATGAATAGATATGCCGACAATCTACAAAAGGTCTTTCAATCGGTGGACAGAAGTCCAACTAAAAGAAACAATGTGCTGCGAAGCAAAATCTTTTACCACTCTCAAGAGGAAGCTCGGATGTCCATTATTTCTGGGCACTAAAAAAAAAACCTAAATTAGTTTACCACTTTCAAAAGCTCCAACAACATGTTTTGCGCCAACAAGAAATAAAGTGCATGAAATGGCTTACAGTTTAACGGAAAAATTTGGAATTAAACACTTATTTTGCAATAAAAAGAAAAAAGCCGGTCTTGATGGTTCACGCTTTCTATGAAAGCTGAAGGAGTGTCTGCGTCTTGCGTGCAGGGAATGAAAAAGCCAAGTCACATATATCAAATGGATGAAACTGGCTGCCAACTTAATATCCGAGTAGAACTAGTTACAGACAAAAGATCACAAAATGTTGCGGTAATCACGAAAATGTGGTCCAGCAGAAAACAAAAAATTTTAAGAGAAAAACACAACCAAAGAAGAAGACTCCTAAAGAAGAAGACTCATTAACGCCAGCTGGAAACTAGCTATGCTCCTTTCGATGAAGCTGATGAAAATGTATTGAAAGATGAATCTGATGGGCCTGAAGAAAGAAATATGGACAAACCACTAAGAAAGACGATTGGATCCAATGCGTTATGTGCTGTATGTGGATACATGAAACATGTAGATATATCATAGGTATATGTACACATGCAACAATTGCGGCAACAAAAACCACTTAGGGTGCCAAATAACTCATATGGTGCCATATAATCCTTAGCCTCGGGTGATTTAACACTATAGAATTTTTTTATAATTTAGGAAAAATATATCTGTAATCATTTTTAGTCTAGTTGGAGTACTTTGTTTTGTTTCAAATCAATAAAAGAATATATTTGTGTTTGAAGCATTCAGGTTTTGATATATGAATTTTATTTTAAAAGGATACCACGAACTAAACTATCATTTGCCTCTTCTTTAATAAGTCAGTTCCAGACTATCTTATTCAAGTCAGTGACATCTAGAATCCCGGCACCTAAATACTTTATTGTGAGTCCCATCGCACACACTCTGCTGTTTCCACATCATGATATAGGCCCTAATCATGAATAAACATTCTCGAGTTTCATATTTCTTGTTATTGAACCCGCTCCGTAAGGGGTTCTCCATAAACCTCGTGACGCTAAAATCGTTAAAAATTTATGCTTAAAAACACACCCCCCACGCTCCCTTCCGTATGAGACAAAACGTGTTGCCGAACCAAACTTAGCGTCATGTAACCGAAACCCCCTTCTCAATCCATAATTATTTTTTCCTTTAAGTAAATACCTAAGCAAGTACCTTATGAGCGCACGGGGATGGCAAAAGTACGTCTACTCATATTCACGAACAATGCTAGCAAACAGAAAAAACAAATTTAAAATAAACAATTGATTTTTAAAAAATGTTTTATTTTAAGCGACTTTCCGTGAGGGTTGAAGGAACCCCCCGCAAAACAAAACATTACGCCTGCCCCAACTCCTCTCTTCAGGTACCGTCATGAGGATTATGGATAGCCCCTAATTCGAAACGCTGGAAACACTCCCATTACCTACCACCTTTTCTTCCTGTTACGAATTTGACCATTAAGAAAAGAGAACGGCTATTCGGGGGGACTCGTATACGCGAACGCTCAAGTAGCGTACGCGATAGCTCAAGTAGCGTACGCGAAAGCTCAATTAGCGTACGCGAAAAAAGCTTTCGGAAAACTTACGTACGCGAAATCCAGAGAAGTTCTTCCTCCGGGGAGCTTGATTAAATTAGTGTTGTAGCGCACGCTAAAAAATGTTGCGAACGCAAAAAAATGTTGCGTACGCTGCACAGTGAATGGTTTGGCTGAAATTTGTGAATAAATCGTAGAACTTTTGAAAGGAGTACGCTAGAGACTTTTAATAAACGGCTCTATAAAGCTTATTTATCAGCCTTTTAAGCAAAAATACGCAAATAAGAAAATTATTTTGACATTACCTCAAAAAAGTTGATCAAACATTGGATTTGTTTTGAAAAATCAACTAAATTAAGCGTCACGGCTAGACCAGTGCTTGCTTTAAGCTCACATTTAGATGGTATATTAACTGGAACATTTTAAAATGTAATTCGTGGCAAAAAAGAAAATTCGGTCATTTTGGAAGGTCTTAGATAACGGCAAAGGTGACGGGATTCAATATAATTTTTTTTATTTATTTCATACTAAATTAAAAAAAGTGTGGCTAGTTTGTTGTTTATCGTGAATCTATTGAAGCTTATCCACGATAATATAGAGCACTTACCCCCAAATAGGCCTATAGCACAAGAGAGAAAGACAAAAAATTTCCCGTTGCACGAAGTAAATTTTTTCACCGGAATAGTCTTTATTTATACATGACAAATAAAGTGTGCAAAGACCATTGCGAAATCGTATGCGCATAAAAAGTTATTCAATGTCAAAGGTCAAACGGTTACTCCCAGAGAAAAATATTGGAAATGTGTTTTGTAGCTCAAAAAATTACCTATAAAAATATGTAAAATCTTTATTCCTACCTTTTGCAGTTTACGAGATATGTCAATTTTTGTTATCATACTATGAAATATTATAATTTTTTGTTTATATCATTTGAAAAAAAAAAAATATTATGGAAAAAATGTATGGCAAAAGTAAAGTCAAATTTTTAAGTTGACATATCTCGTAAACTGCAAAAGGTAGGAATAAAAATTTTACATATTTTTATAGGTAATTTTTTGAGCTCCAAAACACATTTCCAATATTTTTCTCTGGGAGTAACCGTTTGAAAGATATTTAAAAAAAATTGATTTTTCCGACCTTTGACATTGAATAACTTTTTATGTGCATACGATTTCGCAATGGTCTTTGCACACTTTATTTTTCATGTATAAATAAAGACTATTCCGGTGAAAAAATTTACTTCGTGCAACGGGAAATTTTTTGTCTTTCTCCCTTGTGCTATAGGCCTATTTGGAGGTAAGTGCTCTATATTATCGTGGATAAGCTTCAATAGATTCACGATAAACAACAAACTAGCCACACTTTTTATACCCTACACCCAGGGTATATTCACTTTGCCCTTCCGTTTGTAACGCAGAGAAGGAGGCGTGGCAGATATAGAAAAGTATATATATTCTTGATCAGCGTCACCTCCTGAGTCGATATAGCCATGTCCGTCTGTCTGGCTGGCTGGCTGGCTGGCTGGCTGGCTGTGTGTTGAAATACACTTTTTGGGAAAACTGAGCAAGATAATTCAATGAAATTTGGTACACTGCCTCCGTCGTCAAAGTTAGCTCGGGGGATTGAAAATGAGCAAAATCGGTCAACAGACACGCCTATCGCCCATACAAAAATTATATTCAAAATGCAATTTTAGGAGTATTTTTCACGACAATGCAACCACAATACACATAAGTACTACAAATTGTAAGCGCAAGCTCTGATAAAAAACTGAGCGAATTCGGACAAGAGGGCGTGGCACCTCCCATACAAGCAAAAGCTTCAAAACGCTATACTGAAAGCGTTTTTTGAGATATTCGAACCAACTTCGACTCAGACACTAAAAATTATAAATGAAAGCTCTCAGCAAAAATTGTTTGAAATCGTACAAGGGGGCGTGGCACCTCCCATATAAGCAAAAGTTTCAAAATGCTATACTGAAAAAGTTTTTTGAGATAATCCAACTAAATTTTACTCTGACACTAAAAACTATAGATGCAAGCTCTGAACAAAAACTGGGTGTACTCGGACAAGAGGGCGTGGCACCTCATATAAGCAAAATTTTCAAAATACTGCAGTGTAGGGTATTTATTTTTTGGCCAGGCCAAAATTTACACCCTTACTAGTTTTAATTTAGTATGAAATAAATAAAAAAAATTATATTGAATCCCGTCACCTTTGCCGTTATCTAAGGCCTTCCAAAAAGACATTTTAAAATGTTCCAGTTAATATACCATCCAAATGTGAGCTTAAAGCAAGCACTGGTCTAGACGTGACGCTTAATTTAGTTGATTTTTCAAAACAAATCCAATGTTTGATCAACTTTTTTGAGGTAATGTCAAAATAATTTTCTAATTTGCGTATTTTTGCTTAAAAGGCTGATGATTAAGCTTTACAAAGCCGTTTATTAGAAGTCTCTAGCGTACTCCTTTCAAAAGCTCTACGATTTATTCACAAATTTCAGCCAAACCGTTCACTGTGCGCTGCACCCAATTTGGTTAGCAAACTATGTGTCGGATATGTTGTAGACTGATTCGCGGCCGAAGTCCGCCGCGAAGCCGGTATTGAATTTTTGGGAGTTTTAAATCCTGAGCTGCGGCCCCAGGCCGCCCACTTCGACTTTTGCGAATTTCGCGCACGTTAAATTAAACATGTGTAACGAAGCTGTCCCGGGGGAAAGAACTTCACTGGATTCGCGTACGCAACTTTTCAGAGAGCTTTTTTCGCGTACGCTAATTTGAGCTTTCGCGTAAGCGAGTCCCCCCGAATAGATAGAAAATGGTCAGTCTGGGCTAGTCCCACCCGCAGTTCTCAAAGAGCCTCTGGTTCCAACAGTCGAAAACTATACCTTTTCTGAATTCTTTTTTCAGGAACGTGCACATGCGCAACTCATCAAATAATGATGTCATAAGAACACTGTTGTTCTTTTAAATTTTCGTGTAAATGTATGCAATATACTTATATATTACATACATATATATAGTTAAAATAAACACATACTTTATTTTTTTCTACCGTGGCTGACATAATTTTTTAAGGTCACAAACAAAATTACAATTCTTTTATTTATTTACATTCAAATGTAAGAAACAGTCAGCTGATTTTGACAAAAGCGCCGTGATGCCACACAATTGTAAAATAGTGCTTACCGCGTAATGAATAAGTGGTTCTTTTTGTTCTTTGTGCTGAATCAAAAAGAGATGAACACTTCCCACTACATCGCTTCTCCTAAAAAAGAATTGCTTGTAGTATTGTATAGAAAGCGTGTAAAAAAATTTACAAAAATATGACTTGAAAAATCGATACTTATGAATAGGTTTTTTTTAAAAGTGGAATAAGTCAATTTTTTCATAAACTGAGATATTTAATGGTTTGCGTACGCGTCAATTTAAAAATACATATTGGTAAGTGTTATTAAACTGGCGTAAACCACAGTGAATTTATCGAATTTTGTTATGCAGTAAAAATTTTTACATGTGATATGGAAAATAGTCGAGTTCTTTTGCTCTGACTTATTACACTTCCATTTATAACAAATTCAAAAATTTGTTATAATTTTGTTTGACTTATTCCATTTTCCATTTTAATGCTGTGTTTAAATAAAAAAAAAACATTTTTAAGCGCTTATTAACGATTAAAAATATAAATAAAAAGAAAAAAAATTAGCGATTCGCCTATGGTAGGATTCGAACTCGGGTAATTCTGCAGTGTGGACCCGTTTCGAATCCGAAACGTAGGTAAAAACGAATTCAAAATGCGATTCGCTTTTAAAAATGTTAATGTTGTATATTTACAAAAAAAAAACCATTTTGATGCGCTTATTAACAATTAAAAAAAAAAAATAAAAAAAAAGATGAAAAATAAAGAATAAAAATCCACGTGTGGTAAAATTCGAACCTGGGTAAATACGAACTCAAAACGGATTTGCTTCAATCAATTTTAAAGATGATAAAAAACATTTTTGATTTGTTTTTTTATCTTTTTATTTTATTGCTTATGATTTTTTGTAAAATTTTCAAACTGTGTTTGAAGAAATGTTTTTGATTCCAAATTTGAGAATGTAATATTTTTTATCAATAGAAGGGAAGAGAAAGAACACAGAATATATACTTATAAAAAAAAACAACAGAAATTTGTTTAATATACATCATGTCGGTCAATAGCCTAGTTGTCTAACGTCTAGTGTTTGAAAAGTTATACCCCGGGAGCCTGGGTTCGCCTCCCGGCCGGGGTAGTGCTTTTTTAATTAAAAATAAGCGCTTCAACATTTTTTTTTTTTTACACGCAGCATTATAGTCTAAGCTCCGGCAGTAAAAAAACGTATCGATCGAGTTTTTAGTTAAAATCTAATTTTTACAAATATTTAGGAATTGGAGAATATATTTTTGCTGGGTTGCCTCTCAAAATGTGGCCGCAAGTATTGTCAAATTGCGATAACTTATGAACCGTCAGTCGCACTGGGAAAAGTGTAAAAATCTTTTTTATGAAGAGTCATATGCTCTACATGTAATTTTCTTTATATGTTAAAAAAAATGTACCGTTTAAGAATTATTTATTAAAAACCGATTTTTTTTACGCAATAAACAATTAACGAAAAAAAATCAGTTTTTAATATATAACTCCCAAACGATATTTTTTTTACATATAATAAATTTTACTTGTAGAGCATATGACTCTCCATAAAAAAGATCTGGGCACTTTTTCTCGTGCGACTCACGGTTCATAAGATATCGCAATTCGATAATACTTGCGGCCACATTTTGATAGGCAACCCGCCAAAAATATGTTCCCCCAATCATAAATATACATTAAAACTAGATTTTAACTTAAAACTCGATCGATACGTTCTTTTACTGCCGGATCTCGTACTATTAATATCATTAAAAGCGAACCCGTTTGGAATTCGTTTTTGATGTACGTTACGGGTTCGAAACGGATCCATAAAAGTAGAAGAAACGATTCGCGAGAATATGAACCCGTTACGGATTCGTAACGGGTCCGTTTGACACACTGGAGATATCCAAAATTTATCAGTGGCATACTTAAATTTGATAAAAAAGGATATCACAGTGATACACGGAAAGTAACGCTTTGATCACAATGATATCAAAATGATTTACAAAAATTGTATGTATATCAAATGAGAAAATTCATTTCTTCATCACTAAAATTGGCTGCGCGTTCGTCTTCCATAGTTTTGATCAATGATATCAAAAATATATCAAAATGATATACAAAAATTGTATATCAGCAGCTGATACATTTTGATAGTCCGGGAGCAGGCAATACTAAAAGTGCCGTCATCGCGGATTCTGAAATTTTTAATGCAAAATGGTAATTTACACTATGACGAAAAAGAAAAGCTTGGCCAGCATGGTTGTAGCCTGGCAGAAATATTTTTAAATGATTTTTGAATTATTAAATTTTCGGAATGTTTTGCCGTCATCGCGGATTTTGATCTATCTTAATATTAATCGATGGTAAATTTCATAACCATTCAGAAAGAATCCGGCCGACCAAATTTTTTTGCCGAAAATGACCAGCAGACCGCTTCCGTATGTAGTTTTACATGATTCATTTTCGATTTTGTTACCACTGATAATTTATTTTTCGTACTTATAGGACAGTTGACTGGCTTACTCTCGTAGCGGAAGGTTTTGTTAATTCATAAAAATAAAAAAATCAACCCTGGATAAAACGTAACATACAAAATTCTAATATTTTATTCACTATATCACTTACATCATCTCCACTCAACCCTAAAACTAAACCGACAGTTAAACCACAGATCAACAAAATCGTTATTGTTCCCATTATCCATGCACATTTACGACTGATCGCCATGGCTTTGTACTTGAATTTTGTTTCGCTTTATTTCGAGCCGGTTTTACTTTGAGTTAATGTTCAAACTAAATCGACTTTAGTGATTTATTCGTATGCACAGAGCGTAGCACTCACTCACTACGAAATATGAAAATGAACGCCAAGTTTCGAAGTGACTATGTCACAGCCCAACATTTCGCAAAGTGAATACATTTGTTCATTTGCACAAGTGCTAAACATCGTTTCTGATAAACCAAATGATCAATCAATTAAAGAGTTGGTTTATCTACAAAAAACAATAGCTATTATGATTTAAGAACCAATATAATGGGTCTTAATCTCAAAGTGGTTGCAAATTGATAATTAAAAATCCACTTGAATTTGCGCCTACAAGGAAACTGTCAAACCAAAGAACTACAAAAATAATAAAATTATAATTTCTTATCGTCTTTCAGAACGGAAAATAATCAGGCATGTCATGAAATCCGATTGATTTCAATCACTTTTCATTTGGGAGGCTTTTTGATGAAAACGGTGAGTCAAACGATAAAAAGTATAAGAATCTCTTTTGTGGAGAAAAACAGGTTCTACAAAAAGTATTGATTTGCATTAACGTAAAAATAACCGTTTAGAAAATATTCGATAAAATCAAATTATTCGACTTTTTGCGGTTTTTTAAGAATATTTCCTAAACGGTTATTTTTTCGTTAATGCAAATCAATACTATTTGTAGAACCTGTTATTCTCCACCAAAGAGATACCGATACTTTTTATCGTTTGACTCACCGTTTTCATTAAAAAGCCTCCCAAATGAAAAGTGATTGAAATCAATCGGATTTCACGACATGCCTGAATTTCATCAATTTGTTAACAATTACATATGTACAGTGGCTAACAATTTATTTTATGCAGTACATGCTCATAACTTCAATACCATAAAACTAAGGAACAAAATGTAATATAACTGTAGGAAATCAGTTTTAACCTTTAAAATGTAAAAATACATAATGGGGATTATACACGCAAGAAAATGATCCGTAAAAACTGTTTTTCAAATAGCACAAAGTGATAATAATCTCGTCAAAAATTACGGTTTGTTCCAGTAATTCAATTACTTTACTGAATTCTCATAAAAAAGTAATGGCACGAAGGTAAAATATGCGGTTTAAACTTTAAAAAGTACAGATATATAGCTCAGTGGTTAGAGCGTCGCCTATGTAGAAACACAAAGGTCTTGAGTTCGACACCAATCAACATAATTTTTTATTTATTTTTATATTTTTTAAAAAATTTACTGTGTGTAGTCAGTAAAAAATACGGTTTTTCTTTACGGGCGCACAGTTACTGAAAAAATCAGTAAAAACAACTGGGATTTTCAATGAATTTTTACGGTTTAGTTTTTTCCGTGTAGTGAATAAATATTTTCGAGAAATCTTTCCCAGACTGCCTTGCATTTTCCATTACATTTTAAAAATATCCTGTGAAAAACGTTAGTGCGCGATGCTTATGTTCGGTCAAAGTTAAAAACAATTTTTTTTTTTTAAATTGCGTTTCAAAAATGCTTTGGATTCGGTGTTATACGGTTGACTTTTTATTTCTGGTATGAAAATCATACGCCACACAGTATACTATTTTGCTGAAATTTTTATGTAAATCGTAGAACTTTTTAGACCAGTTTAATGATAGACTGGCTACATATGTGATGCTTGCACAAATTCCAAGGTTCATAATACCTATACCAATCGAGAGAGAATTTTCCCCTGAACAACATATCAAAATGAGGACTCCCCATTTTTTTTCGGAAAGTTATGTAAATTTGCGTTTTCCACGTGAAGTACCAGTTAAAAAATTTTGATGTTTCCGATTTTAGTAATATTGGATTATGTTATACCTTTTAATGTTCTTGATCCAAATACAAAATATTTTTCCAATATAAAGACTGGTTAACGAAGTCCTTTCTTGATATCCTGTAGCTCGTTAACCAGCCATTATACTGGTAAAAAAATATTTTGCATCAGCGTCGAGGACATAATATAGGTATAACATAATCAAATATTACTAAAGTCGAATACATCAAATTTTTTTGCCTGGTGCTTCACGTGGAAAACCCAAATTTACATAATTTCCCGGAAGTGGTAAGTCAAAAAACATTCTACAAATCGGTAAAAGCCCAAAATTATAGGAAAACATTGAAGAAATCGGTGAAAGTCCAAATACATGTATCGAAAAATATTCAATGTATCGAAAAGGGTCCAAAAGTTTCGGAAAATATTGAAACACAACGAAGAAATCGGTAAAGTCCAAGTTTATAGAAAAACATCCAAAATATCGGTTAAAGTCCAAAAATGTCGAAAAACATCCTATATATCGGTAAAAATCCGAAAGTTTTGAAAAATATTGAAACACATCGAAGAAATCGGCGAAAGTATAAGTTTATCGAAAAACATCCAAAATATCGGTAAAATTACAAAAAAGAAATCGAAAAACATCCTATATATCGGTAAAAGCCCAAAAGTTTTGAAAAATATTAAAACACATTGAAGAAATCGGTAAAAGTCTAAAAACAAAACATCCAATATATCGAAACAAAATCAAAAGTTTCGCAAAATAGTGAAATATGTACATCGAAAAAATCGGTCCAAGTCCAAGTGTTTCGAAAAACATCCAAAATAACGAAAAAAGTCAAAAAGAATTGAAAAATATTGAAACACATGTAAAACATCGTTAAAAGTCCAAAAACATTGGAAATATTGAGTTGGCATCACTGACGAAATCACTCCCATTTTTGCTCTCATCAACAGCACATCAAGAATAAAAAAAAACAATAAATGAAAGAGACGGAAAAGACAACAACAACACATAGTTCATGGCGCAGCAAGCTATAGAGACTGAAATGCAAACGATCATTTTTATGCAAGCATTGATTTTTTTTTTTCAACAACTTCGTACTAAAAAAAAAGGTTTATCTTATAAAAACCAAAAAACTAAGTATACAATCCTGTTCCTCACCACACGTAGAACGTTTTTAAAAAAAAATTATTAAAATCGGTTCGGTATATTTTGCACCAAATCGTTACATAGGGTTTTCATATAAGCAATTTTATATAAATAGTATAGATTTTCAGTTTTCCCCTAACTATTGCAATTTCAAACCAATTTTTATGCTAATTTGCCTAGACTATTTAGCAGTTTTTCCTTTTTGCCACAGATATACCTAACATATCTGTAAGTACTTATTTTAAGAAATTCTACAGTCGTCGGACTGATCCTGGGATTTAATTCGAAAATCTGTATTAGAAAAATCCAGAAAATTGAATCACTAACTAGAACTAACTATAACATACTATTAACATATTTGAGATAAACAAAATTCGTAATGAGAGAATAAAAATTAAATTTTTTATTAGATTAACTTTTATCAAAAAGGAACTCACGTGAGAACACAAATAAAAAAAAATAATATCAATTAGCACGAACCGCCTAAGATTAGAGGTTCGCTTATCTGCTGCTAAGCTTTAGGGAATATTTATTACAATGCACGAAAAAACCGATAGACCGAAAATTCCAAAACCATATAACTTTGGAATTATGTACAGCCTTGGCCAAAAGCATGAGGTACCCCATAAAAATGGAAAATGCATATTTACTAATTGAACAAAAAATAAATGCTTATAATAAATACGATATCGGGGTCGTAAAAAATTACATACTTAGAACAAAAAGCGGCACATTTTGGTGACCAAAAACAGAAGATTGGGATTTCTTGTCTGTTCATTCATTTTCGCGGATCCAAAAATTGAATTTAGGGATCAGGGAAAAACCAACTTTTACACAAACAAATATCGCGAAATTTCTAAAATGTTCGCTTTTTGCTGTGCAATCTGCCATCAAATGGTTTGCGCAGACTGGCACTCACGCGAATAGAGCAAAAATAGGCAGAAAACTTCTAACTACGGAGCGCCAGGACAGAAAATTAGTACACGAGTCGGTGAGGGATAGGAAGAAAACTTCTTGTGAGCTTATTGTTACCTAAGTATAGATAAGCGCTCGAACAGTAAGGAGAAGACTAGGAGAAGCGGGCCTAAAAGGATGTTAGGCCAGAAAAAAGCCATGGCTTTCAAAGGCTAACAAAAAAAAAAGAGTCTAAAATGGGCTCTACAGCATCGAAACTTCACAAAGGAAGATTGGTCCAATGTCGTTTGGCCTGACGAATTCAACTTTGTGGTAAGTCTATTTTGCCTTTTTTGTAATTAATAAGAACGGTTACTGGTTTTCTTCATTTCAATAATAAAAGCTATAAAGATTTTTCCCTTTTTTCAGGTATTTGGAACACCAGGTGTGATCTTCGTGAGGCACCGTATGGTCGTAGTACCAACTGTTAAGCACGGCGGAGGCAGTACAATGATCTGGGGATGCATGACTGCTGATGGTGTGGTTGTATAAACAGTGAAAAGTGCATAGAATTGCTTGCAACTCATGCCTTCGCAAATGCACAAACAAAAACTTGGATGGAGTCATATTCCAACAAGACAATGCTCCTTATCATAAGTCAGCGACTGCACTGCCCTAGTTTACTGATAACAACATTGACTTGTTGGATTGGCCTGCTCAGTCCCTAGATCTGAATTCAATCGAACATCTGTGGGTCCTATTAAAACGTAGGGTTAAAAACGCAACATAACATCGAAAACTGCGCTGAAAAACGCTATTTTTAATGGTACGCAATTAAGAGAAATGAGTGCACAAAGCTTATACGGAGCATGCCTCAAAGAATTGCTGCTGTAATAAGATCAAAAGATGGACTGACTAGGTTTTAAGATTTTTTGGTAACTTCTTTTGTATTATTAAGGATATAAACCAATTTAGAAAGAAAAGCTTTTTTTTTGCTTTATTTGAAATAAACTTTGGGTTGCTTCATACTTTTGACCAAGGCTGAATGTACATATGAGGGGTATAGAAGCAAAGGCGACAATCTCCATTTTTTTTTTATGAACTTGTTTGATAGTGTTTGATCACAAGCTACCATCAAATGCAACTAGATGTCACTATCCAACATCTCCACGATCAAAGAAGAGACTGTCGTCTTTGATTCGGTACCTCTTTGATCGTACCATCTTCTTACATTTGATGATGCTTTGTGGTCAAACACTAAATGATACGCTCAGAAAAAAAAAATGGAGACTGTCGCCTTTGCTTCTATACCCCTCATATGTAGATATTTGTGATTGTTGTTTTAGCGGCTTGATAGAATGGACTGATTAGCGAATGCTATTTATGTCAATTGTTGAAAAGTAGGCGTTTTTTAACGATTAATCGTTAAATAGTGGTCATGGCACCTTTTTGATACTTTGGCCGCTTCTGAACTTTCATGGGGTTTGATATACAATACGAGGTACGAGCAAGAGAGATGTAGACAGTTCGAGGTGCGAACAGTGCGAAGTGTGAACAGTACGAGGTACGAATAGTACGAGAAGAAAATATTTAACGTACTGCAGAAATAAGGTGGGGAACAAATATTTTTTTAGCCTCCAATTTAAGAATTCTATGATTTTTGGATGGCTGCAAACACTTGCCGGACGTGATATCAATGGGTGGGCAGTTTTAAGCTTACCTATTACTGAATAGAAGAAATTTTTTTTTTTTTTCTTTTTTTTAATTTATGACTTTTGACCAGACTTGGGGGTAATGCACTAAATTTTTTAGTTCATTGAGCTTTTCACTAATATTTAATGAATATTTTGATAGTGAAACTTTTTCCACTACCACTAAATCTAATTATAGATAGTGAAAAAATTTTCTCCATTAAATTTAGTGATAGTGGAAATTTTTTCATTATGAAAAAATTCATTTGATGGTAATGACAAATTTTTCACTATCTAACAATTCATTAAATGATAGTGGAAAGTTTTTCACTATCATTGACTTTTAATGAAAATATCCAATAAAAATTGCACTAAATTTAGTGATAATGAAAATTTGTTTCATTGAATTTAATGAAACATTAGTGGAAATTTTCATTAAAGTTTCATTAAATTCAATGAAACAAAATTTTTCTATCACTAAATTTATTGAAGCTTCTAATGAAACTTCTAAAGAAAATTTTCGTTAAAGTTTCATTAAATTCAATGAAACAAAATTTTACTATCACTAAATTTAATGAAGCTTTTAATAAAACTTTTAATAGAATTTTAATAGATACTGATTAAATTAAATTTATTGAAAGAGTTAGAATGAGTGGGAATAGTATCAGTTTGAAGGAGATTCATTAAAGTCAAATGCAAACACGACTTTTAGTTTTTGAAGTTCTTCAGACCCAAATAATTTCTGGCCTTTGTCAACTAAATGCTTAGAGCAGCTTTCGTAAGCTTTTTTAAATACTAGTAGGATTAATGTTCACGCAATCGTCTCGTACAAGATCTCGAAGGAAAAATTTAAAGATATCAAAATATTTTGACGGCACATTTTGTCTTAATTGAATTGAAATTTCCAATAAAAAAATCACTGAAGTTATTGAAAGTGAACATTTATTCATTGAATTTAATGAAACATTAATGAAGATTTTCATTAGAGTTTCATTAAATTTAGTGATAGTGAAAATTTGTTTCATTGGATTTAATGAAACATTAATGAAAATTTCCATTAAAGTTTCATTAAATTTAATGAAAGTGAAAATGTTTCATTAAATTTATTGCAACATTTATTGAAAATTTTCATTAAAGTTTCATTAAATTCAATGGAACAAATTTTCACTTTCAATAGATTTAGTGATAATGGAAAATTTGCCATTACCACTAAATCAATTTTTTTATAGTGAATGAATTTTCACTATCACTAAATTTAGTGGAAATATTATTTAAAACTTTTAACTAAATTTAGTGATAATGAAAATATTTTTCATTACCACTTAATGAATTTTTTGATAGTGAAGGATTTTGCACTAACACTAAATAAATTCCTTGATAGTGAATATTTTTTCACCAGCACTAAGTTTAGTGAAAAATAAAATCTAATGCAAAACCCCCAAGTCTGCTTTTGACACTTTCTAATTGTTTTACATGTTGCAGATATGATAAGCATTTTTGGGACTAACGATATACTTACCATAAGCCACTAAGTGGTCTTATCTCAAATTTTATATGGCTAAAGAAATATTTTGATTGCCGGGCTAACTGGCTCAATTCTTTGAAAGCAAATGTTTAAAACGTACAAAAAAACACAATTTTTATTTTATACAAGATAATAATTTATTAGTATATTGGGTCTAACTTTATGAATCACGTTTTGTTTATGCTAACAAATTTTACTTGTTATATAAAATTGTAAAAATTAAGTGCATACATTTTTTAAAAATATTGTCCCCTTTATGTGATTTCTAGTATAATATGTATGTACGAGTATATTATGTAGTATGTATCAATACTTGACTAAGTTGTGACTTATTTTAAGTACTTTTGTTTTTTTTGTTTCGTATGCAGTTTATTGTAATCCAAACGATATCAAAACAATAACAATCTACTTAACAAAATTAAATGCATATGGCAAGGCAATATACAATGTGCCCGAACTTATAAATCTAACAAATTAATAAACAAATAAAAAAAAAATTGTGAATATTATCACATGAGGTAAAGATAATGACTGTTTCTTTATTTGATACATCATAAGCACTTATATTATATATGCATACCTCACTTATTTTTACCTCATACATTTTTAAAACGTTTGGCAAAATAAAAAGTACAATCGATTTATTGCTTCCTGTGAAAGGGAAACTTATTAGGGTATTCCATAAAACGTGTAATTTCCGCGTAAGTCTCGTAAGAGCTGTCAAAATCAATATGAAATTTTGACAGTTTTACGAGTTACGAGATTTTCGAGAGAATAACACATTTCGTGGAATACCTTCAATATTATAAGTCAAGAATGGATCAAAAATGAGCAATTAAACAGTTCCATTGAATCATAGTACACAGTAAAAATTTTAGCTTAATTTTAAAACCAAAAGTATTTATATATGTAGAACAATGCCAAAAAAATATTAGTTTTAAACTATTATGGAATAAATTTCATTATTTTCTGGGAATCAAAACTAAGAAAAGTAATCTATAATTTTTTTAGTGTGTATGTAGCACTTTCATTTATGGCACAAATTAGGCCTTCATCATTAACACATTAAGGGTCTGAAAAACGACTTCAGTGCATATTCGTAGTCAGTCTTAGACACGGATCTGAAGCTAACAACGCTTTTGATAGAAATCGCGTTTAAAAATTACTCCTTAGCATATGCACATTGCCAGATGTCGGATTTTATCCAGATTTGTCTTGTTGCATTGCCCGTTGGAATATAAACCCATTTCAAATTTGGTATTGCCAGGAAAGGTGAAAAACTTAATTTGATCCATTCTTATAATACCTATGAGGTAGTTACGCATAAACTTTTGCACGTGAAAATAGTCATTCTATAGAATTTCATCAAATGGACGAAGCCACTTTCTTTTCAATGCCGATGAATGTTGGTAGCAATTTTTACTTAGATATTGAAGAAGATAAATGTTTTAGAGCATTATATTCAGTCATACCACCAAAACAATAAGTATGTACCTACAGTAGCGTTACTGAGAGGCCGATGGGGGGATAAATCCTGGGACCCCAAAATAGTTTTTCGGAAAGCGGAAACGTAAATTATGAAGCAAAATAGTATATTTTATAAAACTTTTTTTTCTCAATGCACTTCTAAGGTATTAACCGTAACACTAGGGTGGACCATTTTTCAAGAAGTGTGAAATTTATATTCTCCACAGGGCTAACCTTGCTCCAATCTTCATAATTAATATGTACCTATCCCAAATTTCAGCCGAATTGGATCATATTCAGAGGTCGCTCAATTAAAGCGACTTTAATGTTTGATTTACATAGGATTTGTATGAAAAAGGAAAGCGACTAAAAAAAAAGATTTTTTAAACCATCTATAGTCATGCTATTTTTGTACAAAAGATTCATGAAGATTTTGTGTTATGAACACTATGTCGTTTTCCGATCCAGTCAATTTTGTTTTGCTGTCGAGCTATTAAGGCCAGTTTGGGATCCAAAAAAGGAATTTTTTTGCAATTTAAAGTAGGGCTTTCTCCAAATTGTGACATCACAGATAAAAACTGAAAAGCCACCATCATACAAAAATCTTTACAGAAAAAGCGTGACTGTAGATGGCTTAAAAAATCATTTTATCTAATCACTTTCCTTTTTCATACAAATCCTATGCTAATGAACGTCGCTCTGATAAAGCGACCTCTAAATAAAGTCAAATTTAGCATAAATTGAGAAAAATATATTAATCATCATGATTGGAGCAAGGTTAGATCTGTGGAGAATATAAATTTCAAACTTAAAATATGGTCCACCTTACCGTAACACATGTGAGTTTCGAAACAATAGAACTTGAAGAATTTCAAAATGCCGCTGATTTTTCTATCCGTTTTCTTGAAAACCGCGAATGTGAATCAGGGTGCAATCAGAAACAATTAATACTGTTGGGAATACTAACGGAGTATTGCCGCACTTCTTTCCATCCCGAATTCTCTTACTTATTTATTATCCCAAAATATGTTTGAGGATAACGTTTGTCAAGGAATTTCAGAGTGCATAGATCAAATCTTAAAAAAGCCCTTTATTGAATAAATATTACCAATTAAAAGAATTCAGAGTTCCCAAACAGCTTAAAGGCATACAAGTTAAAGGTTTTTGAATCTAAGCGATGTCTAACTTCTTAATGATTATTGCAGATAACACAGGCCCACAAAAAAAAAGTACCCTGCGCGAAAGATCAGACAACCTGAACTATATGTTTTTGGGGTCGCTAAATTCGAATATGGTGCCAGAATAGCGAAATTGGTTCGCGTTTTTTCAGAAATCAACAATTATGCTGAAAAATAAAGATTTTTGCTGGTTTCTGAAAAAACGCGAACCGACTTCGCTAATCTGGCACTATATTCGGGTTCTGCGACCCCGAATACATAAAATTCCGGTGGTCTAATCTCTCCGTAGGGTACTTTTTTTTTTTTTTGGTCTGTGCACAGAACCACAAAAAAAATTCCCTGCGCGAACGATTAGACCACCTGAACTTTATGTTTTCGGGGTCGCTGAATCCGAATATGGTGCCAGAGTAGCTGAGTTGGTTCGCGTTTTTCAGAAATCAGAAAAAATGCTGAAAAAAATCTCAAATTTTCAGCGTAATTGCTGATTTTGTGAAAAAACCCGAACCAACTTCGATATTCTGGCACCATATTCGGATTCAGCGACCCCGAAAACATAAAGTTCAGGTGGTCTGATCTTTCGCGCAGGGTACTTTTTTTTTTTGTGGGCCTGTGTAATCAATTGCTCAGCAATTGATTAATATCTTATTTTAATTTAAGCGACTCTAAGTGTTTTGGTGGTTACAGGCAGGACAGTTCAAAAATTAATTGATACCAAATTGTTCTCTTTGACATCTAATCGAAATTGTTTTCCAAATTTTTGATCCGATTAAATATTATTTTTTTTTATATTATTAGTTTTGAAGAAATACTCTGGAATAGCTCAATAAAATGAAAACTAAAAATCAAAGCATTTTAAAAAAGGACTCTTCAGGATATGATTAAGCCATTGTTGAATATTATCAGCTACATAACAAAATTGTTGGTGATGTTATAAAATTGCTTAGTTTGACAAACTTTTTAACTTGAAAATATTTTATTCTTAATTGTACATTTTTATAGTCAAATGAAATAAGACCTTCTGTCCAAAAAAAATTAAATCCAGCACTTTTTTAATGGGAATCGATTTATTTGGAGTTTTAAAACAAATGTTAAAAATCGAGATCGATATCACTGCAGTAGAAAAACTTTTGTCCTCAATTTTGTAGATTAGGCAATTTCCTAGAGAATAATCCAAGAGTTGTCGTACAACTTATAGATACAGTTCACTAAAATTAGACTTTCCGATCTAAATAATTTGATGACCATTTCAATTTACTGGGGCAGACAGCGTTCAACCTTGCCTATTACAGAAAAGTGTAGATAACCCATTTTAACTTATATCTTCAGACTAAGCCTAGAACTAGGAGTAGTGCCTGTAGACTGGACCAAAGCCTGAGTAACTTTTATTCCCAAAGTGGAAAAAAAAGGCGAACCACATGCCCAAAGCGCATCAGCCTATAAGTCCAACATCATTATTTCTTAAAGCAATGAAGAAAATTTTGGATCAGCATCTCAGAGGGGTGTACCTCTTCATCCTGAACAATATGCTTATTAAACTGGTAAATCGACTGAAATTGCCATACATAAGAGAGCAGCTTTGCACATTATGGTTAAGAAAGAAGCACCCTGTGCGGCCCTTAGACTATCTTATTTACACCAATTTAAAGAAGGCTATCTAACAGGGCATGTTAAAATGCTGGACGTGTTTTGGGATGCACCATGTCTTGTAGTCTCCGAAAATATGGCTAAAATGTTTTTTTCCTCTAGAAAATTCAAAGTAGTCATCAATGACTGCGCCTACTGGAGGAGGAATGATAAAGACAGGGCTCAGAGTTATGGTTCACTGATGGTTCTGAAAAGGAAGATGACAGCGCAGGAGCTGGTGTAGTAGGACCAAGATTCCGAAAAGCAGTTTCAATGGGAAAAATAGCTTCAAAGTTGTCCCCCAGAGAATGTCTACGAAGGGACACCGACATATACATACATTTATTCGGACAGTCAAGCGACTCTAACATCATTAATGGCTCTTTCAATACGCTGAAAACTTGTCTGGGAGTGCTTTACACTTCTTCAAGTCTTATCCAGGAGGAACGATGTAACTCTATTCTGAAAACTAGAGCATGAGGGGCTTGAAAGCAGTGAAAGCGTAGAGAGGCGCACTCAATACTTTTACATTCCCAGCACCCTTCTGTGGATTGAACAACAGCTTTAAAAATAACTTAATACGGGAATGGGAAGTGTACAGCCTTACAGACCACTGGAGAGCCCAAGATGGCATGAGGCAAGCGATGAGGTTAATCAGTCGAAAATGTATTAAGTTAGAAGCTATTTTAAACCTCAGCAGAAAAGATATAAAAACATACGGTGAAATACTGACAGGTCACTGTAAACTTAATTATCACCTAAAAAAGATGTGTCTGGTAGACAACGATTTCTGTAGACTCTGTGAGAAGGTCTTGAAAACAGCAGAGTCAGAGGCAGAACTAAGTGCCATGGTGCCGAGATTTTAGATCATAGTAACATAGGCAATATTGATACCACGGTAGTGGCGAGATTTATAGATTGTCTCGAACTGTTTTGAAAGAGAAAGATGCTGTACAAAAGATCTTTCAGTGCAATCCAGAAGCTTCAAATAACAATAATAAAGAATTTGATCGGGTTGTTTTGTGGTTTAAAAGCAAATAATAAAATTTAGAAACAAGACACTGCCGCACAAAAAGTTATTAAGCCTCAAAAGTCAGTTTTTTGTTAGATATGAAAGTTTTATTTCACTGGACTACATCTCCTAAACTGTATATCGTACGAAAACAAATGTTCTACTAATTTTCTGAGCTTAAAGTGTGGATCAACAAATTTCTGTAGAAGTAATATTTAGCAAAATATTTGCAAAAAATTGAGTTTCTCGACCTTTGAACATGAATAACTTTTTATGCAGCAGTGATCTCGATTTTTGAAATTTGCTTTCAAACATTAAATAAAGCGATTTCAATTAAAAAAGTGCTGGATATAATTTTTTGGTTCAGAAGTCCCCTTAGAATCTAATTTTATTGGACTTATGTGTATGTACCCGACAAGAAATTAGATTAGGATCAGATCTGGGCTTAGGTATTCCTTAATACGGCCATCTGATTAGTTCCTCATCAGGATCTGATACCAAAAATCTAAATACGGCCCAAGTGCGTTGTTTAAATCAGTATCGCATCAAATTTGCAGAACTAAATAAATATTCCATATCAAAACGACCACAGAAAGTTTTTTCAAACACATTTTAGGTAGTTATCATGTTTATATCATAACAAATGCTACAAAATGTTTTAGGAAATTGTTTTGTGGCTGGAAGAAATTAAAATTAATTTATATGGATATATTCCGATCCTCAATAATAAATATATAACTTTTCTGATGAGGACCTGAAATATTCTGATCCGTTCCTGAAAACTTTATAGGATCCGGATCAGGTCCGTTTCATATGAGGTCTGACGTTCCTGACTCTTTCCTGATCATTCTTCAGGCAAGTCTGATCCGAATCGGATCTCAACCTGAACTTTTTCTAGTCGGGTATGTAACTAGTTGCATATTTTGTGCTTTTCATAATGGCTTAATGATATCACGAAATTCCCAATGCTAATCTTGTATATGCAGTTACTTTTAATAAACTTGAATTTTGATCTCTTTTACAAAAGCGAACTTCTACCTACTATACATATAAATGCAGGCGTTCTTAGCATACTAACAATACATAATATCATATATAGTTTTTTAGTTACCGATCTAACTTATCGGTAGGTATGTGTATAGTATATATAGTAAAATATGTACATTACGATTTTTGTTTTTAACCAGCGGATTCGTTATTTTCCATGCTACAAAATTTATCCGCCATAAGCATTAAAACTTTTTCCAGTTTTGTATGACGATCTTCTGCAGAAGCCAATGCACCAACGCTGCCCCAAAGAAATTTTATATGGAATTCCGTTCTAAATTATTAAATTGTTAAATAATTGCCACAAATAGTCAAAAATAAAATGAAAATTTTCATACCTGAATGCATCGCTCAGCAATTCATCCTGTAATGATTGCGATTCTTTGAGTAAAATTTTTGAATTTTTACGAAACAAGTCCAAATTTTTCAAAAAGTCTCTAGCTGAATCCAAATGCTGATGGTAAATAAATAGTCCAAAATCTTCGGTTTTATTTTCCCATGCTGCCACGCATGTCCTATAGAGCGATTGACGTTCAGTGGTGTTACTTGTATTCAAAATATCAATTGTGGGTCTATCTTTGAGCAGCATATATACAAGTATATGTGGAATTGTGGTGTTCGGTGCCTGTGGATTGTTGCATTCGTTCATGCTGTTTAAGGTTGGGCGCAATTTGGCTTCAAAAACAAATGCACTGTCAGTATATTGCTGACGAAGAATGTGCCATGCTTGATCGAGTTTTTGTATCTGCAAAATTGCGAAATTTATCAAATCTTTTCTGTACTTTTGCTTGCGTGAATTATGGGACACTTTTTACTATGACTTACCTGTGGCATGCATAGCCCCAGCATAATGGCGCAAAATCCAAACAAATTTCCCAGCGCCGTTTTTGTTTCGACGGCAACCTGTATCCATTTGCTCAGCAGCTCGGCACGATCTAAGTCCGTCTGACATGTCAGTATTGTAACGGCGACCAAAAGTTTTATACATTGCGTACGCTCGATTAAATCGTTGCGAATGACCTTGCCTTGCGGTAATGTTATCACCTCTAGACCACAGCCTAGTAATATGTTGCCTTCTTTTTCTGGATTTTCATCGATTAGCAGGCCGATATCAATGCGCGTAATGTGTTCGGCAACGACTTTTGCGCCATATTCCAGCAACATCATTTTGAAAGTTGATAGAGCATCGCCATCAAGAGGTTTATTTTCCACCGTAGGGAGCAGCAAAGTGGCATAGTTCTCAATATCGAATTTTGATTCCTACGAAAATGGAAAAATAAAAGAGAATTTTATTAAGAAAAGTTGATTAAGTGTCGAGTTATAGAGCAATAAGTCTCTAAAACTGGAGCGAAAAACCCTTAATTTGCATGACTTCATGACATTAATGAACATTGGACCCAAGAATTACCAATTTAAATTCCGGTATTTCCATTGTGAACAATTGTTCCTCTACTGCGTCCGCATCAAATTCTGTCAAACTTTTAAGCATCATCGTCGAGCCGGAGTTACTCAAGAATCTTGGATTCTTAATAATTACACCGCGATGTTGAGAGAATTCATTATTGAAGTCACTTGGCGTGGAACTTTGCACCGAGTCGCCGGAACCGTTGCCCGAATCTGAACCGCTTGCATGATAACTGGCGGTACGATGCCAAGCATGTTGTTGCTGCTGCTCCCAATTTAAGTCCCTTTCTTTGCGCGGTAAGCTAGGGGCACGTGTTGGTTTTGGCGGTGGGCATGGTGGCTTCTCTGGCAACTCAGGTATGCGCCTACCCTCTAAGCTTGTGCATAGAAATGACGAGTCCAAGCTGGAATCACGAACCATGCTTGGAATTCGTACCCCACAACCAACACGAAAACCAGCATTGGTAGCTGGTCGTGGTAGTGAATGTGTAGTGAACTTAAAATGATCGAGCACTTCACCAATATTGGTGCGTGCAATCGTTTGGAAGCCGTTACAGTGTATTTTGTTGTTTTGAAATTGTTCCATGAATGCATGAAAGTGATGTGCTTCAATGGGGGAGCCGCTAATGCTGTGACACTTTTCCACATTGCTGAAACGTCGCATGTCGTGCATGCCCACTATATTGCAGCTACCACCACCATTTACGCTTTCGTTGCTCTGAAATAAACCGTCTGCATTCTGCATATTCGAGACGACTATCGCCTGAACGGGAGTGAGACTTTGTGAACGTTGCTTCTTCGATGGTAGCCGTGGTGGTCCATCGCGGTTAATTCTCGGTGGTGATGACATGGGACTTTTATGATGTTGCATGGGGTGTTGTGGAACGCTAGAATGGAAACGAAGTCCACTGGTACTTCCCATTGGTGAGTTGAGAGCGCTACCACCTCTTGTACCAGCCAACATTTGTGTGTGAAGTTGATTTCCAATAATTTTATGTCCATAAAAAGATAGGGGATAGGTGCGATTACATGGGATTTTTATACGAGCTTTTGAAGCAGCTGATATGTGTTTGCCTGAAGGGGGAAAGAGAGAAAGAGGGAGAGATGTTAATACGGAGAAAAATAATACACAGAAAAATTACAAAGACGCTTTATTCTTACCGGATCCAACATAAAATGTTATAAGATCGGGAACAGTGTCGAAGGAATCATCTTCAAACTGATATTGGATGCGTTCGTAGACAGTATCCGGTTGTAATAAAACCTAAAAAATAGGAATTTATTAAAATTTTATACGGTCCAAAAATTAAAGTTGCTCAGAATTTCGTATGATGGATCTGAAACCATTTTCAAAATGAAAAACTGCTCCTACGCATACAGGGTGGGCGGAAACTGATAGAACACCGGTAAATGTAAGATTCCTGGGACTATTCTGAACAACTTTTTCTAGATCAATTTTTCGAAAATCGTAAACTAAACGGAGTACATAAACAGACAAAAGTAATGTCATACATATTTTGTGCTATAATATTCAGTTGTTTGACCGATATCATTTTTTCAACTTAATGCCATCAATTTCACACTATCAAGTAAATTTTTTCTGAAAACAGAGCACATTTTTATTAATTTCGAAAAAGATGCCAACCAATTCATTTTTTTTGGGTCCTTATATGGACTTACTTCAATAACTCCGTCGGTTTTGCGAATTTCGAAAAATGGAACTAAGAAAAGTTGTTCAGAATTTTCCCAGAAATCTTACATTTTCCGGTGATCTACCGATTCAATTTTGACTGTGGATTCAGATCGGCCAAAGTCAAATCTTTCTTCGTTGGGAGTTTTGGAGATATTGTCCATCCAAGGTGAAAAATTAAATTATAAAATCCACACCTCAATGCTACAACTAGGTAACTCCAATTTTTTTAGTTTTGAGATTATTCAATTTAAAAATTTGAATTTGCACTGATTTTTGACTTCACAACGGTACCACTTAAGAGAATTCTGGTTACACATGATTGTGCTCAAAACCATGAAGAATATCATAGGCCACTTATCTCATGTATGATAATTTAGGGATTACCTAATTGTAGTATTGACGTGGCGAAATAAAAAAAAATTTTCATACTTAGGACCAACTTTTGGTTTTTAGCCTGGTTTTTGGTCCATCAAATGTTCTTCGAAATAAACCAAACTTTACATAGTACTTAAGTATTTACTTCAAAATGAAAAACATTCCTATCTTAACTGGCCATTGATTTTTTCATTGGAGTTTTTTTAAATCTGTTTTTGTCATCAAATTCACCAAAAACAATTTCAGTGCTCAAGGCCGAGATCCAATTTGTCATCGGTGAGAAGGAGCCATCTCTATATCAAAATATCATATAAAATTTCATTAAAAGAGAAAGGATTTGTGATCAGAACCGCAGGGGCCATTTGCCGGAAATTTTATTCAATACTTAATCGAAATGTATGTCAACTTAACAAAGTAATAAAAATATGACCGTTCGGCATAAATTAATAAGGAAACGTTGAAAATTTTCCGTGAGATATCGCAAAGGCCAACCTTCATTCCAACAGTTATAGAGATATAAAATTTCAGATTTTTTTTTTTTAATTTTTCTATCTCAGTAGGATTTTTTACAAATAGATCTTTGTATCTAAGGCGCAAACAATTTTTCTGTTCAATCAGCAGCTTTAGTATTAAATATCTCAAAATACTCATATCGACACCTAACCACCTCAATGACAGATACAATTTCGATCTTTCTTTTTTGATAGAAATCAATAACATAGTTCGACGTGTAATCTGGATGGGAAAAATCATTTCTGGTATATTTTGACTCATTGAATTCGAAACCGTCTTCAGAATTTCTCTATCACGTCACAAAATGCAAAAACATGATATTTGCCAATTTTTTAGGTAATGTACCCACAATGGCAGTGGCATAGTTAACAATAGTAAAAGTGCATCAACGAAATGTTTTTTACTTTAAGATGTTGTATGTATATATCCGTAGTTTTTTGAAACTTCCATACCTAAATTGGAGCGTCAGGCGTTGCGTTATTTAACGTTACACAAAAGCGTCAAACGCC
This sequence comes from Calliopum simillimum, assembly GCA_951812925.1. NCBI lineage: Eukaryota > Metazoa > Arthropoda > Insecta > Diptera > Lauxaniidae > Calliopum > Calliopum simillimum. Next base: position 86,088,877 of record OX638369.1, on the reverse strand, counting down.
ATACCGAAATAAAGAGCGTTGCGTTGAAGTCATTTGTTTGTCAAAATCATATTGTTGTTTCTTTTTTTACTTTTCTGCAGCTAACTTCACTCCATAACGCTTTATCAAAATTGGAAATTCGAATAGCTGAGCGTTGAGCGTTGGCAATTTCGGTATGCGCCATACAAATTGTATGTACATTAGACCCATCATTAGTTGTATGGGAAAAATTAGAAATGAAAAAAACCTTGCTCCCAGGGGCTAAAAAGTTTCCTATTGGTGTGAGTATCAAGCATACAAATTTTGGTTCCGATCGGAAAATATTTGACCGTGCCGCAAGGCCGTTGAAGGTCGGAAAAACGCTATTCATATGGAAAAATGGGGCCTTAATCGCAAGAATCAGTCCTATCTTTGAAACTATTTGAGATAAGTGAATGAGATTTGGTATGTGTATCAACAATGCTTAAGTTATTTACATGCAATAAAAAAATGGGTGATGCCACGCCCCCTCGACCCAAAATTCTTTTATCTCTGGAAATATTGGACTCAGGGGAATGAGACTCGGTACATATGTAATTGGCACTGGGAAAAAAAATTTTAATAAAAAATGGGCGGGGTCACGCCCCTCCTTCTAAAAAAATCAAATTTGTCATATCTCTGAAACAATTTGACACATATGAATAAGATTTGATTTCAGGTAATGTGAAGTGAACATAATATGGCACTGTAAAAATGTTAAAGCAATTTAAGGTACTTAGTCGATATAGAAGTAGTAATTTTTTCTGTTCTTATTTTGGTCTCCTAAGTATAAACACCATGCAAAAAATATTTGGTTCCGATCGGAATATATTTGGCCGTGCCACCAGGCCGTTAAAGGTCGCAAAAACGCTATTTATATGAAAATAAGGAAACAGCGGAATGAAATTGTTTTAATTTTATTTAGCGTTTTTAAAATCTTGTGACCATCAAGCTCAATGCAACAAATTGATGCAAAAAACACTCATATTTCAACTAAATAAATTGATCAAATTAACTTAAAAAAAAATAATTTAAAAAAGTTCGGTTACGTAGTTAAAGCTAAAGCAATTGAAGTAAACATAATTGAAAAATTTGCTTATAGAGTTTGCAATGAATTTAACCACTTTTCATTAAATAACTTGACAATTCGGGCCTATCAGGGACGGGAAACGCCATTTCAAATCCCATCAGCATAATGATCCGGCGCAAATAGGGCTTCAGTAAAACTATGGTAAAGTAATAGATGCATTAGCAAAAAGACCCGACTTGAATTCCATCGAAAATTTGTGGGTCTATTTAAGGGAAAAAGACCGTGAAGAGGCAGCTAAAACCGAACTACATTTTAAACAACAATATTGGAAGATACCGAGTAATTGCTACCGGAAAAAGTTCATTCCATGAAAAAATTTCTACAATGTGTGATAGATACTAATAGTGGTGATACAAAGATGGTTACAAAGAAGGAACATACTACAAATTTAACGTGAAAACATTTTCTCAAACAAATACTTACCTTATTCAATACAAAATGCAGCACTGACGATTTATTTCGACATGTGAGCACATAGTTATCTGGTTGTGATGTACAGTCTCTAATTAAAAATTCACCTTCTTGTTGAACAATTTCTTCAGCACGTTGCCGAGGTAAAGGTCCATGATACCAGGCATTTGATCTTAAGTCTTTTGATTCCAAACTTAGTTCCCATTCCAGAGCTTTTTTAAGAGCAAGTGCTTCTTGTTGTTCACTAGTAGGATAAGAGCCTGCCATTATTTGTGTTAAAGACGATGATTCTTTCTCAATACTTTTGTCAGAGTCCTCGCAATTTTTGCTCTGAATAGGAGAATTATCTTCAGGTTGACTTAGTTCTTCATGTCTGGAAAATGAAAATAGTTGTATTAGCACTGATACTGTTTTATATGTCAACTAAATACACATGTGTATTGCGCAAAGAACTTTTTTATTTTTCCAAAAGTATTTTCAGCTAAATTGTAGAAAAGTAATTGATTATCTTTAGTTATTTTATTTCCTGACAATATGCAGTTGAAATATTGATTATTTTTTTATCAAAGTTTTTTTTTTACGCTGGCTTATTATTCTGGTAAAATTTTGTTAATAATTTATGAGTTATAAATAACTTTTCACAGTAACCACCAGTAAATTTGTTTATTCCATTGTTAATATGCTTGCAACAGCGTAGATACAATCTTATCTCACATTTTTTTCTATGCTGGTTTAAAGTTAAATTATGTTTTTGTTTAAATACTTTTCATTTCGTATACAATTCTGCTATTTATTTAAAAACTCACATGAAATATTTAAGGAATTGGTAATATTTTTTTAAAATTCTCTTGATATCTTCATTTTTGTTAATTTTTTGCAGTTGCAAAAAAGATTTCAGTTTTGCTTGCCCTGCCCAAAAACTTTAACCGCTATACATTTTTGTATCACAAAATGCACACAACATGGCTCAGTGAAAGTTTCATCTCAACGAACATTTTCATTTTATCCTCAAAACTCCCTAAAATACTGAAGAGCTATTCTTGTTCTTCTTTGTTCCTTTGCCTGTTGTTTCTTGTAGTATTTTGAATGTACAACCCTATGTTTTGTTGTATTTCAAGGAACTTTTTCACGCATGCGCCTCTATGATTGCTGGTGGTGTTCAGATTGCAGTACCAGGACTATGAGTGGGGGTTGCTTGGTATGATTGTTTTCAAAACGAACATCATTTTACGTATTTAATTTGACAATATTTGAATAGAAGTTCGTAAGAACATAATTGTTTCTTAAAATCCCTCTATACTGCAAAATATTATTATGATTTTATTTTAAATAATGATTTTTATCTCTTTTTTTGTTTTTATTTATATTTGCATAAATTTTTCTTTCAAACCTTCTTAATGGTTCTAGCAAGAGCTAAACACATATCAATATCATAGAAACTTCTGAATAATTCTAGCTTAACATACGGAGAATATATTTTCAGATACAAACAGCTAAGTGGAACTTCTCGACTTTTTAGATTGCTTCCTTTTACCTCACGATCAATTCACACCACCTGACAAAACGCCTACATAATTTTATATGCAGTGAGAGTTACGTGAGATAAAGAAACTAAATCAGTTGTCAGCAAAATTGAGGGAGAGAAAGAGTTTATGTGTGAGAGAAGATAGATAGAAAAATAAAGACAGAAATATGTAACAAACAGAGAGCTCAACTGTGCCGATAATTGGACTTTTAGACTTTCACCGATATTTTAGTTGTTTTTCGATACTTTTGGACACTAGCCGATATTTTAGATATTTTTCGATAGTTTAAGACTTTAATCGATAATTTGGGTATTTTTTTTTTTTTTGAATCTTTTGAACCTTAACCGACATGTTAGATGTTTTCGGTATTTATGTAGTTTTACCGATATTTTGGATGTTGTTCGATACTTTTGAAATTTTACCGATATTTTAGATGTTTTTCGATAGATTTTGACCTTTACCGATATTTTGGATGTTTTTCGATAGATGTTGACCGATATTTTAGATGTTTTTCAATAGATTTTGACCTTTACCGATATTTTGGATGTTTTTGGGTACTTTTGGATTATCACCGATATTTAAGATATTTTCGATTTTTTTGGAATTTTGCCGATATTTTATATATTTTTCTATTCTATTGGACCTTTACCGACATGGTGGATTTTTTCGGTGCTTTTGTCGATATTTTGGATGTTCTTCTATACTTTTAGTCTTTAATCGATAACATCTGGTGTTATCGAGATTTGGACCTTTACCGATATTGTGGATGTTTTTGGACTTTTACCATACTTTTGGATTTTCATAGATATTTTATATATTTTCAATACGTTTGGACACTAGCTAGCTTTGGATATTTTTCAATCGTTTTGGACTTTTATCGATATTTCAGATGTTTTTCGATAGTTTTATGCTTTTACCGTTAGTTTGGATATTTTCGATACTTATGGACCTTTACCGATGGTTTGAATGTTTTTTTGTTTGGGGTATACAATGGGCCCAATCGCAGCCTAAATTATGATAGCAACTGCTATCTCCCGCGCTAACCTAACCTTGGATGTTTTTCGGTATATTTGGATACTCACTGATATCTTAGATGTTTTCGATACTTTTGAACTTTTACCGGTATTTTTTTTTTTTTTTTTCAATACTTTTACCAATATCACAGATGTCTTTGGATACTTTTGGAGTTTTTTCTACACATATTTTTCGACTGTGACCGATATTTTAGATGCTTTGACTTTTAAAGATATTCTGTATGTTTTTCGATACTTTCGGACTGTAATCGATATTACAGATGATTTTTGATAGGTACTTTAAACGATTTTTTAGGTCAGAACAATTTAAACACTTTTATTGATGAATCTTCTGCATCAAAAAAAGGTTACTACGAGTATTGAATTCTATCAATATTCAATGTTCTGGATTTATTATATACAAAACGGCGCTCGGAAAAAGTGTTTCTTTCTTAGTCCAAAATTTGGCTACCGGCGATACTAATTCATCATATATACTAGAAATCTTTTGGGTCAGCAATCGACAAAAATTCGTCAAAAGGAAGTGACACCTTCCATTCAACCAAAAACTTAAGGATTCTATACTGGAATAGGTATATAAGTACTCCAACCAAATTTCATTAAAATATAAGGATTGATTCGGCCAAGCTCTGAAAAATCCCAGGTTAGAAGAGGGCGTGTCATCATATTACAAGCCAAAACTTCAAAGTACAAAGCTTGGATCCAAAATTGGTATCCAGAAAGAGTACTATAGTAAATGCAAATTTACTTACCCCTATGGCTTTATACTTTACTTACATTGTTTCTGTACTATCATTCTTTTTGATTTCTATTGTTTTTTCGGTACGAGTTGTTTCTTTTATAGCTGACATTGAATATCTGGACTTTGGCGGTGATTTTGACTTCATAAGTTTTTCCATATCTGACAAATATAGTGGAGGACATGAGTTTTTGCGCCGCGGCACAGTGCGCGGAAATGTTGCCACTGAAAAGAGATATTATTTTATCAATTGAATTATTATTGTATGTATGTATATGTGGATTAAATTTATTTTAATTATTTTTATTAAAAAAAAAAAAACTGATAAGAATAAACCTCCGATGTCCACTGATTGACGGCGCTTTGCTTTTACCCCGACTAGACTGGATAGCATTTTTGAACGATGTCGAGGATTTCGTACGCCTTTTTCAATTAAGTCATCATCGCTGAGATCTAAAATATCCTCAACCCAATTAAACATATAAAGATTTGCTGTAAAATTAAATTTTGAAAATCTTATTGTTATTTGATCATATTTTCAAATCGCTAACTTACGTTCATATCGCTGTAAGTCGAGCAAATTCAACCAGTCTGAAATGCTCATTTTTGAGTTAAACACCATCATTGTAGGATGATCTCGTCTTTTTGGCGTTGGATAGTGATAATTCCATGCAATACCTTTTTGTTTTGAAAACGTTATTATTATCGAATTGTATGTATTTAGATAGAAATGGAATTTGAGATTTGCTTACTTCCGCGCCTGTGTGCCATTGCTTTGGCATCGAATTGTCGCGTCTGTACGTTCCCCATTCTAAGTAGAAATTTGAAGCTTTAATCCAGCATATCTAGTGATGCTGCTCTGTACAGGAGGGCAACTTCTGGTTAACTAACTAAAAATGATAAGTGGATGATGGCGCTATACATTTGCATGAGCTCTGAATGTTCTATTCTCCGTCAGCTGTCTGTCATTTGCTTAATCTTTTCTGCTATCGATAAGACGCATTGTCAGTTGTTTTTTTTTTTTTATTAATTTAGACCGCTTTTATTTAGTTTTTGTTATTGTTTACTAAGTTTTGCTGACCGCAGCGGAATTCCCTTAATTAGCAGAATAACAAACATATATCCGATATCACATTTCAGCGTACTCAAAATGTTTAATCGGCTTTACATATATAGGAGTATGGGGTTTATATGTGCATATCAGTGGAGAGTATAACATTATTTATATTGACCTAAAAGTAAACACCCAATGTGGCTGTAATCAGCAGAGAACCCATCACATGTTCAAAACAAAAGAAAGTTATTGCAATTACTAAAAAAGTTTGTATTGTAATGCTTTCAATACGATATATGAGCCGTTAAAAATGACAATGGTGCAAGTCCACTTTTTGGTATTCCGAGATACTTAAAGGTTTGCGTTTTAGTTAATTTGAAAATATTGTTGAGCATTAATGGACATTTTTTTTAGATTACGTGTTGCTAGATAATGTTAGTTTATTTTCCAATAGCGTTTAAAGTGCTGGCTAAAAAGAAGGGCAAGAAATAAAGGTTTCATTTCACCAAAGTGGACTTGCCTTACTTTCAAAATTAACAAATTTTTGTAATCGTTTATTATGAAGGGATAATATTTCAGTCGTATCAGACTTTTTGAAGTGAATTTTTTTGGCCACGCATGAAGTAAAATTTTGAGACTGCGCCACACATTTTTTCGTTATAATCCGCTATATCTTGCAAACTATACAAGATATTGTGATGAAATTTGTTTGAAGGTGCTGAACGTGATACACTGAACAAAAAATGAGTGTCACACCTACTTTTCCATAAATATTTTATGTATCGCAAATTATACAAGCTTTATGATGAAATGTAGTAGGAAATGCCGAACTTGATACACTGTTAAAAAATGGTCAAAATCGAATGAGTGCCACTTTTACTTTTTCACAAATAGACACTTTGAAATGTTATGTATCGCAAACAATTCAATTTATTTTGATGAAATTTGGTAGGAACGCTCCAATTATGCGTAAAATAAGCTGGTTGGAAAACAGATTTAATCAGATAAGTGTCCCCCTCCTTTTTTTTAAATTCTAGAAAAAATTCGTTTGCTTCTGGAAAAATATTTATCAAGACTGAATAAAATTTGTAAAAATGCAATTTATAGTGAAAAATATTTTCATCGCCTTCTGAGAAGTAGAATACTAAGTATTAAATTTCAAGGTACAAGATACAAGTATGAAACAATATTCTAGCACCTGTTTACAAACTGTAAACAAAAGATCTTGCATCGTTCGCGAGACATGGCCCAACAAACTTATATGTTAAGAGTGGTGCAACGATACTAAAACCTATTCCAATCGGAATTCTATGGGAAAATACATCACTGCACTACAATTTATTTGAATCTCTACATCCTTTTTTATAAAAAATGTGGTCATACTCAAATTCATATACAAAGAAAAACGTATGTATTTTGTAAAACTAAAATTTCAAATAAACCACCATATCCCGGTGTTACTTTATCTATACGTATTTTCTAAAACTCATCTATCTGTGGCAACATTTTTTTTAGAGGAATATGACTTTTTTTAAACGCGAGTCATTATTTGCCATGGTACTTTGTTCATATATATTTCAGCTATCAGCGTCAAGTAGTTTCGGAGATATGAGGAATTAGTTTTTTGTGGGCGTGTTACCGCTCACTTTTTTAGCCTTTGATGAAGCATTTTCAAACATTTATTTATTGTGAAAGTTTCATTAAAATCGGTCTGCTAGTCTCTGAGTCTACAAGGAACAAATGTACAAGCAAACTCTTTTTTATATAGTTTATAAACAAGATCACACATTTTTAAATTATGGACGTCAAACTGTTTTTATTTCTGCACATTTTAAAGAAAAGATTATCAAAATCGGAGCAGTTTTGTCTGACTTCGAAATAAAATGCACCACTTGCACCACTTTCAAAATTAACAAATTTATAAAAACGTTAATAGCAAAAACTTCCATATCATATATATCGGGTATCTGAACTTTTCTGACCAAATTTTTTTCACAGATAAAAAGATCATATTTAGTATTATCTAAAATATCATTATCTCAATTTTTTTTAAAAATGGACTTGCCCCATTGTCATTTTGAACGGCTCATATGTACAATGTGTCAAGGGTTAAACTTCTGTGATAATTTTCTTCATTAAAAACCTTTTTTCAAACAATTTTAGACATTATAGCATACATTTTGCTTATCGCAGCTTAACCGTAACAGTTATTCAAAAAAATGTTTCAACATATTTGATTAACAAAAAATTACACTGTACAACAGAAAAAAAAAACCGTGGGGTTTCACGACTTTTTTTACTAATTTATATATGAAGTCAGTTTTTCGAGTCACCCTAAGTTTTCGTACCATTGTTAATAAAATCAATATTTCCCCATTTAGGAAGGACTGGAGGGGGTTAATATTATGATTTTGAATCTGATCTCCTGATTGAACATACGTGGGGCACTACTTATGTTTCGGGAACTGGCAACACTAATGTCAATAGCTAAAATCTGGCAACACGATAATGAAGTTTGACAGTTTTAAGCATAAACGTACTCACAACGTTTTGATGCACAAATGCTACTTTTTTTGTTTCCAGTGAGTTAAAAAAAATCAATTTGGCCAAAAAATGGAAATTTCAAGAAAAGGTTTTCGTTGGATTATTTTTCACAACTTTCGACGTGGATTATATCAACAAGAATGTGTCAATGAGCTCAGTTCTTTGTATGGCAATAAAGCACCATCTAAAACCACAGCATATGGCTGTTATAGTGAATTCAATTGTGGTCGGAATTCGGTCACCGACTAATTCCGTGAAGGGCGCCCAAATCGGTTGTTGTGCCACAAAACATCGAAGCAGTTCATGAACTGATAATGAAAGATCGTCTTGTGGTATATTGTGAGATAGAGGCATCCTTGCACATTAGTTCCACTCCAATACATTCGATTTTGCATGAACACTTAGTTGTAAAAAACGTTTGTTCTCGTTGAAAACCCCATAATTTATCAATCGCTCAAAAAAGGTTCGCGTTTGGTGTAAGGAAATGATCAAAAAATTCGACCGAGGTGCTTCAAAAGACGTGTATAAGATCGTGACAGGTGACGAATCATGGATATATGCATATGAGCCGGCAACAAAACAGCAATCGACTGTGTGGGTATTCCAAGACGAGCTAAATCCAACAAAAGTTGTTCGTGGAAGAAGCAAAGCGAAGCAAATGGTCGCTTGTTTCTTCGGCCGAATGGGTCTGTGGCCATTGTTCCGCTCGAGCAACTTAGAACGGTCAATTCTGAGTGGTGCACGACCATTTGTTTGCCGGAAGTCTTCGGAGAAAAGAAAAACCAAACCCCGAAGACGAATCATTCTCCATCATGTCAATGCGAGCTCTCACACATCTCGTTAAACAGTCGAATTTTCGAGCAGTCAAAGCATCGAATTGATGACTCATCCTCCGTACAGTCTTGATTTGGCATCCAATGACTTGTTCTAGTTCCTGAACATCAAAGGTAAACTGCGTGATCAACGATTGACGAGCGCCGAAAAAGCAGTTTAAGTGTTCAAAAACCATGTTTTAGAGGTGTCTCAAGAGGAATGGGAAAACTGCTATGACAAATGATTTGAACGAATGCAAAAGTGTATCAAGATCATCAAGGGAAATATTTTGAAAAACAATAAAGCCAATTTCAATTAAAAATGTTTGTTATTTTTTGCTATTCCCGAAACATAAGTAGTGGCCTACGTATTACTGAATTATCTCCTGTTTCCGACCAAAGACCGAATTTCAGAAAAAATCCGACTTTCAAAAATCAATGTCCGTTCAAAAATATCCGGGAGCTATGACAATTGACGACGATTAACTAAGTTATTTCTTTCTTTACACCATGTGTTCTAATATATACGTAATTAAAAATGTTTTGAACAGATTGAAAACCCAAAATTTCATATTTTGTTGTATTTTTGCTTGTGTTAATTTTATTATAAAATTCCTAATTTTTGGGTAAACATCTACTGATTTTCACTCAAAATAAGTTGGCTGATTTAAAAATTGTTTCCCTTATGACCGGCACCCTCCGACCCATCCTTAGGGGGTTCCCAAACGTATTGAAACCATATTCACACCATATCAGACAAGGGGGTGTTGTTTCCTGAAATATATATTGTTTATATATATCTCACATAGTGTTGCCAGAAACAATTCAGATAGAGTTCCATATTTTTCTGGTTTCGAAATTTATATTTTTGTTGTGTTGTATTTAGTTGAAAAAACTATCTGCCCCGCTTCACACCGGGTAAAGATGGTAATTTTAAGAAAATTTTTAGTTTTTTATTGATGACACCTGAGGTTTAAACCCTCGCACTTTTCCGCAAAATAATTCCGCCATACTATGAAAATTGTACCATATTTTATAATACTTAATAGCTACACTAGGTACAAAGGTAAAACATTGCGATTGCCTTTTGTGTGGGGGAGTAGCGCCCCACTTTTAATTTTTCCCACGGTGCTTAAAAGATATCACGGTCATCGCTGTACCAAATTTTATAATGATAATGGAACATAGACAGGGTATTTAAAGTATTTTTGTGCAGAGGTGCTAAACGCCCATATTTTAGCCCCCTCACTTTTTGTATGGTATTTTGTAAATAAAATGTAGTGATGAGCAAAATTAGTCTTGGTCTTGCGTCTTGTTCTTGGTCTTGGTAATTTTGCGAGAGCAAGACCAAGACCATAGCAGTCTTGCACACGATAATCGTCAAGACCAAGACTACTTTTCAGCAGGCCTGACGTGAGGGGGGGGGGGGGTAAGAGGGGGATTCCCCCCAGGCCCGGAGTTTTTTGGAGGGCCCGGACTCTAGCAGAAATTAATAGTAGTAGTTTTTTCCAAGCTTGAAAAATAGATTTTAGAGGCCCGGCATGAACATAATACAAGCACTTGAGAAAAAGTCCGGGCCCGCACAATTATTATTATTATTTTTTTTTTTTTTTTTTCAAAAGTTTATACATTGTCTGCTTTCTTGAGCTTTTTGGTAAAATCTAATAAGTTTTTTTTGTTTAAATTAACTTGTTTTATTTTCATTCTAAGTACTACACTTATATGTACATTGTACATTATTTTCCATAATTTTTTTCAAGAATGTGCTTCTAAGCTTGCTTGTGATTTACGGGCCTTCACGGGCCTCTAAGCTTAAGCCTTTTCTGGTAAGGTTAGAAAGGCCGAGACCGTCGCTGGAAAGTAGAGCCCCGCGGGCCAAGGAAAAATCCCGAGCCCGTGCCTTTTACACGCTTAATAGCATAAAAGCTGGAAGCTACTGAATGCTGCCTTTTTTAAAATATTAAATTTAATTTTTAAATTGCAGTATTTAAGAAAAAAAAAATATTAAAAAAGTTATCGTTAGTTCTTTCTTATTCCATCTAAAACTTAAAAAGGCCTTTTTCCAAATACAGATGTAAAATTTGGCGTTATGAGGCCAAAACGATGAGGTTTCAAAAAATTTCGAAAATTAAAAAATTTTTAATACATTTTTCAAGCTTCGATCGCGGACCGGCTCAAACCTTATTTTTTGACCTTTTATTTTATGAATATGACCGGGAAGCAAACAAAATCAAAACTTTACACATTTCATATATCTCGTGGGCATCCTTGCGGAAAAACAATATTCGCTCGACGATGTGATAGTCTCAAATAAAAAAAAATCTAGTAGTGGAGAGGGCCCGGTATATAATTACCCCCGGGCCCGGATTTTCTCTCCACGCCCCTGCTTTTCAGTCTTGGTAATTTATAGTTAAAAGGTGTTTCACGCCCGTTTCGAAGATAAAATCATCTCTCAATTTGAATTTCGGCATCTTAAAACTCAACTGCTTTGGAAAAATATGGTTTTGAAACTTTGAATACTCAATATCTCTAGAAATTTTTCAAGACCAAGACCAAGACCAAGACCGAGACCAAGACCAAGACTCAATGTGCAAGAACAAGACCAAGACCAAGACTGCTATTGTTTGACCAAGACTGCTATTGTTTTGGTCTTGGTTTGCTCATCACTAATAAAATGCACGTTTTTAATATAAAGTTTTGTAATAATAACTGCTTCAGGTACAAAGATATAGCAATTGATGTGTTTTTCGTATGAGGGGTGTAATGCTCCCTTGTTTAAATGAACGCAGTATACTCCTGTCTACAAAGTTTTATAATAGTAATTGCTACAGGTGCAAAGAAATAATGTGTTTCTTTGTAAGGGGGGTGCAACGCCCCCTTGTTCAATTTCCCACAATTTTTGTAAAGCGTTTGGTGAACGTAGTATACTCTTGCGTACGAAGTTTTGTAATAATAACTGCTGCAGGTGCGTATTGTTAATTTTTATAGTATGCACGGAGAGAAAAAAATGTTCTAAAATCTAGCTCAAATCGTTCTTAAATTAAATATTCAGAATTAAGCCCAAAATAGCATAAAATCATCCCAAAATACGCCAAACTTGTTCGCAATTCAAGCTCAAATTTGGGCATAATATAAATTTTGATAATTAAGACCAATTGTACTCAATGCATGCCATTTTGTACTTGTTTATCAAAAAAAATAAATGAGCCCATTTTTTGCTTAGTTCAAGTTATTTTGTGATTGTTTATCAAAAAATAAATTTTCATTTGTGTTTATTCTGTGTGTTTATGATTCTCAATATGACTATGTCATCTACTGCTTAAATAATTCCTGCTCGACAGTCGAATTGGGTATTTATAATAGAGTAAATACTACTGACATCCCATAATGGGATGTTACAATGTACTGAGGTGTCTTTGGACATTTTCGTACATTGATTTTTGAAAATGAAATGATATATCTTGCAGTTGGCAAAAATGGTTCATATTCATATTTTGATAAATAAGAAATTATTAAGAACAAATGGGAATATTTATTTTTTTTATAAACAAGTACAAAAGGGCTGAGTTTAAGCACAAATGAGTTTAATAAATTTTTGATGAACTATCCCAAATTGAATTGAATTGAGCTCAAATGGGCATATTCACTTTTTTGATAAACAATCGCATTATTACTTGATATCAAGAAAATTATGGACAAGCTGAAAATCACACCCAAAATTGATTGGTTTGGGAATGTTTTTAGCTCAAAATTCTCTCCGTGTGGGAGCTATCCCCCAAACCATCGTCAAAATCACTTCACCCTATTTCGTGAAGTCAGTGGACATACATATGTTTTTTAACAGTTCTGCATACTAAAAAATGCATTTTGAATTTTTCACGTCTAGGTTCTATGCGTTGCAAACTTATAAAAAAAACCATAAGCTACTCATTAGAGGACAAATTTTATGATTTGGATTTTTAAAATCGCTCTGGCTTCAAAGTACCAATCACCATGGTGGTAAGTAGCACTGTCTAGCTTACACGGACTGTCCAGCAAACAAAGTACAAATTTTGCCTAATAGTCATTTCATTATGATACCCTAACGTATAGGTTGAAATGAACAGCTCCACTACCCCAAAAACAATTAAGTCCCTTGGATTAAAAAAGTTATGTAACGAATCCTTATGTTCCGTATGGCAATGTTTGATCAGTCCTTTTTTGGTTTTGCCAGTCTCTAATTAAAATTCTAACTGACATCAATTCCCAAAGGGTGGCCTTTTAAATTATCTGTTGTTTTTATAGATAATTTTATGTTGTTTATCTACTTCTTTTTTTATAAATTTTTATTGATAGTTGCTTGAAATGAATTTAAATATAGATAATCTTTATTTAACTAAAAATATACAATTTATTAGGAAGTAATTTTAAAAAAAGTGAATTATCTATTTATGAGTATTTAAATAAGAGTCGCTTTATATGAATCTCCTAATCATATGTAACTATTTGACTGTATGTACAACAAAAAACACGAACTTGAGTGTGGGTGGAGGCTCTTTGCATTTAACTATTCGACCACATCAATTTCATCTTCTTCTTCATCGTTGTCACTCATTTCAACACTGGACGATGCATCACTTGAATAATCCGCTTCCCTCTTGGCGTCCATACCTCCTGTAGTCTTTTCCTGTATTTTTTCACGTTGACAACCGGCTGCTGCTGCTGGAATTTGCTTTTCCTGACCACTTTTGAGATTCTCTCTCGTATGGCGCCATTTCATGCGTCGATTTTGAAACCAAACTTTAACCTGTAACAAGAGAAACATGAAATATTTAAGATTTTAATTCCCCAGAATCGCTCACCTGCGCATCTGTGAGGTTTAATCGCGCCGCCAACTTTCGCCGGTCTGGTTTTGTTATGTACTTCTGTTGTTGGAATTGAATTTCCAAACCCTTACGTTGTAAGTTACTGAACACTGCTCTCGACCAGGAGCGCTTTCGTTTTCCGCTGGATGTGAGCTGTTGTTGTTGTTGTTGTTGCTGATGATGCTGCTGCTGCTGCTGAGTATGTTGCGGAATGTTTACTCCAGAGGTGTTAGATAAATTGCTTGCGTTTGCTGTTGTTGTTGTTGCCGTTGTGTTTGTTATTGCACCAGGAATGTTGTTGATGTTGTGAGCTTTTGACTGAAAGTTTGTCGATGGCTGTCGAAAATGCTGCCCGTGGTGTTGATTGATTTGAAGGGATTTTAGTCCGCCCAGTGGCGCCACAAGCGGCGGAAGCACTGCAAGATTTGTATTGTTATGTTCAAGGCGATGGTAGTGGGTATTTGTATGCTGTTGATGTTGATGTTGTTGCTGTTGTTGTTGCTGTTTCTGATGATGTAACTGCAACAGCGGTGATGTTAAGGGCAGGCATAATGAAACTGTTAAGTGGAAGAATTAAAGAGAAAATATATATTGTGTTAAGTACTCGTATAACATAATTTTTTACTAATACATTGAAAAGAAAAACAAATTTAAATTAAACGGAAAAGCCACGCTGGTTTTTTTTCGATTTTCGTTAATTTTTATTTTTAGTTAAATAAATGTGAAATCTCTTAACAATTATTTGCTGTTAATGTTTGATAACTCAGTGCAATAAAATTTCAGTTTTTAAGAGCCAATGAATAAAACAGACAAAATGTGGAAGTCCTCAAAAACAGCACTGATTTTGATGGTTTTTAGTGTTAAATTTTGTTTAAAATCGGAAACCTTTTGGAGGTGGGACAGAATTATTTATATGTTTTAAATGTAGAAAGGATATTCCTAATCGCTCACCTTCAGTGGAAATTCGTGTGACTTTTCAACAGCTTTTAATATAAAGAAATATATTGAAAGGTCTTTCTTTATTGAAAATATTTCTGAGGATAAGAAAATCTGAATATAAATTCTGAAGTGTAATATTTTTGAGTTTGTTGAATGACAAGATTGTCTCAGCCAACATTAAACAATATCTATGATGCTTTTGATGAGAAAAAAAAATACATTAATTCAATAAGTCATATTCGTTGTAAAGGGTGTTCCAACAAGAGTGCACTTCTTTATTTAAAAATAAAAACACGTATTTTTTAAGCGAATTGTGATATTTTCATTACATTGTAAATTAAACATGATCCGATTAAGTATGGATTAAAATATCCGGCAAGTGGCCGCACACTTGCACGTACAAAAATTACACCTAAAACATGGGAATATTGAGTCAGTATGTACTACAGAAATATTTGCTATGAGATTTCACTACTAATTGCTGAACACTTAAAAGTCGAAATTTTATCTCAAAACCCAAAAAATTGTTAAAATCAATAAGGACTTCTTACAATCAATGTTTTCCAAATTTCACCCCACTGTAAAACTCTAAAACTACATTTTCTATTGGGTGTACAACTTAAAAACCGGTGGCGGTGGATGTCCGTACTAACAAATATCGTGAAAGCTCGAACTTTATATATTTGTCATTTTGAAGGTACATTTGACAGCTGTTAAAATCAGTCAACAAAACAATTTTATCTTGTGTGCATCATTATTATTTTTCACGATGAATAACTTCGAAAATTGGAGAAAAAGACAGCATTTGCGGGGGGGTTCTAGTGGGTCATTTTTTTGCAAAGAAAACAGCTGCCGAAAGTCATCGCATTCTTGTAGAAGTTTATGGGGACTATGCTCCAGCTGAATCAAGCTGTCGTGAGTGGTTTAAAAGTGGTTATTTTGATGTCGAAGACAAAGAACGTCCTGGTCAGGACCAGCTAGGTGTGATCCATTATGAACTGTTGCCAGGTGGCCAAACCATTAATGCTCAATTCTATCGTCAACAATTGATCCAATTGAAGCAGAAAATCCAGGCAGAGCGGCCAACGTATGCGACCAGACATGAGTCAATCATTTTCCACCATGATAATGCTCGGCCACATATTGCTGCCCCAGTCAAAAATTACCTGGAAAACAACGGATGGGAAATTTTTCTTCACCCGCTTTATAGCCCAGACCTTGCACCATCAGACTACCATTTGTTCCGATCGATGCAGAATGCCCTATCAGGAATACGCTTCACTTAAGTTCAAGATATCGAAAATTGGCTCGATTCATTTTTGGTCGCCAAGCCGGCGCAATTTTTTTGGGATGGAATTCATAAATTGCCTGAAAGA